>ML998117.1:17520-31792 GCA_010365825.1 Otus sunia
AACAACCGAATTTCTCTTTCTTTCTCTTTTTGCTCTTGCTTTTTCTCAAGTTTTAACCTTTCTTCTTGCTGCTTTTGCTTTCATCTCTCCCTTCAAAGACAAAAGCAGCAGTGCTCAAGATTTTAGTTAATGTTTTACCTTGCCAGCCTGGCATGAGTTTCTACAAAAACACTAACAGCTAGTGGCTCTTGGAAATTGTCACGGGTCATACCCCCATAATTAAAGTAGCCTTCAATTGGCCCTAATAATCACTTGGGTGCTCGTCTGATCTTTGTCTGCATTCCAAAGCTTTTGTCCAATTAGTTACTCTCTTACCTTTTTGGAAAATCTTTTCCCTTTTCTCTGCTTGAAATAGTTCTCATAATAAAGTTTTCATATCATTCCAATCAGGGGTGTAATCAGTGACAATTCCCAATAACAATTGAGCATATTTTTCAGCATCATCTCGTAAGCGAGGCATTTTTGCCTGCCAAGCTACTAAATCACCTTGCTTCCAAGGTTCATGTCACATCACTATTGTTACTGGAGAGACTTCAGCGCCTGCACCAGAGCCTGCTCTAGGATTTGGGATGTAATCCAAACACATTGAATACGTGCCAGTACTTCTAAAAGGGTATTCAGTTTCTTCAGCTTCAGGAGCTGAAAGAAGTAAACTCCCTTTAGTTTTTATCAAAGAAGTTTTCTTTCTTTGTTGACTCCAATTATACCAAATATACCAATAATCAATATCTTGACTCCCAGCATCCTCCAAAATTACTCTTAGAAATTTTTGCTTATGGGGTTTAACTGTTCCTTTCAGAGGCCATACATCCATTGGCCCTCCTCCTCTATTTCTTGTCAGGAATGGCCATTCCTCTTGGCACAATATTATCAGTTTCCTGTTCTGTAATGATTGTGCCAAAGGTACCTTTCCCCAATTTTCTAAAACCTCAGCAAGGGCCGTCCCCCTTTCAACGCTGAGTACTGTCCCCATCTTCTATACATTTCTTTTATCCCTCTCTTTGCAAATTTAAACACAAGAGTTTCCCAGTATAATTCTGTCTGGAATTACCTGTGCCCAAGTCTCTTAGGTGAACTCACCTTTTATTTCTTTGTTGGCAATTTGAGTATTGGTAACGGGTTTGTCCAGAGGAATATCTGACTCTTTATCTCTTGTGTCCTAGAGTCCCATCTGGGTCGCCAATTCTGTTAAGATTTTACCAGACTGTGGGTATCTCTAGGCTTGCTTTATTAACAACTCGAGTTGGGCTACTCACTGAGGTGATGGCCCAACTCTGAGTTGTTAATAAAGCAAACCTAGAGATACCCACAGTCTGGTAAAATCCTTTAACATTGTTTTGCCTCAATTGTTACCAGAGCATATTGCTGTCTCATATTCAGCTTGCTGCCCACCAGGATCCCGAAGTACTTTACAGCAGAGTTCCACCCCAGCCAGTTAGACCCTAGCCTGTACTGCTGCTTGGGATTATTCTGTTCCAGGTGCAGGACTTGACATTTATCTTTGTTAAACCTCAATCAATTCTTGTTGGCCCAGTCTTCCAGCCAGTCAAGATCTCTGTAAAGTTGCTCTTCCTTCTGATGTATCTACCTCTCCCCACAGTTTGGTGTCATCTGCAAGCTTGGTGAGTGTGTATTCAATACTGTCATACAGATCATTTATAAAGATATTGAATAGTACCAGACCCAGAATCAACTTCTGAGGAACTCCACTTGTGACTAGCTGCCAGTCTGACTTTTCTTACCTCAAAAGGTGATAGTTAATGGCTCAGTTTAGACAATTTTCTACTCATCTCGTGGTCTATCCAGTCCAAGTCTTGCCAGCTTGTCAACAAGGGTGTTGTTGGAGACCATGTCAAAGACCATGCAAAAATCAAGGTAAATGAAGTCCACAGTTCTCCTCTCACCCACTGAGCAAGTTATTTCATCATAGAAGGTAGTCTGGTTGGTCAAGCACAATTCATCCTTTGTGGGCTGAAGCAGGGAGTGAGTATGGAAATTACAAAGTCAGTAGCTACTTTAAAAGCAAACAATAAGAAGAGATTTGGCTCTTGAGTTCCTCTTGGCCTTCATAACAGGCAAATCATGTGAGCTCTTGAAAGTTCCATAATGGAGACTGAACTCCTGCTCCATGCCCAGCAGAGCTGTTGGCCTTTCATTTAGTCCAGGCAATGCAATTACTTTTTATTATTCTTTCAAGCAAATTTTCCCACCATGAAATGCCTTGATATTTTTCCAGCACTGTATGCAACTCACCAAGATCAACAGTAGGGCTCCTTGTTTATAATCCTCAAGCCATTTGTTTTTTAGTAATTATTTTACATTTATTTCTTGGTATAAATAATTGTTTTGTCCTTCTATTTCATAGAATTGTCATCTGTTTCTCTGGAATAGTAAACTTTCATATATAAGGGCTTTAGAGTGTTAATGCTTTTTTTTTAACATGTGAGCAAAACATATGCCTGCTTTGACTTTACATACTATAAATATTTAGAGCATTAATTGCTTTTCTATTTAATCTCAGATCTGCATTACAAATAGCACAAATGTTTCAGTCTAAAGCAGTGATTAAATTTCTGCAAAGGTGATGCTGGGGAGGGTGTGGGGCAGAGGTCCCCTTAGTCCTTTTGCTAAACTGTTCCATAGAATGTCATCTTTTTACAGTGCATACATGTTAGCCTTTGTGGACACTGCTGAACTTTAATGAAATTTGTGTACAGAAACCAAAGCTAAGTTTCACAATTTCTGGATAGGACTCACCATTTGTTGCAATTTTGCCAGTTGCTCAGTTACAATAAGTGTATAAATGAGTAGCCAAATATAGAGAATGGGGGGTGGGTGATGGTGATGATGAGAGACAACCATTAAAGTGGTCAAAGATTATTAGAGCATCACCTTGCTAAATATGATGTTTTAAATTCAAATCACTTTGCAATTTTTAAGTTAATTGTTTGGATAAAGCTCACTGACATGAATACATGCACGTTTAAGTTTTAAGTCATTGCTGTCATGGCCAGCAAGGGCCAGCTGCTCCCCAAGGTCCAGGGAGAAGAGGAGGATAACATGGACAGTAGAGGTGGAGCCCTGCTGGCCAGGGCCCCACAGTACCTGAACAAGGCAAGCAGGGCTGACCCAGAGATGATGGCCAGGTTCTACCAAGAGTCCAGATCATCAGGCAAATTTGCAGTGGTGATACAGATCCAAGATCAAACCAGGAAGTTAAACCACAGGTCAGAACCAGATCCAGTGATTGCCAAGCAGGTCCATGGTGATAAGGCAAGTCCAAGAGCAGGTTACGAAGTCAGTCTATGTTGTGTTGTCTGTGATTTGGCAGGTGTGTGGGGGGATGACTGTCAGTGAGATGATGGGTTTTACTGATATAAATTAGGTGCATTGCTCCAAAGTGGTGGATAAAACCTTTTATACCATCCCCTGCTTTAGTGTTTTTTAAAATGTGTCATGTGCTAGAGAAAAATATAATTTTCAAATGCTTTAAATAGTGCTTCTCTTTTAAAAACCTTTTGTTGTAATTTTTTTCACTTTTAAAAACAAGTTACCTTATTTCAGTGAATTCAACTGCACAGAGCTGTAATACCTTTTAAAATATTCTTGTTACGCATTCAAAATCACAGCTTTAACTCCTGTTGTCTCTTAGACTATGTGCACCCCCATCCCTTTTCCCACTTGACCCTGAATGGACACAACTCATCATTTTTTTGCAACAACTTCTTTAGCTGGAGAGGAACCACAAGTTTTCAGGGTTTCACTCAGATATAGTATTGGGGGAAACTTCCACTTTTTAAAGTGCACAAAGAGAAAGTTCTGAGGTAGGAAAACTTCCTTGTTCAAAAAATGGGAAGGACAGGGAAGAGAACAAACTGAGGAGGATGGAATATTTAGATGGGCTGTGGAAAATTAGGCTCATGAGCAGTGGGGGTTATACATTGGCCAAAGACAAATGGATGAATTCTGTAGCTCTTGCCTCCCTACAGAAATTATGAGAGATGTGTCAATGCACACAAGTCCCCTACCCATCATGTTTACCATCTAAGAATCAGGCCTGGGATTATTTTTGTTTATTTGTTTGTTTGAAGATATCATTAATGATGATCTTCATAAGGAAGATCAAACTTTTCCTTTAATCTGCAGACCATAAGGGATAATAGCACTAGTGTTCTACTTTAAAAAGACAGTTGAGTAACAAAAGCTGTAGTGAAGATCTTCTGGTGACCCTCTGCTGAAAGGTCAAATTTGGGATTTCCCCTGCATGCACAGCACAGAGAACCACAGTGGATGAATGTTGCACACATCAGGATTCTGGCTCTATAGAAAGACTGAAATTAATTGTGCTGCCCTATTAAAAGTGTGTGTTTTGCATGAGAGGAAGGAAGTGGAGAGTTTAATAACTCAGAGCATTTATGCTTGTAGCATAATCAGAATTGTGGGAAGCATGAAATTAAGTATGTGTGAATTTTAAATTTAACTATTGAGGCTGAGGGTGTACTGAAAGTTTCTGCCCCTGGCTGATCTCTGCACACCCACCTTCAGGAGAAGATACTACACACAACCTCTCACTTCCACAGTGAGTAGCATTAAATTTGATGGTGAGAATACCAGCTCTGATCATCATAATCACCCTACATGTTCCCTGTTTATTACAGTTCTAGCACCTTTTACTGGCTTCTGTCATGTATTGAACCAGAATGGAGCTTGTTCTGACTGATTTATGTCTGCTTTTATATTCCTAGGCTCTGCTACTCTCTCACAAATCTTCCCCAACACTCTTATCTGCCCCAAATCTCTTCTTCCCATCCTGTTCACCTAATGAGTGGTTACATTTGCAAGGGTACCTGCATTTGTAGTCATGTAGGATTAACTCTGTCTGTATAGAAAGGGAATTTTCTTGTATTTCTTTGTTGGTCCAGTTTTAGCTCAGTAGATGGATTGCATACACAAATAGCAGATCCTGTTTCTTGCATGGGTGGTATGTTATAAGCTGTTGACACATTTCCTGATGGTTTTTATTTCTTAAAACTTAATAAACATTCCTCTCTCCCCACAGAAGAGCGGGTTGTTCCCATTGAAGTTTGCCGTTCCAAACTGTCAAAATACTTGCAGGGAGTTGTTTTCCGCTGTGATAAGTGTACCTTTACCTGCTCCAGTGATGAGAGTTTGCAGCAACACATAGAGAAGCACAATGAACTAAAACCTTACAAATGTCAACTCTGCTACTATGAGGCCAAACACACAGAAGAGCTGGACACTCATCTTCGAGACGAGCACAAGGTAACATTAAAAGGGCTTTAATTTGCAACAATCTACTTCTTACAAATGCTATATCTAGTTTATTTGCATGTCCACTCTGAATAGCCAACCTGCATTTTTTTTTCCAAAATTTGGAGAAGGCTCCTATGCTGGACTTCAGTTTCTCTGAAGTTCTGTATTTTTTCAGAAATTCAAGATTGTGGGTTGCTAAAGCTGTTGAGATTGACCAGAATTCACTGACTATTGAATGTAGAGGATGATTACCTGGAAAAAGCATTTGTATATATTGTGAGATTTTTTTTAAGTTATGAAACAACATTAAAGCTGTGTGATTCAGACACTCTTAAGACACAGGAGCTTCCAAAGCATAAGATTGTTCTGGTAACTTGGGCAAAGTGATATGCCATGCATATTTTAATAACACAAGTCAGTACATTCCAGTTTACGTTTAACAAGGGAAAGATAGAAGCTTGTTATATTTACTGCTTAAGTTAAGGCTGCTTTGGTGTTTGTGTGGAACCTTCTGAGTGCAGACCTGATCTGTACTTGGAGAAGTCACTAGAAAGCTTTTCACAGACTTCTGTCTTGCTTTGGATTTCTGTAGTTCTCAACTCTGTTGCTGTGAGAGTAGCAAAATTCTAGAACTGAGTTATGTTTACAGAAGGAGTTTTCTTGTCAGTTTGTGGGGAGGGAACTCATTGAATCCAACTATCAGGAGCTGAGCTGCCTGATTCTCATTAAAAACTTGTTCACACTTTGTTGACTGAAAAACATTTCAGCCCCCTCCCCAAAAAAATTGACAAAATGAGTGTCAAAAGTACCAGCAAAACTGACTGCATTTTAAAAATGAACACCATGAACTTACATTGGCTTGATATGCTTGTCTCCCTTTATTGCTACTTGAGAATCTTTCTGCAGTTTAACTGGCATCTGAGATGTTGCACATTTTCTAGTGACCACAGAAAGGGTCCTAGGAGATCCAAGAAGCACTGTTCCCCACCCCTCTGACTGAATGCATCAGGCTTGGAAGATTTTTCCTCTACTTGGGTCTCCCTTCTCTCCAATAAAAGCCTGAAGTGATTACTTCCAGTAGTAAGGGTTATTTTCCCCATATCTTTCTTTAATCATTTCTAAATGTTATCTGGCTAATTTGTGCCTACTCTCTGGGCTCAGGTGCATGATTGGCATACTACATCTTAAAGAGTTTCTGCACATGAGCTGAGTCACAGTAAGTGCCATGCATATGGCCTTGTTTGCTTAAATCTAATAGGTAACTTATTAAATCAGAGCACCTTAACACAGCTGTCAGTTTCAGGAACATGATACTAACACACTGCTTTTTGCTGAAATGCCACTGTGTAGTGGGTTGATCTTGGCTGGCAGGAAGAGTCACTCTCTTAGTCCCCCTCTTCAAACAGGACAGGGTGAGTGTTGTGGGTTAACCCCAGTGGGCAGCTAAACCCCACACAGCCACTCGTTCACTCCCCCTCCAGTGGGATGGAGAAGAGAATCAGAAGGGTAAAAGTGAGGAAACTCATGTGTTGAGATAAAGACAGTTTGATAGGTAAAGCAAAAGCTACGCATGCAAGCAGAGCAAAATAAGGAAATCATTCACCACTTCCCATCAGCAGGCAGGTGTTCAGCCATCTCCAGGAAAGCAGGGCTCCAACATGTGTAATGGTTGCTTGGAAAGACAGTCACCATAATTCCGAACGTCCTCCCCTTCTTTCTTCTTCCCAAAGCTTTTATTGCTGGGCACAACATCATATGGTCTGGAATATCCCTTTGGTCAGTTGGGGTCAGCTGTCCCAGCTGTGTCCCCTCCCAACTTCTTGTGCACCCCCAGCCTATTTGCTGGTGGGGCAGCATGAGAATCAGAAAAGGCCTTGACTCTGCATAAGCATCACTCAGCAATAGCTAAAACATCCCTGTATTGTCAACACTTTTCAGCACAAATCCAAAACATAGCCCCATACAAACTACTATGAAGAAAATTAATTCTGTCTCAGCCAAAACAAGTATAGCAAGAAAATATGAAAAAGCTCATGGGTCAAGATAAAGATAGGGAGATCACTTACCAATTACTGTTGGGGCAAAACAGACTTGACTTGGGGAAAATTAAGTTATTGACAATTAAAATAGAGTTGGATGGTGAGAAACAAAGACAAAATTCCTTAAACACCTTCCTCCCACACCCCAGTCTATTTTTCCCAAGATCAACTTTACTCCTTCCTTCCCAACTCCTCTACCTTCTCCCCCCACCCCTAGTGGCACAGGGAATATGGGGAATGGGGGTTGCAGTCATTTCATAATGGTTCCTCTCTGCCTCTTCCTCCTCACACTTTTCCTCAGCTCCAGAGGAGGGTCCCTCCCACAGGGCACACGGTCCTTCACACACTGCTCCAACATGGCTTGTCTCCACAGGTTGCAGTTCCTGTCAGGAGAACCTGATTCTGCATGGGCTCTCCATGGGCCACAGTTCCTTCAGGGAATATCCACCTGCTCCAGTGTGGTCCTCTCCATGGGCTGCAGGGGAATCTCTTCTCTGGTACCTGGAGCACCTTCTCCCCTCCTTCTTCTCTAGCCTTGGTGTCTGCAGGGTTGTTTCTCACACTTTTTTTCCTCACTCCTTACAATGCCATACAGTATTTTACACTTTCTTAAATATGTTATCATAGAGGCACCACTGGCTTCGCTGACTGGCTCAGCTTTAGCCAGTCGTGGGTCCGTTGTGGCTAGAATTGTCTCTGGTACAGGGCAGCTCCTGATCTCTTCCCACAATATCTACTGTCTTAGAATCATAGAATCATCACAGAATGGTTTGGGTTGGAAGGGACCTTAAAGATCATCAAGTTCCAACCCCCCTGCCATGGGCAGGGACACCTTTCACTAGATCAGGTTGCTCAAAGCCCCATCCAACCTGGCCTTGAACATTTCCAGGGAGGGGTCAGCCACAGCCTCTCTGGGCAACCTGTTCCAGTGTCTCATCACCCTCACAGTGAAGAATTTCTTCCTTACATTTAATCTCAATCTGCCCTCTTTCAGTTTAGAATCATTACCCTCATCCTATCACTACACTCCCTGATAGAGTCCCTCGCCATCTTTCCTGTAGTTCCCCTTTAAGTACTGGAAGGCTATAAGAGCCTTCTCTTCTCCAGGCTGAACAACTCCACCTCTCTCAACCTGTCCTCATAAGGGAGGTTCTCTAGCCCCCTGATCATCTTTGTGGACTCCTCTGGACCCGCTCGAGCAGGTCTATGTCCTTCTTATGTTGGGGGCCCCAGAGCTGAACGCAGTACTGCAGGTGAGGTCTCATGAGAGCAGAGTAGAGGGGGAGAATCATGTCCCTCGACCTGCTGGCCACACTGCTCTTGATGCAGCCCTGGTTGCATTGGTTGTCTCTCTGGGCTGCAAGTGCACACTGCTGGCTCATAGTTTTCCATCCACTAGTACCCCCAAGTCCTTCTCCACAGGGCTGCTCTCGAACCACTCATCGCCCAGCCTGTATTTGTGCTTGGGATTGCCTCAAACGATGTGCAGGACCTTGCACTCAACCTTGTTGAACTTCATGATGTTTGCACGGGCCCACCTCTCAAGCCTGTCAAGGTCCCTCTGGATGACATCCCTTCCCTCTAGCGTGTGGAACACACCACACAGCTTGGTGTCGTTGGCGAACTTGCTGAGGGTGCACTCAATCCCACTGTCTATGTCTCCAACAAAGATGTCAAAGAGCACTGGTCCCAACACCAATCCCTGAGGAATGCCACTCGTCACTGTGCTCCACTTGGATATCGAGCCGTTGACCGCAACTTTGAGTGTGACCATCCAGCCAATTCCTTATCCACTGAGCGGTCCATCGGTCAAATCCATGTCTCTCCAATTTAGAGACAAGGGTGTTGTGCGGGACAGTGTCAAATGCTTTGCACAAGTCCAGGTAGATAATGTCAGTTGCTCTTCCCTTATCCACCAACACTATAACCCTGATGTAGAAGGCCACCAAATTTGTCAGGCAGGATTTGCCCTTAGTGTTGTCACGTTGGCTGTCACCAATCACCTCCTTATTTTCCATGTGCCCTAGCATAGTTTCCAGCTGGATCCGCTCCATGATCTTGCCGGATGCAGAGGTGAGACTGACCGGCCTGTAGTTCCCCGGGTCTTCCTCTTTACCCTTTTTTAAAATGGGGGTTATGTTTCCCCTTTCCCAGTCAGTGGGAACTTCACCGGACTGCCACGACTTCTCAAATATGATGGATAGTGGCTTAGCCACTTCATCTACCAGTTTCCTCAGGACCCTCAGATGCATCTCATCAGGTCCCATGGTCTTGTGTACCTTGAGTTTCCTTAGATGGTCTTGAACCTGATTTTGTTCTACAGTGAGTGATTCTTCTGAAGCTGACTTACTGGCTGGAATTCCTTTGTGCTGCTCTTCAGGTGCTCTTCTGCTGCCCTTGAGACCCCTCTCCAGGCTCTGGGCATCTATTGCTAGCACTGGCATCAAACCAGGCAGGGTGGGATGGATTGAGGTTCCCCCTCCCCTGGCAACTTTAGTTTAAAGCTCTCTTCACCATCTTGGCAAATCTATGATGGAATATGCTCTTCCCCTTCTCTTGACAGATGGACCCCATCAGACCCCAGTAGGCCAGGTTTCTCAACGTGAGTCCCATGGTCTAAGTAGCTGAACCTCTGGCTGTGGCACCAGTCCCATAAGCAATTGCTGATTCACCAGATTCAGCTGGCCCTTTCAAACCCCTTCTCTTTGACCAGGAGCATGGATGAAAAACTCCCTTACTGCTACTATCAGGGCTCTGTAAGCCTTCTTGATCATGCTCAGACTGCTCCTGGCTGGATCACTGGTGCCCACGTGAAGCAACAGCAGCAGATAATAGTCAGTGGACTGTACGAGGCTCAGCAGTATCTCAGCAACATCCCTGATATATGAGCCCCCAGTAAGCAGCACACCTTTCTAGAGAGTGTGTCAGGTCGGCAGATGGGTGCCTCTGTACCTCTCAGAAGAGAGTCACCTTTTTTTCACCCATTGCCTTTTCTTAGTTGTGCTGGTTGTTATACGGGGAGCAGACTGGGCTGCCTTACTCAGCTCCAGCGTCCCTCCTGATATGATGGGTCTTTCCTCTTCGGTCTGAAGAGCAGTGAAGCGGTTCTGCAAGGGCACCTCAGGCTTTGGGGGAAGTCTCTTCCTCCTGCAGGTCCTTGCCATTGCAAGCTTCCATTCTTCTGCATTATTGGCCCCCCTCCCTTCCGTGTGTGGCGGTGGGGGAGTTTTTGGCTGTGTGTCCATGGTCTGTGGGTCCACTGCAGACTGTGTGTGGAACCAGCTATCTAACTCCTTCTCAGCCTCCCTGATGCTACACAGCCTTCTCACCACCTCCTGCAGCTCATCCACCTGCTGCAGGAAGTTCTCCACCTGGGCACACCTTTTGCAGGCAGGTGTTAAGTTATATGTTTGTATTGGGTAGATGTGGCAAGGTTCTTGTAGCAGGGAAATGGGGGGGCTGCAGGGGTGGCCTCTGTGGAGGCAGTTCAGGGGCTGCCCTGTGCTGGACAGAGGTGGTTTCGGCCAGCTCAGTAATGGACCCACCACTGGCCAAAGCTGAGCCCATGAGTGAAGCTGGTGGCACCTCTGTGAAAACATATTTTAAAACCAGCAGAAAATGACAGCAAGTAGGTGGGAATGCATAGAGAACGAGGAAACTGAGAGGAGGAGTGAATCGGGGGAAGCAATAGAGGAGTAGGAGCAGATACTCTCAAAGGGACTCCAGTCCATGGAGAATCCACACCAGGGCAACTATTCCCCTATTCCATGCCCCCCACCCCCAAATGTCCATAAGAATAGTTGATGACTTGTGTTCTGTCTGTCAAAGTGGCCATTCAGGTCCCATCTTTTCACACATGAAGCATTCATGAAGGATTTTTTCTGCAGTGATTGTGTACAATAGTGAAACTTGATCCTATCAGTTTTACATTCCCATGAAAGGGGGGATACAACAGAGTGCTTAATATTGCTTGGACTTTTTACTTTCAATACCTCAAAATGGGGAAGCTTCTCAAATAATAGGATAATTTTGAGAAGCAAAGTGGAGAAATTTAGTATTAAAAAGGAAAGAAGAATCATTCACAGTGAATGTAATTCTGTTTGAAGGGAAACAAGTATTAATTTGACTAGGTGCCTGATAGATTTCCTATTTCAGCCTATAGCTTTGTTGGTCAGTTGTTTTTTTCAGTAGTTGACGATGGTGTTTATTGTTGACAAAACCATTTCTCTTAAGGTGAGTCGTAATTTTGAGCTGGTTGGACGGGTTAACTTGGATCAGCTGGAACAAATGAAGGGAAAAACAGAGAGCTCCAGCAGTGATGAGGAAGAAAAAGAGTTAAGCCACAAGACTCAAGAGAGAGGTCAGTATAGTTGCTTTTTCTTTTAGGCTGGATACTGTAGTGGACCCTGCTAGTTCCATCAAGCAAGGTCAACTGTTGACTCAACAGCAGATTCCTTAAGTCATGAAAGCTTGTCAGTATGGGGAAAATGGAGCTTTTGTCAAGACACTTCCTGGAGGAATTTTGTGTTTCTAATGCTTATGACAGAATTTCTGTTTAAGAAAACCAAATCATGCTCAAAAAAAAATGTTATGTGAAAATAGTTGTAACATATCTGACTCTGAAGATAACATCTGTGAGGGCTTAGAAAAGTACATGAGTGGATTATTTTAGTGGGCTGTCAGATTATTCTGTGTTCATAATCTATGTACAGCTTTGCTGCTCCACATTATACCAATGAGGGCTATAGTTCAGTGGCCAAGCTTATTTTAGGGCTATTGTCTGCCCACTGTGCTCAGTGCTTACAAAGCATTCCTTTGACCCTTTTGCCATCACTTTGGTCAGCAACTCTGAAGCCAGGGTAGTTCTGTTCCTTACCTCCAAATCACCATTCCAACTCTGTACTTTACATTTGTGCCTAAATTCACATCTATAAATAATCCTACTGAATTCAGTAAGTCTTATTCATGCGTTTATTGTTCAGATGGTTAGCTGAATAGGGATAAAGAAAGGTAGTTCTTGGTGAATTGGTCTGTGAGGGGGGGTTGTGTGGTTTTGTGTTTTTTTTTTCTTTTAATATTAAAACAATTTTAGTGCAGATATCTGGTCCTGACTGGAATACTCCATGTATTCTCACAATCTGGTCTATAGTGCATGACTTCATCATTCAAACGCAATTGCAATTCTTGTTCAACAGTAAAAGGAGCTTGATTTGAACTAATAAATGCAGTGAGCCTTGTCATGCCTAATCATCAGATTCCAGGGGTCATTCAACCTTCTGGTGCTGACTGCAGGCTACCAAGTTTCTACGTACTTATAACTAAAAGCATACTGCCATGTTTAGCTTTTTCCTTCTGAAATTTCAGTTTTCAATTCAAAATTCATTTCATGTTCATTCAAGAGTTGTTCACGAAAGAAAACATGTCTCCCCAGGTATTTTCAAACCTGTAAAAGTTAAGATTGATAGATTCACAAGTAGTTTACAGAATATGAAGTTCAGTGGGGGATGTGACCCTAAGAGCTTCAGAGCTGAAAGAATGTCTAATGCTTTGACTAAAGGAACAGCTTCCCCTAACTTGCAGCTATAGCAGACATGCAGCAGCTAGAAAGGGATGAAGATTTATGTTGTCTTTGTGAGGATTACATCAGCACTACACATAAGCACAGGTGCTGAAATGACCCTGGAAACCGTGGTATCCAGATGGAGAAAAAGAAGGTACAATCAGCTGAGCCTCATAAATTCCTATAAACTCTAGCATGGGAGAAAAAAAATAAAATTAAGATAATAATTTAAATTGGCTTCAGGATACTTAATATTCTTGACACTTATGAAAATGTAAGAATACCACCTTCTAGGTTTGAGATTTAAATTTGCAGGGAGAAACAGACATAACTGTGCTTTGTGTGATCAGTCATTAAGCTGGGTATAATGTTTTAGTAATTTTATTTATATTTTACTTTTTCACCTGCAGTCTTCTTTAATATCTATGATTGGCTGAAAAATCTGTATTTGACTGTTCAAATGAGTGATCTAAAAATCAAGCTTATTTCCCAAATTGTATTTCACTGCTGTTCTTTCCCAGATTCCCTTTAGAAGTGACAGTTGTTAATTTTTCTCCTTTTCAGGTAATATCAGTTCTAATTTTTATTTTTTTTTTTTACTAGAGTGGATAAAAATATGGAAAGTCCTTATATCATCTACCTTTATAAAAGTCCAAATTCTATTAACTTTATCTTTTGTAAAATGCTGTCTTTCACATTATAGTGGTGGTCTTCAAGTGTCCAACTGACACAGGTGCTGAAGACATAGCTATATGGCTTGGGTGCAGCGTCACATATTAACATTATCTTGTAGTTGATATTCAGAATCTGCTTCCAATTAAAAAAAAAATCCTAATAGGATGCTCATAGATATTGCCTGTAGCAGTAGCTAATGTTGTCACAGCTTTCAAACTGCACAAACTGTAATGTCTTATAATACTTGGATGCTTTTGGTGATTTTAGTCTAACCTGGTGTTACGAGGAGGTGGGATTTGCCTAGAGTGTATCTTCAGTCTCTGAGTATCTGGGAGGAAATGCTGGCTCAACCCTCTGAAGTCCATGACTTCAGCAGAGCCATGATTTCTTCCTGTGACTCAAGCCGTGGCCTAGATTGACAGCTTAAAGACTAATGTCTGCTATATGTCTGCTGTCTGTATGTCATTGCAAAGAATGGGCTGTTGGGATGCTGGACCAAAGAATCATTGTTCCTTCTTGGAGAAGGAGTTGGGCATACCATCTTAGCAGACCTGAACTACTGTGTCAGTTGAGAAGGTGTTCTGACCATGCCCAGTCAGCATGGGTTTATGAAAGGCAGGTCCTGCTTGACAAACCTGATCTCCTTCTATGACAGGGCGACCTGCTTATTGGATGAGGGAAAGGATGTGGATGTTGTCTACCTTGACTTTAGGAAGGCCTTTGA
>ML998118.1:7560-19281 GCA_010365825.1 Otus sunia
GGGGGCTGTTTCTGTGGGGATGTGGGAAGACAAGACTGGTGCCCAGGAGGGCCCATGCTGCTTTGCCTGTGACAGCTGGGAGCCAGTGCTGGGGAGCATCGTGCACAAGACCCTCCTTTGCCAGATGGGGGGTTGCCTCAGAGGGAGGAGGAGTCCCTGTGTGTTCTCATTTTGTCCATTGACCCCTCAGCCCTTTCCAGCCCAGTCAACAAAGCAGCAGGACCAGTAGCAGAAATGGCAGGAGGACGAGCTTTGATCCTGCCAAAGGAAAATGACGGCCTCTCTGTGAGCGACCACTACTTGGACTCTTCCCTCCCAAACTGCTGACAGCAGCACAGAGAAACCAGTTGGGCTCCCCAGGCATAGCCAGAGCCTGCACATCCTGATTGCCCCCAAGAGCCCCAGGACTGAGAGATTTGGGGCTGCAAGCCAGACAGTGGAGCTGAAGAGCTTCCCACTGGGGTCTGCTCCTCCATCCAGTCACCAGCACTGGGGGACATCATGTGTGAAATCCTCCTTCTCCCAGACTGGCAGCTGCCTAGAGAGAGAAGTCCCTATGACCTCCTGGTTTATCCATGGTTCCCCCCAGCCCTTCTCAGCACATCTGGAGAGGCAGCAAGACCAGCTTTGATCCTGCCAAAGGAAGATGGTGACCACCAGACCAACTTCACCAGCAGCCCATGCTTGTGTGCGGTCAATGTTGAGGACAGGAGTCAGCCCTGTGCTTCAGCATCTGTCATTATCTGAAAGCTGGAGCTGAGGCAGGAGGTGCACAGCAAATACTAGTTGCACACAGCAAGAAAATGGCTAGAGATAAAGCTGTGAATTGTCCCCATGACAGTGCAGCCACTGCCCAAATTCCTGTGGGTGGTGGCTGGTCCTCTGCAGCCACACCGCACCTCTGTCCCCTAGGTGAAGCGCCTTGTCCAGCTGGAGCAGGTCACACATCAGCAGCTCAGGGCATCCCTGCAAGGTGACACATAGCCTGCCCTGTGCTGTGTCCCTTGCTGAGCTGATGCCCATCGACTATCATGGCAGCAGTTCCTCCAGCTGCAGCGGGGATGCTGGCTCAGCCCTAGGGATCAGGCGAGAGCTGTTTACAGCAAGGGAGCAGCAGGGAAGAGCTGCAGGACCAGAAGCCAGGAGACATCCTGGCAGCATCTGCCTGCCAAAGCTCTGGAGACACATCACAAGGATGGAGACAGGACACACACAAGGATGGAGGCATTGGGACAGAGCAACTCTAGGCTGTGGGAAGTACCAGATAGGCCAAGACAGATTGCTCATTGATCTCCCCAGATCAGAGAGGAAGGATTTGGGCTCTTCTCCAGAAGAGATGCCAGCTTCATCACTGTTTTCCATCCAAGATCCTTTTTCCAGGGCAACTCAGTCCTGTGGAGTGAGAAGTGGCACATAATTTGGAAGCGCAGGGGAAGCATGGACATTTGGGCCAGGTCCATCCTGAGCTCTGACCCAATGGCATCCCCAGAGCAGCCTGGGGCTTTCTGGGGACTTTGGAAATGCTCTGCAATCTCTGCAAGTGCCACCAGTTCTCCACCCCTGGGAAGGCCAGGGCTGCCTCCTGCCCATTGTGAGTTTTCCTTGTGATATATTGGGTGGAGGACGTTGTGTTGGGTTTGTGTCTGTGGTGGGGGTTTTTGGTAGTGGAGGAGGGGGCTACTGTAGCCCCCTGTGAGAAGCTTCTCGAAGCTCCCTCAGCTCCAAGTCAGACCCACCCCTGCGCCAAGGAAGAGCCAATTAGTGATGGTGGCCAGGCCTCTGTGATAACATATTTAAGAAGGGGAATCTGGAGTTGTGAGGAGGAGTTGTGAAAGAGACACCTATGCAAACACGGAGGTCAGTGGAAGAAAGGGGGAGGAAGTGGGGGGAGGTACATTGGTGCAGCCTGTGGTGAGACGGCGGGGCTGTCCCCCTGCCACCCATGGAGGTCACTGGTGGAGCAGATGCCCAACTGCAGCCCGTGGATGACCCTACGCCAGAGCAGGTGGTTGTGCCCAAAGAAGGCTGGGACTCTATGGGAAGAAGTCCCCACTGAAAGAGGAGATGCTACAAGTATACTTGAAATTACAAGACCAATACACCTCTCAACCCCCCCTAACTTTGTTAGTGTATAGAAACCAGTAACGTTATTTTTAGTTTTATTTTTGTATTTTACTGCAATATATATAACTTCATTTATATTTTTGTTTTAGCTACCCCCTGTAGTCTTACCCATTTGTAAAATACCTTGAAACCTGTAACTCCTTGCCTAGTGGGGATAAAATAGGCCTTGGACAGTCTAGTAAACTCCCTCAATACATCCCTGATAACAGGAACCTAAGAATGCAAGATAAGCACATGAGAAGACGCCAGTGTCAAAATAAGTGACTGGAAGCCAGTTTAAACTAACTACCTTGAAGCAAACAGGAGCTGAAGGACAGATGAGGTAACTCCATGACCATATATGGACATGGGAAGCCCAAAGTTCAACTAGCAGACAGTGTGAGGAAGACTATGTGGACCACCATGGGAGGGAGAAGACCCTCACTCTATTTTTACTACGCATGCTCAAACTATGTAAATAAGTTCCAAGAACCCATTAGCATAAGACTACCTTTTCCAGGGAATCTGATGAATATATATGCTTTTTGTATATATTAGTCAGTGTTTTGTTAGTAGTCGGAGCACTCATGGTGGACTAAACCCCAGTGCTGCCCAGCGCTGCAATAAAGAATGCCTGCTTAACAGCTATATTGGATTCTGATTGTTGAGTGAAGCTCTTCCTTTCACCGCTGTTGTAGTTTGGCACTGGGAGGACTGCGACACGCAGGGAGGACGCACACTGGAGCATCTCAGGAAGAATGCATCCTGTGGGGAGGACTCATGACGGAGAAAGTTTGTGGAGGACCGTCTCTCGTGAGAGGGACTTCATGTTGGATCAGGGGAAGAATGCAAGGAGTCCTCCCCCTGAGGAAGAAGGAGAGGCGAGACTGACCACACCCCCCATTCCCTTCTCCCTGCACTGTTCAGAGAGAGGAGATAGAGAAATTGGGAGCAAAGCTGAGCCTAGGAAGAAGGGAGGGGTGAGGGGAAGGTGTTTTTAAGATTTGATAATGCTTCAAACAGTCCTACTCTGTCTGTTAAGTTTTGTTGTTAGTATCTGAATTAAATTGATGTTCTTTTTTCTTTGTCCTGGTTTCGGCCAAAATAGAGTTAACTTTCCTTGGGCTGAAAGGGAGCACAGCCAGAAGGCCGGGCCCAGATTGGTCATTGGAGTATTCCATATCGTGATGTCATGCTCAGTATATAAAGGAGATGAGTGCTCTCTTGGCAGTGGCGGGATTTTTTGGTGCAGTCGGGATCACTGCTGGGGGAGGGCTGCGTACTGATCGCCGGGTGGTGAGCAACAGCATTGTATGTTACCCGTTTGGACTTACTATTGTTACTGTTGTTTTGTTACTTTACTATTTTTTTTTTTATTAAACCTACAAATTTCTTTTTTTTTATCCCTCCCCTATTTCAATGGGGAAGGCAGGGGCGAGGGGTAAGAAAGTGACTGGCTGCGTGGCGATTGGCTACTGGCCGAGTTCAAATCATGACAGTCTATTTTGGCGCCCAACGCGGGGCCTGAGGTTTGACATAACTACAGATCGGGTCATAAAGTCTTTGGCTTGGCTCCTTAAGATTTTATTACCTCACTTGTCGTATGTATTTCCCATGCTGTTGCTCATCGTCTGTGAGAGCTGGGTTAAGATTTTGTTTTTGCTGTACTATAAAATGCTGATCTATGACACGATGCAGTCATTGGTCCTGGGGCTATTTACAATTGTGTTTGAGAATCTTGGGAATTCTCAATGTCCTTGGAATGTTGACATAAACATGGTCATCTTACTGCTAGGAGCCAGTGTGTCCCTGCATGTGGTTCAGGTTTTGTTCAGGGTTAAGCAACTATTTAACAGTATCACCTGGAGATCTATCCCAAGATTGGAGAATTATGAGTGACTGAGAGTGTGGAGTAGCATGGGCAAGTACCTAGAACAGTGGGCACCTCCAGTGTATTGGAATTTCACTCCCGAACAGGTGCAGAATCATGAAGAACTAGCAAAATATTTGCAAAAAGTATGTTGTCACCCAGGTAACTCCAGAGAGGCACAGCTCACTGCAACATGCTGGGGCCTAACACTGTTCAGAACCATCAATAGGAAGAGAAGGGCTCTGGATAGGGTAACAAAATAACAGACATTGCAACCACTCCAAAGTCCACAACAGAGACTGCAGCCACTACAACCCCGACCACAAGCGCTGCAGCTGAACCAGAGAACCAACCCATGACGGTGTCAGTTGCTCCCATACACAAGAAGAAATACACAAGAAAATCCCCTCACAGTGTACAGGGTGACGATGAACCAGGCCCATCACAAAAACAAGAGGAAGAGGCAGAGCCAGTAACAGTCACCTGATCCTTATCCCTGAGTGAGCTGCGTGACATGTGAAAAGATTTCAGCTGCCATCCAGGTGAGCACCTTGTTACCTGGCTGCTCCGATGCTGGGATAGCGGGGCCAGTAGCATGGAACTAGAGGGCAGGGAGGTGAGGCAGGTGGGATCACTGTCTAGGGAAGAGGGCATCGACAAAGCCATTGGAAAGAAGACACAAAATCTCAGTCTCTGGAGGCAACTCCTGTCAAATATGAGAGAGGGTATCCCTTCCAGGAAGATGTTATATATCATCCAATTAAGTGGACCACTATGGAGAGAGGCATTCAATACTTGAGGGAGCTAGCTGTGCAGGAGATAGTTTACTATGACCCAGATAATGTGTGGCTACCCATAGATCCAGATGAAGTCCGATGCACCCAGCCCATCTGGTGTAAGTTTGTATGGAGCACACCCTCATCATATGCCAGTGCATTAGCACTAATGGACTGGAGACACAAAGAGGGACCAACAGTGAATGAATTTGCTTGCCAACTACAATATGAAGAAAGTCTCTCTTCCCCTTCATCGCTGCTGTGGAGAAACTATCTCAAGAATTTGAGCAATTTAAAGAGGACATGTCCTACTCCCCACCTGCATGGACTAGGTTCTTGGCTATTAGGAGCAGTGATTTCTCTACTCGAGGAAACAGGTACACACCACGGAGGAAGCTGTGGCATTGCGTGTGTGACTATGGAGAAGACATGAAGAAATGGGATGGAAAACCTACCTACCTCCTAGAAGAGCGGGTATGTGAGTTGGAAAGAAGAACAATTACAAAATGGGGTTCTTTTAGGAGAAATGCTGCTCCGGTTTCCAGTAATCAAGTGCCCAAACAGAGCAGAAAGGTCGACTTTGCTCACAATCCTATAAGAACTTCTGATTTGTATTCCCAAGAAGTGAGTGACCAAGGTGAGACTGAAACCCCTGCACACCACACTAACGTTTTTGTCGATAGCGGATATTATGACCAACATTAGAGGGGCCCTGCCTCCAGCCAGGCAGAGGACAGGGACAATCGAGTTTATTGTTCCGTGTGGATTCGATGGCCTGGCACATCTGACCCTCAGGAGTATAAGGCTTTAGTGGACACTAGTGCTCAATGCTCCCTAATGCCATCAAATTTTAAAGATGCAGAATCCGTTTGTATTTCTGGAGTGATGGGGGGTCTCAACAGTTGACTGGAGGCCGAGGTGAGCCTAAGTGGAAAAGAGTGGGAAAAACACCTCATTGTGACTGGCCCAGATGCTCCATGTATTCTTGGCATAGATTATCTCAGGAGAGGGTATTTAAGGACCCAAAAGGGTATCGGTGGGCTTTTGGTATAGCTGCCTTGGAAATAGAAGAAATTAAACAGCTGTCTGTGTTACCTGGTCTATCAGAGGATCCTTCTGTTGTGGGATTGCTGAGGTTGAAGAACAATGGGTGCCAGTTGCCACTACAACAGTGCACCGACGGCAATATCGCACCAGTCGAGACTCTGTAATCCCTATCCATAAACTGATTTGTCAGCTAGAGAGCCAAGGAGTCATCAGCAAGATGCTCTCCCTCTTTAACAGCTCCATATGGCCAGTGCGAAATCCTAATGGAGAGTGGAGATTGACAGTAGACTATCATGGCCTTGAGTGAAGTCATGCCACCACTGAGTGCTGCTGTGCCAGACATGCTAGAACTGTAGTATGAACTAGAGTAGAAGGCAGTCAACTGGTACACCACAATTGATATTGCCAACGCATTCTTCTCCATCCCTCTGGCAGTAGAATGCAGGCCACAGTTTGCTTTTACCTGGAGGGGTGTCCAATACACCTGGAATCGACTGCCCCAGGGGTGGAAACACAGCCCCACCATTTGCCATGGACTGATCCATAGTGTACTGGAACAGGGTGAAGCCCCAGAGCACATACGGTACATTGATGACATCATTGTATGGGGTAATACAGCAGAAAAGTTTTTTGAGAAATGGGAAAAAATAATCCAAATCCTTCTGAGTGCCAGTCTTGCCATGAAGTGCGGTAAAGTCAAGGGACCTGCACAAGACATTCAGTTTTTTGGAGTAAAATGGCAAGATGGACGTTGTCTTATTCCAATGAAGGTGATTAATAAAATAACAGATATGTCCCCACTGACTAACAGAAAGGCAACACAAGATTTCTTGGGTCTTGTGGGTTTCTGGAGACTGCACATTCCAAATTACAGTCAGATTGTAAGCCCTCTCTATCAAGTGACCTGGAAAAAGAATGATTTTAAATAGGGCCCGGAGCAACGACAAGCTTTTGAAGAAATTAAACAGCAGATAGTTTATGCAGTAGCTCTCAGGCCAGTTCGTACAGGACAAGATGTTAAAAATGTACTCTATACTGCAGCCAGGAAGAATGGCCCTACCTGTAGTCTCTGGCAGAGAGCACCAGGGGAGACTCAGGGTCTACCCCTGGGGTTTTGGAGTCAGGGATACAGAGGATCTGAGGCCTGCTATACTGAACTGAAAAGGAGATATTGGCAGCATATGAAGGAGTTCAAGCTGCTTCAGAAGCGATTGGGACTGAAGCACAGCTCCTCCTGGCTCCCCAACTGCCAGTGCTGAGCTGGATGTTCAAAGGGAGGGTCCCCTCTACAGACCATGCAACTGATACCACATGGAGTAAATGAGTCGCATTAATCATAAAACGGGCTCGAACAGGTTGCCCCAGCCGTCCGGGAATGTTGGAAGTGATCACAAATTGGCCAGAAGACAAAGATTTTGGAATGGCACCAGAGGAAGAGGTGAGGCGTGCTGAAGAGGCCCCACCATATACTAAATACTGGATAATGAGAAGCAATATGCCCTGTTTACTGACAGGTCCTGTCGCATTGTGGGGAAACATCGAAGGTGGAAAGCAGCTGTGGGGAGCCTCACACGATGCGTGGCTGAAGGATAAGGTGGATGGAGTCAGTTCACAGAGCTGAAAGCCATCCAGCTGACCTTGGATATCAATGACCGAGAAAAGTGGCTCTAGCTCTATACTGACTCATGGATGGTGGCAAATGTGCTGTGGGGTGGTTACAGCAGTGGAAACAGAGCAACTGGCAGCACAGAGGAAAACTCATCTGGGCTGCTGAATTATGGCAAGATATTGCTGCTCGGGTAGAGAATCTGGTTATGAAAGTACACCATGTAGACGCTCATGTATCCAAGAGACAGGCCACTGAAGAACATCAGAACAACCAACAGGCAGATCAGGCTGCTAAGATTAAGGTGGATCAAGTAGATCTGGACTGGCAACATAAGGGTGAACAATTTATGGCTCGCTGGGCCCATGACTCTTCAAGCTGTCAAGGAAAAGATGCAACATATAGATGGGCTCATGACTGAGGGGTGGACTTAACCATGGATGCTATTGCACAGGTTATCCATGAATGTGAAATGTGTGCTACAATCAAGGAAGCCAAATGGTTAAAGTCCCTTTGGTATAGAGGACGATGGTTAAAATATAAATATGGGGAGGCCTGGCATATTGGTTTTATCACGCTCCCACAAACTTGGCATGGCAAAGACTATGTGCTTACAATAGTAGAAGCAGCCACTGGTTGGTTGGAAACTTATGCCGTGCCCCATGCCACTGCCCAGAACACCATTTTAGGCCTCGAGAGGAAAGTGTTATGGCGGCATGGCACGCCAGAAAGAATTGAGTCAGATAATGGGACACATTTCCGAAACAACCTCATAGACGCCTGGGCCAAAGAATATGGCACTGAGTGGATATATCACATTCCCTACCATGCACCAGCCTCTGGGAAAATTGAGCGATACAATGGGTTGCTAAAAACTACTCTGAGAGCAATGGGTGGTGGAACATTCAAACACTGGGACGTGCATTTAGCAAAAGCCACCTGGTTAGTCAGTACTAGAGGATCTGCCAAGCAAGCTGGCCCTGCTCAGTCAAACCTCCTACATACCATGGATGGGGATAAAGCCCCCATAGTGCACATTAGGAATATGTTGGGGAAGGCCGTCTGGGTTACTCCTGCATTGGGTAAAGGTAAACCCATGCGTGGGATCACTTTTGCCCAAGGACCTGGGTGCACTTTGTGTGTAATGCTGAAGGATGGAGAAGTCCGATGCGTGCCTCAAGGAGATTTGATTTTGGGTGAAAATAGGCAATGAATCGAACTGTCAAATAACCCTGTTATTGTAATTGGTGCCTTGCAACATCCTCCTGTCACATCCAAAGCCTTCTGCTCCACTGACTGAGCCAACTCCACCTCATTCCTCCAGCCTTAAAGACTGTCATAACAGATGGAACCCAAAGTTATGGGCTAAATGAACTCAGCAGACATTTTGGAATGATGGTCCATAGATTGAGGGAATGATATCTGTGAGACCCTGGAAAGGGGTGGTGATTCCTTAGAATGTATTTGGAACATGAGCATGACATCAATGGTATGGAATAAGGGTTGGAGACTGTCCTGGTTTTGGCCAGGATAGAGTTAACTTTCCTTGGGCTGAGAGGGAGCACAGCTAGAGGGCCAGGCCCAGATTGGTCATTGGAGTATTCCATATCATGTGACATCATGCTCAATATATAAAGGAGACACGTGTTCTCTCATTTCCATTTTCCGGTCATCGCGGTGGGATCACTGTTAGGGGAGGGCTGCGTACCAGTTGCCAGTTGGTGAGCAACTGCATTGTATATTACACTTTTGGACTTACTATTGTTAGTGTTGTTTTGTTACTAATTTTTTTTTATTCAAACTTCGAATTTCTTTTTTTTGTCCCCCCCATATTTCTCTGGAGGGAGGTGGTGGGGAAATAAATGACTGGCCGCATGGTGATTGGCTACCGACCAAGTTCAAACCATGACATTCTTCCCCTAACGAGTCTGTCTTTTTCCAGTGACTTTAACGTGTGAGTCATCCCTCCCTGTCCTTATCTCAATTTCAGAGCATTTTGTTCTATTTTCTCCTTCCCATTCCTGAGGGGAAAGGGGTGATTCAACAGCTGAATGGTACTCAGTTGCCCTCTGGGCTCTAACCAGGACAGGTATATCTGATGTTTCTTGTTTTGTGGGGTGTTCTTCATAGAAACTGGATGTTGCAGACATGAGAGAGCTCATCATTGCAGTTACTGTGGGGAACAAGCTGTTGGCCATGACCAAACAGAGTGACAGGGAACTTCTTACTGCTCTCTGCTCTGGCCCTGCAGCTTTGAGTCATTCTGTGTGCCTGATGAGTACTGCTGAGGGGCAAATCTTGTGGGACATGAAGTGTTTGGGTGCCTGTGAAGGCTACACACCAGTCTCCTGACCCATTAAAGACATCTATTAAAGTTTCCCAGTGCTATAAAGGCGGGGGTTGGCTTGGATATACCAACCTGAACATATGCTGAACAGTGCTTACTCAATCTCAAGGCTTTTTCCTTAAACTGGGGGTGTGTGAGAAGTTGTGAGGGGACACAGCCGGGACATCTGACCCTAACTGACAAAAGGGATATCCCATACCATATGGCACAGTGCTCAGCAATAAAAGCTGGGGGAAAGGAGGAGGAAGGGGGCATGTTTAGAGTTATGGCATTTGTCTTCCCAACTGTTATTATATGTGATGAAGGTATTTACTTCATCAGCATGATGAAGGCTTTCCTGGAAGTGGCTAAACACCTGTCTGCCGATGGGAAGTAGTGAATTAGTTCCTTGTTTTGCTTTGCTTGCGTGTGTAGCTTTTGTTTTACCTATTAAACTGTCTTTATCTCAACCCATGAGTTTTCTTTTACCCTTCTGATTCTCTCTCTCATACCACTAGGGGGGAGTGACTGAGTGGCTGTGTGGGGCTTAGCTGCCCACCATGGTTAACCCACAACAGCAGATCAGACTGTTTTAAGATAAATCTGTTCTATCCCTTGGCTGTGATGGGAGGGTGAAGCCACTGCTGTGAGTTGTTGGTGGGACATGTCCTGCCCAACTCAGTATTGAGCCTGAGTCTAATAAGGCTCTGGAGAGAGTGGAAAGAAATGGGAACAGACAGTGAATCATCTGTATCTGGAAACCCTGCTGCGTGGAGAGAGAAACTCAATGGGCATGGGATGGACCATAACTAGTAGAGCTGTGTCCTGAGGGGCTTCGGAGATGAGGACAAATGAATCATAGATTCACAGAATCATCTAGGTTAGAAAAGAACTTTGTGGGGATTATAAAGGATTTCCTGCTGGGAAATTCGCATGTGAGCAATCCTGCATATGAGTAAGACTGACAAAGCCTCAGCTTTGAAGAGGATGTAACGAGGAGATGACCCTGGAAGAATGAGGAAGAACCCAGGAAGGTAAACAACTTCAGGGTGTTGGTCTGGGCAGAGAAGAAGTTTGTCCAATGTCGAAATGGCAGTTCTCAGCCAATCAGAAGAGAACTTAAGGAGCATGTGTAAAGCTAATTGTTCAATCAGAAAGAATTATACCATGTGATTGTATCATGTGATTCTCACCTGCATTATAAAAGGCTTGTATCACCATAATAAAATTGGCATTTGCTTAATCACAATGATTGCCTGCATGCCCATTTCTCCCGCACATGGCGCCCAACGTGGGGTGAAATCAAATTAGCACAAGTCTAAAGGGGACTCAGTGAGGTGTTTGCACGGGAAGGCCGGTCTAAATTAAGCCAGACGCTGCCCAGGTGTCTGAAGGTGAGAATCAGAGTGCTGTAACTTTAAGGAGCCACAAGAGGCGGCAGCCAGGGAGTCCCGAGAGGCAGCTTATGATCCGCAAGAGGCGGCGGCTGGGGAGGAATGGGGTCTACACTTGCCAGAGATGAGCAAGCAGTAGTGAAAACTCCTCCAACTTATCCTCTCCATGAGAGGGATAAAGTATGATAAGTCTGCTTTAGAAGGCTTATTAAAGTGGAGCCAAGAGAAGGGACTTATCCCCAGTGCAGGGCTTGTATTTCAAGCGGCTGCCTGGGAAGCCATAGGGAAACAGCTATGGGGTTCGGTTAGTGATGGAGGAAAGTCGGCAAAGGAAGTGAACGGTAACACCCCGCTATGGAAATTAATCCGAGAGACAGCACAGGAGATGAGTAGTGAGCGCGCGGCTGCGGTTTCTGCCTCTATATCAGCCACGGCACAGCTGCCGCTGCTACCGCACTGCCCCGAGCACAGCCGGAGGGATGGTCCGGTCCCTTCCCCCCCTCCCCTTGGTCCCTTCGCCCTGGAGTGACGCAAGAGAGGGGGGTGCTCTACGCTGCTTGTGGCTCCTGCCATGCTGGGTCAGCCGAAAAATCTGTTTG
>ML998125.1:10661-21476 GCA_010365825.1 Otus sunia
CAGAAGAATGCAAGGTCGAAGACAAGGCCAGCAAAATAAGGCTGGCAAAAACACTCAAGATAGCAGATAAGTGAGAAACACCTGTGGTCAGCAAAAGCACACAAGTCTGAGCAAAACAGGGTATGAGATAAAGGAGTTTTTGGCAATTTTGGGGCTTTACGTGCTAATTGCAATTAACCAATGCAAATGCTTGTAGAGGCGCATGAACAGCGCGTGCAGATAACCTGTAGCCTATTAGAGGATAGATGAGTGCGTGTATGGAACTTAGTAGAATATAAATGTAACCAGGATTGGGAAATAAAGGACGATCTGATCATCATATTGGTGTTGTGTCGTTCCTGTTCCCACATGGAGAAGTAAGGACCCCGGCAACTAATACTACTCAGGAAACTAGTTCTGTTGAGTGTTATTTTCTTACCTAATCAAATGTCTGCCTAATTTATTATTCCTAATTTATCCACGAGGTGTGAAAACACTGCTCTCAGTTCTCTGGGTGTAAGAGTTCACTAGATGGACAGTCGTCAAAGATAGACCTAGCAGGGGAAAGGAGGGGAAGAAGAAGTGGTGTCTTAATCAGATCCCTTGCTAAGGTACTTTCTGCCCAAGCTGTATATGAAGTTGCCTTTTAGTTAACGCCTGCAGAAAAGAAGTGAGGCAAGAACACATTGTGTTTCAAACTTCTTTAGTTATTAAAACTCAAGACAAGGATGCAAATTTTGATCCAGTACCCCTTTACCCAAATAGTCAATACAAGAAAAAAAACAAACAACATGGCACTTAATATCCTGTCAGGGAAAGGAGGATAACCCAGGGAAAGTAGCTAGTACCCACACAACATTCATTAGGAGTTTGATCTCTATGCCTATTACTCTATTATTAGCTTTTCAGAAGCATTCTGGTGTTTTGTTCCTGCATACTTACACTGACATTGTACTGAATTGCTAATATTGCATCAGTACAGATGGACAAGACCTCTACAAGACAGGACCATCATCTGGTAGAGCAAAAAGGGAAAATAACATGCCATTTGGGTACCAGCACTGAAGCAGTGCTCCATACTTCTTTTTAAAATGACAATAAATGCTATGCTGCACAGGATTTCTTAGTGAATACATTACTGGGTACGTTTCCCTTCAGTTTATAGGGGAAGGGCCTCTCTCTCTCCAAACTGCTTCTAGGTTTCTTTCATTATGAGTCACCATGATGAGGGACTTCGAGGTACAAGAGCAAGGAGCACTGTGCCTCAAAAAGCCAGGCTCTGAAAAAGAGAAGTGAAACAGCGAATATGAGGAACACTACCATAACACCAATGAAAATCAAGTACACAAGACTGCTTCTGCATGTTAATTCATAGACTTAATCAACAAAGAAAAAAGATATGCACGCTTACATAGATATTTTAGTAAAATTCACAACCTTAAAGTTTAATCCACCTACACACATCAAATTAAACCTCTGACAGTGAATTTTGGAAGCAGGCAATGTGTTAAGCTTTATGTGGTACCTATTCCTTGTAGAAATGCAGAACTTCAATGAGTCTCTCATGGCTCAAACCCAACATACCCAATTTCTATTCAATACACAGCAATATTTAGGTAGCTTGAAAGCTCCAAAGTCCTGTTTCATTATGGTCTGTGCCATGTTTAACTAGACTTAGTAATTTTATAGCTCAAGAGAAAATCCCAGATTGTGCTCACTGGAATGAGAGGTGTAAAACTAGTCTGATTCACAGAGGCAACCCAGAGGCTTCCTTATAGTCATGCTGCAGTATTACTACTGCCAAGATGCCAGACAGAACTTGAGGCACCACTATGGTATGCACTGTCCAGCAGTAGTCATGAAATTTAATAATAATCTCCAACAGACAAGACAGGAGAAAGCAACACACACAAGCAGAGTGACTCACCCAGAGTCATGCAGCACCTCAGTAGTACCAAAGAAATTCACCTCTCCTGACTCCTAAAACCCCAACTACTGACTAAGTCATTATTTCAAATTTTAAAAGGTATTTTCCATACTAGTACATCTGGTCTTTTTTGGCTCCACTTAAGACTTGGCCCCGATACCATCTGATAATGAATTTTATGAACTAGTGTTGCCTTGCACAAACAAGTTTCTTTTTAACAATTTCAAAATTTGTTATCTCCATTCTGCTGATTGTTCTCTCATTTGTCTTTATTATTAGGAACAGGTAACTACACTGGTGACACCTACATCTGCAAAGTCATTTACAAGATAGGAAGTGGGAGAACACAGAGAAAAGGGCTTCTCTTGAATTTTTTTTCCATCTCCCCTGTCCTTCATAAAACTCTTAGAAAATCAGTTCCATCATGTATTTATATTTAAACTCCAAATGGAGTCCTGCAACCTGTATCTCTAATTTACAACAGGTTTAGACTGTTTTATACAAGACTTAGTGACAAGCACACTCTGACCAAAGACACCTGTTGATGAGAAACACTGCCCCAGACGTTTTGCAGATCTAGTGAAGACTAGAAGCAGTAAGACTGGTTATAGGAGGAAAGGTAGTCCAAAAAAATAAAACTGAATTAGAAAAGTCAAGGGAGCAGCTTCAAAGAAGCTGCCTGGACCTGCTTAGCAAATGTCCAGACAGGCCAGAAGCCTCTGCAATCAACAGTTCTCACAAAATCCTTAAAAAAGAAACAATTAATGCTCCATTTACCTATATTGCCAGTAAGGCTGATATTGAAACATGCTTTGTCACTCTTCCACAGCCTGAATATTTTCCAGATACAATCATATTTTGTATTTGCTTCATAATAATCCAAAACCATAAATCTGCACTGAATCTGATTATAGAGCTGAAGAGAACATAACCTAGAAAGCAATCAAATCCAAACCCAGGCTATTTTTATTCATTTTGAACACAAAGCTTAACACCTTGCCACCCTCAAAATACTTTTCTACAGAAGTCTTCCCCAATTTAAAAAAAAAGAAGCTGTGATGACACCATGGCATCTTTACCGCTCTGGTGCTTCTGGCTGTAGCTGATACCTGAGAAGTCACCTCTGTATGGGGCAGACCAGTCACGAGCTTCCACTTCAGAATCTGGCTGGGCTGAAGATGGACCAGATGGGCAGGGGAAGGAGCTCTGATGGTGGAAGACACACACAGCCTCCCAAAATCCTCCAACCCCCAAACTGTGAAAGCTAAAGGCTATTTTTTTCCACCCTCTTCACTAGTTCATCCGCAGTGATGAAAATGAAATACAAAGGCAGACCATGTGCCATTGGGGAGAAGATATTATTATTCAGTTAAACAACTTTGCCTTTATACTGTGGGCCCTGTATGACAGAGCAAGACGAAGAAGGGGATGGAAGCGACAGGAAGGCCGAGGACCTCATCAGGGCAGGGGGCATGGGGAGAAGAGGGTATTTCAAGGCAGCATGCCTGACCCTTAGCTGAACCGCCCACCCTGATGTCAGCTAGCAGCAGATGCAGCATTTCTGAACAGTTCAGACAAACCCACTGGTGGGAAACTTAGAAAGCCCTCAGCTGTAGTGAAGAAAGCAAAGGCTTGGCCAGGAGCCAGACTACTGAGCTCAGCATTTTCTAATGCACTTCCTTTTTACTTAGCAGCTTGCATAATGCCTCGGCCCCTTCCACCTTTAACCCTTTATTCACTCACACACCCTCACACATACCTTGAAATCCAGTTTACAGCTGCAGCACTTTCTTGTCATCCACTCCCATAATGCTGGGCTGGCAACTCTCCATTAGAAACACCAGAAAACAAACTGAGAGGCTGCAGCGAACAGTGAAGTTACTGTCACATTTACTCAAAACTGTGTGTCAGAAAAAGGAAAAAGAGGAACTAACCCGAAGTACTGCAAGGTAGATACAAATTCGGCAGTAACATTCACAGCCAAAAGATTACCTTAATTTCCTCTGGTTCTGCATGAGCCTGTGTGTTGACAGAGACAGTTGGATGCAGATACTGTATTTACAGCAGCTCTGATTTTAATCAATTTATATATATGATATTTACACATGAATCCTGAAAGTGCCACTGGTCACAGATTCATCCATACAAACCAGAGAAACCAGCAGATTGCCATTTGTGCTGCACCAGGGGGAAAGTTCAGGGCTCAGGGCAAACTCAGGAAGATGTGGTTCTTATCACACCGAACTGGCCATCTAATTTAAGAAAAGATTCAAAACAAGCAGATCCGAAACCAGAGGTGGGGAGGAGGCTAAGAATAGCTGTGGCTGCTACATACACTATGCAAGTGATTTCCAATAATCTGTACAAATCTGAAAAAATGAAGTTTTCTGAAGGTCACGTAACCTTAGTTTCTGTATTTCATTCATATACCCCCCTACTACTTTTAAGACCACACAGTTCCTATTTTAAAGCTGTGAAGACAGTACAGTGTAGTAAATTCCTTCATTGAAGTCTTCCATTTTGTAACACTATCTAATCACAGATCCCTATTCTAAACCATCAAATTTAGCTGTATTTTTCTGAGCATGTACTATACAAAAATAATCTTCTAGCACATATAAAGTTTTTGCCCTATTAGGTGAGCATCTATCCAGTACACGCTGCCTCACCCAGCAAGGGGCACTCATTTTAAAATGGTGATAACCCTAAGAAATATTTGTATAAGATTCTTTGATTTTGACTGTCAGCATCACCTCAGTACCATAACATTACAGATACTACAAATCTGAATCAAATAATCTATGAGAAATGTTGTAGTAAAACTAGAGATAAGTTTTAATTCAGCAAGTAAATTGCTGGCAATGTGAAACTTTGTATCACAGAAAATTCTTTGCAAAAAGCATGAAAGCACAGACCTTTAGTCTTGATCAGCTGTTTCCAGATCCCCCCTACCATTTACAACACAAGTAATCATATTCCTGTAACCAGGTCAGATGACCCAAGTCCAAAGAAAAAACAAAACAAAACAAAACACATTTATCTTCCTGAAGAGGGGCCAGTACAGTATTAACAAGGATTGATAAGTTTACAATTACCTTTTTTTAAATGACAAACTAGATTTCCTAAAATGGATTTTCATGTATGTAATCAGAAAAAAAATAAGTTCTCCACTTAAAAAGAAAGCAAAAAAACCCCAAAACAATAGTAATCTCCTCTAGCGTTCTTTAGAATGGGACATTGCTCAGGGACAGTTAAAGCAAAACAAAGCTTTGACTTCTGAACCATAATTTTTCACACTACATTTTAATTTGAAAGAGATACAGTACAGCCTTATGCTCCTAAATTGTATGAGCAGTTAGGGTGGGGGAAAAGAAAGGATGTCTTCCCTCACACCCCCTCCATGTCACCTATGCAATCTAAAACATGATTTCAAGGAAAGTCCCTTCTCCAGTCTTCTATAACCACCACCATTAGGAAGTTGTAATAATTTAGTCCCTGCCGGGGTCTGAGACCACGCGGCCGCTGCCCCTCCCCCCACAAAGGGAGTGAAATACAAAGCCCCGGGCTGGGATAAGGAAGGTTTAATATAACAGTGTAACAGCAACAACAACAATAACAATAAGAACAACAGCAATGACAATGAACAAAGCCAAATAGCTACCAAACCAGCAGTGAGAACAGAGCAGTGTTATAACACAGGTGCTAACCCACCAGTCGCCTCAGCAGCAGGATGTGACCTCCGCCTGCTGGAGCTCCCCCCCCACTGCTGGGGAAACTTAACCCTATCCTGGCTAAACCAGGACAGAAGTGTAGAAGCTCCAATTGTCAAGACTCTCCAGAGATGAAGCTTTACAATGTTATAAGACTACAACATGTGGCGCATATCATTTTAATTCATAACATAAATGATTTCAAATATTAACAAATATCTAACCGTTCTACAATTCCTTTCATATTAAGTTTTATAAATCCTGCACAGACTGCATGTGGTGGCAAGCTGGACAAATTGAAGAGTTAACTGCAAGTAAAAGCATTTTATCTTACTGATTAACTGACACCAGTATCTAAATGTGTGGAATGAATCAGTTAAATGCTTTCAAAGCACCAGGGCACTTATTCAAATAAAAGTTCCCAATAGCTACTATAACCACCACAACATAGGTATTTTAAGGCAAGATTTCACCAGCATATACAGCAACAGAAAAAACTCAAGTGCACCAGGTGTTGACTTAATATTTGCTGTGGGGACTGTAACTCTTAGTTTTCTTGACATTTACAAATTTGGTGTCTGCTTTAAACGTGCAAGCTCTGTATTTCTTTTACATTTACTAGATAATTGAGTTGGAAAGGATCTGTTGCTTTATCTGATCTATCACTGCAGTGTACAATTCACAGATTTATAAAGACATTTATCTTCCTGAAATACTCCTAACTGCCAATTCCACAAACCGACTAAAATGTTCCACTGGGTAACTGACGGTCGCATTAAAAGGATTTCACAATTATTGAGCTTCCACTTTCCTAGTTTTAGGTTTTCATTTGGTATACAGGACAATTCCAGCTAGCGCGCTCATTGAGAACAGTATCATCTGGGTGGTTTTTACCTTATCACCTTCTCAATTATCTCAGTGATCCTCAAAAGAAAAAAAGTCATCAGCACAGAAGCCAACCACATCACATGCTGTTTCTCACTCCTCTGGGGGATTTGAAAACAGGAAAGTGACTGGCTGTTCCAATCCTAGCAACATTTAGTATTACCAGGTTTGTGTTTCCCTACGACCTGAAAGCTGAACACCTCGATACTAGGACAAGCAGCTGCTATCTTAAAAAGTCTTCCTAAAATAATACCATTCTTAAATTTCTCGGTGTTTTCTACTTGCCATTGGGCTTCTCTCATTTAAAACAGTAAAGTTTTATTTGTGTCTGCTTTTTGACTTTTGGATTGGTTTTGAACTTCTCTTTTCAGCTGCAGAGGACAGTTTGAAAACTGCAAACCCCTAAAGCATTAGAAGAGACAAATAACCATGGAATTTCAAAATTATCTCCTAGGGTTTTTTATTATTTTTATTTTGTAAGCCTTTTGATTTCAGGAGAAGTTAATCATGATTTCTGAACACTTCAGTTAATTACACAATGCTGTATAATTATGTACCTATTTAGCCTGTGAAACCACATGTTTACATCTTTGTTCTCATTTACTCTTCCCCTACAGTTTTTTTTGCTACACCCTTTTGCATCATAATTTTAAGAATAAACTTTTCATAACAAGGACTGACTGGTAACATGAGTTTGCACAGGATCTAGCACAAACAGGATAAAATAATAAATGAGTACAGGTGGGTGAGGGCAGAGGTGATGGGGAAGTACTGGAATGACAGTGTACACAAGCTCTGAAGAAATCCTTCAGTCATCTATGGATATCTCTATCAAATCAACTAAACAAAATGACTTTATAAACTCTAAACAAATCATTCAGACTTTGTAAGGTGGATAAATATGGTTATAAAAGCTTCTAAACATTGCTAGTACAAAACAGAAAATTCAGAGAGGAAATCCTTGTTCATGTGTTAGAAAAGTGAATGAAGGGAATTCAAAGGACAATTCAGCATAAAGATCATACAGTTAAAATTTTCATTTCAAGAGAAAAGCTAAGATGGCTCTTATAACCAATAAGCATCTTTATTTTTATTGCAGTTAAATATAAATTACTAGCCTTGCAAGTATTCTTAAAGCCAAATTCCAGTGTTAAACTGCACCCTTGTTAAAGCTGGCACCTCTTCACAAGTTCTATTTAAGAACAAACTGAACTCTTGCATTTTATTTATGCAGGTGTCCTGGGTTCAGCTAGGATAGGGTCAATTTTCACAAGAAGCTGGGAGGGGGCACAGCAAGGCCAGGTGACCCCAACCAGCCAAAGGGATATTGGACACCATGCTGACGTCATGCTCAGTATATAACTAGAGGAGCTGGACAGGGGTGGGGGGGGTGATTATGGCTCAGAGCAGGGCTGAGTTTGTGGTACCAGGTGGTGAGCTATCACATTGTGCATCACTTGCTTCATATATTCATTTTATTAGTAGTGTTGTTGTTATCAGGTTTTTTTTCCTTCTCTTTGTGTGTTGTTCTATTAAGTTGTCCTTATCTCAACTCATGAGGTTTTACTTTTTTTTTCCTTCCAATTGTCCTCCCCATCCCACCGGGTGGAGGAGTGAGCGAGCGGCCTCATGGTGCTTAGCTGCTGGCTGGGCCTAAATCATGACAGTCCTTTTTGGTGCCCAACATGGGGCACAAACATTGAGATAACAGCAAAAATCTGACCAGAATGTGTTAAGACAAATTTGCTATACTCATTTCTTATTCAAATAATTGCTGATCACAATGTTGGTTCATTTGTTCACATGGTGGGGTTATGTAAATCCCTACATACACTATGTATTCCCTGTGGTGATGTTTATCACCTTTGGTAGAGGGATAAGGGCTATCATTTTGCTGTACTGGGCAGTGTCGACTTATGATTACATCACTGGTCATGAGGTTAAACTGGTATTCCTATGCAGCATTGTTGTCGTTCCCATACCTCAGGCACCTTCTCTCAGAATTTATTAGTAATCACACCCAATCTATAGGGAAGACGGGGGGATACTTTTTCCTTTAGGCTAATTACAACCGTTTTTGAGAATTTTGAACATCCTTGGGATGTTCACACCCGCATGCTCTTATTGCTATGTATCCTGAATGTGTCTCACGCCTTGTTTAGGGTTACACAAAATTTTTTTAAGCATGCCACCCAGAGATCTGCCCCAAGGCTGGATAGTCCTGGGCGGCATGGCACATGGGACAATATGGGCAGACACCTGGGGAACTTCTCACCTCCAATGGTTTGGAATTTCACTCCTGAGCAACTACAGGACCCTGATAAAGTGATAGAATATTTGAAAGGAAAATGCTGTGGCTATCCCAAAGAGGTACAACCTACCACACTGTGCTGGGCCCTGGCCAATATCTACCAAACACTGCTGGATAATATGCAGCACCCTCAGGGGGAAGGGAGGGAAAACAGACTGACAAGCACTGCAGCTACCCTAACCCCAATGACAGGCACTGTGGCTACTCAAACCACGACAACAGGCACAGCAGCTGAACCAGAGAACCAACCTCTGCCAGTATTAGTTGCCTCCATACAGAAGAAGAAATACAAAAAAACCCCATATTGGTTCATTCAGTGAGGGATGAAAGTGAACCAGGGTCATCATGAGAACAGGAGGAAGAGACTGAATCAGAGATAATCACCCAATCCCTATCCCTGAGTGAGCTGCAAGATATGCAAAAGGATTTTGCCACCATCCAGGTGAACACATTGTTACCTGGCTGCTCTGATGCTGGAATTAGAGGGTAGGGAAGCCAGGCAGCTGGGATCCCTGTGTAGGGAAGGAGGCATTGACAAGGCAATTGGAAGAAAGACACGAACCCTTAGCCTCTGGAGGCAACTCCTGTAAAGCACAAAGGAAAGGTACCCCTTCAAGGAAGATGTTATATGTCACAGAGGCAAGTGGACCATCATGGAGAGAGGTATCCAGTACCTGAGGGAATTAGCCATGCTGGAGGTGATCTATAATGATCCAGATAATGAGCAGTTACCCACAGATCCAGACAAAGTCCAATGCACGAAATGCATGTGGCGGAAGTTTCTACAAAGTGCACCACCTTCGTATGCCAACTCGTTGGCAGTAACGTCCTGGAAAGAAGGCGAGGGACAAACGGTGGATGACTTGGCGGGCCAACTCGGGTGATTAGAAGGAAATCTCTCTTCCTCCGTATGGGCCTGCATCTCGCAGTGGAGAAACCGTCCCAGGAGTTCCAGCAATTCAAAGAGGATATGCCCTACTCCCCACCTCTATGGGCCCATATTTCAGCTATTAGGAGTAGGTGTTCCTCTGCTCCAGAGAGAGAATATAGAAGGTGTACACCAGAGGATACCCTATGGTTTTACCTTCGTGACCACGGAGAGGACATGAGGAAGTGGGATGGAAAACCTACCTCGAATCTAGATGCCCAGGCATGTGAGTTGAAAGAAAAAACAATCACAAAAAGGGATTCTTCCTGGAAAGATGCCGCTCCAGTTAGCAGCAGGCAATTCCACAAACAGAGTAGAAGGGGTGATCTCAATTCTGATCCTCTTGAAGGGACTTCTGATTCTTGTTTACAAAAAGTGTGTAACAGATACTATAACCAAGATTAGAGGGGCCCTGCCTCCAGCCAGGTGGAGGAAGGGGACAACCAGGTTTATTGGACGGTGCGGGTTCAATGGCCTGGCACGTCAGATCCACAGGAATATAAGGCTCTGGTGGACACCAGTGCACAGCGTACCTTAATGCCATCAAGCTATAATGGGTAACAACCCATCTGTATTTCTGGAGTGACGAAGGGATCCCTACCTGTATTGGAAGGTGAAGTAAGCCTAACTGTGAAAGAGTGGCATAAAAACCCCATTGTGGGTGGCCCAGAGGCCCCGTGCATCCTTAGCATAGACTACCTTAGCTGAGGGTATTTCAAGGACCCAAAGGGGTACCAGTGGGCATTTGGTATAGCTGCCTTGGAGATGGAGGAAATTAAACAGCTGTACACTGTGGGGATTCGCAAGGAGTCCCTGCAAGAAAATGGACGTGTGAGCAATCCTGCATATGAGTAAGACTGGCAAAGCCTCAGCTTTGCCAAGGATGTGACGAGGGAATGACCCTGGAAGAATAAGGAAGGACCCAGGAAGGTAAACAACTCCAGGGTGTTGGTCTGGGCAGAGAAGAAGTTTGTACAGTGTCGATGTGGCATTCTCAGCCAACCAGAAGAGAGCTCAAGGAGCATGTGCAAAACTAATTGTCCAATCAGAAAGAATTGTACCATGTGATTGTATC
>ML998125.1:34650-46502 GCA_010365825.1 Otus sunia
TGATGGGGCGCCCGGTCTTGCAAGAACGTAATAAAGAGTGCTTCACACCGTATCCTGTCTGAGCCGTTGATAATTGGCAGCTGAGCGTTTCTCACATTTACCATCCAATAAAAGTTACCATTACAGAAATAAAGTTAAGACACTAGTAAAATGCCAAACTTGCAGGATGTTTAGACATCATACCAACAATACTGCCTAGAGTGGTAGTGTTCACAATTAATAACAAAGCCTCTAGGCTCTAATTCTATCTACAGAATGCTAGGGGTGTGTGTTCATTTGTAACCTGATACATTAAAAGATCTTGTCAGCAAGTTAAAGATAGGATGCAAAAAGTGTGAAGGACTGTCCTAGCTAATGACAATGGTACTGAAGTCCCAGGGAGTTTGATCCAGATTGCCTTTGTAAAGGGGCAACCTCTCTGAGAAGATAAGGGTGAAAGTCAAAGCAGATTAACAGCCATCTAAACTCTTAGTACTTTCCTGGAAACTTCCAACAGACAAAACAATAGAAACTCGCCTTGCAAAATTGAGATGTAGAAGCCAATCCAACCCTGTGTAACTCATCTTCTCCAAAGATTTTCAGGGAAGAAAATTGTCCCCAGGGAGTACCTATTTCTTCAGGATGGCCCATTTTGTTGGAGAAAAGTCTTCTAAAGTTTTAAGAACATAGCAACAATGAAATACAGACAATATTTACACAAAGTTTCCTTCTCATTGCTCCTAAACTACCCTATTTCTCAAGGATTAAGTCATAATCAAAATTCTCTACGTCAAACCCTTTTATTTCATTGCTATTATTTCAGGGAATGCAAGTTTTAAAAGTTATCTTTACAAATTACAGCCTTTCAAGTCTTCTAATTAGGTGGTGGTGGTGACCTAAGATTTTATCTGAAAATCTAATACCATACTTAGTCATCATGCAAGGGCATAAATTATAATGTGCAAACCAAAACTATGCCAGAACTACTGAGAATTTACTCCATGTCTCATGTTCTAAGGAAGCACTGGCTTTTGATGAGAGGGACAACCTTAGTAATTACTGTAGAAGGCGAAGACATGAATGGTTTACAGATTAAACCAAAGTATTTAACTTACTGCTGTCACTGATTTGGTTGCAGCAACATCTACTTCTGAGCTAGAAAATATTTCTCTAAGTTACATTATCTTCTCCATCCAGAATGGTGCTGGCCAGAACAAGAGCATCACTTCCCTTTCTGTCAAATGAAATGGTCTAGGCAGACTCTACTGATGTATTTGCAGGCCTATTTCTCCTGTTGCTTCACTGGCCCTGAATGGAATAAGATAACTGGGAAGGAAATCGTGATCACACGCTTTGCTGGGTAAAAAACTGGCTGGATGGCCGGGCCCAGAGAGTTGTGGTGAATGGAGTTAAATCCAGTTGGCGGCCGGTCACGAGTGGTGTCCCCCAGGGCTCGGTTTTGGGGCCACTCTTGTTCAACATCTTTATTGATGATCTAGACGAGGGGATCGAGTGCACCCTCAGTAAGTTTGCAGACGACACCAAGTTGGGTGGGAGTGTTGATCTGCTCGAGGGTAGGGAGGCTCTGCAGAGAGACCTGGACAGGCTGGAGCGATGGGCTGAGGCCAACTGTAGGAGTTTCAATAAGGCCAAATGCCGGGTGCTGCACTTGGGCCACAACAACCCCCAGCAGCGCTACAGGCTTGGGGAGGAGTGGCTGGAGAGCTGCCAGTCAGAGAGGGACCTGGGGGTGTTGATTGACAGCCGGCTGAACAGGAGCCAGCAGTGTGCCCAGGTGGCCAAGAAGGCCAATGGCATCCTGGCTTGTATCAGCAATAGCGTGGCCAGCAGGGACAGGGAAGGGATCTTACCCCTGTACTCGGCACTGGTGAGGCCGCACCTCGATTCCTGTGTTCAGTTTTGGGCCCCTCACTACAAAAAGGACATTGAATGACTCGAGCGTGTCCAGAGAAGGGCAACGAAGCTGGTGCAGGGTCTGGAGCACATGTCGTACGAGGAGCGGCTGAGGGAACTGGGGTTGTTTAGTCTGGAGAAGAGGAGGCTGAGGGGAGACCTCATCGCCCTCTACAACTACCTGAAAGGAGGTTGCAGAGAGCTGGGGATGAGTCTCTTTAACTGAGTAACAAGTGATAAGACAAGAGGAAATGGCCTCAAGTTGCGCCAGGGAAGGTTTAAACTAGATATTAGGAAGTATTTCTTTACAGAACGCGTTATTAGGCATTGGAATAAGCTGCCCAGGGAGGTAGTGGAGTCCCCATCCCTTGAGGTGTTTAAGAGTAGGGTTGACATAGAGCTGAGGGATATGGTGTAGCTGGGAACTGTCAGGGCTGGGTTAATGGTTGGACTAGATGATCTTCAAGGTCCTTTCCAACCTAGATGATTCTATGATTCTATGATTCTATGAAATATGGCTTCATCCTAGTTACCTCAAGACATGGTCTAACCTCTGGACAAAATAATCATTTCTTAAGCTGAAGCCACTGAAAAGACAGGGTCTCTGCTCCCACAACACAGAACCACATCTGCTCAAAGCCTGAACTTCACACAGCTCTATTTTGTGTTCCAAAAATTTTAGGTCAGCCCCAACCTGCCACTCTTAATTACTGAGAAAAGGATCTGAAGCATGATCAGCCAGAGCCAACAAACTGTGGTTTGCCTGCTTACATCCCCTGCTGATGAGAAATCTTCTGTCTCTGCCATCTTGACAAAACAGATGAGAAAACCAAATAAAGTGCACAAAAATTCTAAAGAAGATCCCAAACACGTCAATGTAGTCTCAGTCATACTGCTCTCCAGTGACCATGATAGTGACACTGTAGAGGCAGATAACATGAACAGAAGGAGCCAGGATGAGTTTTATTAATTGTGGATTTCCCTGTCAAGAAAAAGTGACAAAACACCTACCCATGTGCTTGCAACAACAGTCCTGCCAAACCAAGTTGCTTAGACCCAAATATCTTTGCCTTTTAGACTGAAATGATCCATCTGCCTACTTTGGTTAGGTACTTAAATTCAAACCTATTAATATGCTCTTCAGTACCTAAATTCCATTATTATGTCACTGTGGACTTGTAAAACTCTGAATTTTCCCTAATTAAGTCTTACTTGAAACAATCTAATTTACAGTAGCTTCTTCATACTCAAACAGACATTTTCTTACTGATTTCAGTGACTAGACTGAAATAATGTTAGGCAAGATGCAAGGCAAAATTTTAGTGGGGATGGGAATGGTGAAGCAAATACTTTGCTAAACATGTTCATGGCATGGAGGGAAACATGAATGAGCAAGTATCTAGTAGCTCACTTATCACTAATGTAATGAGCCCTCTGTCTGTATTTGAGATACTGTGTCTGGCATTATCCTAAACATTTTAAGTTTTTACCTACTCATACATCTTTAGTGATCCTTTGCAATATATGAACTTATCTTTAATTACCATGAAATCTTCTGTAGTACTTTCAAGATAAGTTATGGAAAAAGACAGTTTAATTTTTTTAACATCCTCTTAAAAGCAACAGCAGCATTTCTACAATGTGTTCTAAACAAAGCAGTGAATCAACCATATAATCTCTACCATGAGCTTTTCTTCCATGTTTATCTCCACCTGCTGCAAGATGTGCTCAAGAGTACATAGGAAGGCTACAGCTTAACAGATTCCAAGTCAACTTAGGTCCACCTAAATTAATACACCCGACAAGAAGTGAGTATTTGACAATTAGGTTGTGGCTATGACTTCATCCTTACACATCAAGAGGTAATGGTGGGAAAAACTCAAGCATTTTCAGCCAAGTGTTCAAAGACACAAGCAGATCTTCCCAGCTGGGGGAGAGGGGGAGGCAGGATTTTGCCTGAACTCCCCCAAAGGAAGACCATTTTAAAACATGAGAATTTGCAAATGCAACAATATATTAGAATTCTACTGAGACAGGGGTCAAACACACAAACTGGAGTTAAAAGTCAAAGACACATTGCTTACTTATTTCCAGAACATTTCCTTGCTTCCTTCTTTGTTTTATTTGGGAAGAATTATCTGCAAACATCTAAAGCTGTATCATTACTGCACTTCAAATTTTCCCCTGAGAGTGAGGGCTAAAACTTTGACTGCAAGATGGTATCTGTATCTATTTTATCACCTACTTTCCCACCTCCCATCTGTATACCAGTCTATCTAAACCACAGCCTACCTGTATTTCTCAACTGTAATCCAAAAAAACAAAGAGAACTTAAGTTGTTTATTATAACGACAACAAAAACAATAGCAGACCCTATATGTAAGCTTTAGGAAGTGAACACATTCTAAAAACGTGGTAATTTTTTTTTTTTTTATACTCCCTCCCACACTACTTATCTTCTGCAAATACTAGTGACTTCTCAAACAGCATAGAAGGGAGAGCAGAGGGGAACATGGATGAGTTGTCTACTACTCCATACTACTCCATTTGACAGCTAGCTTCCAAGTTGAACTACAAACAAAAACCCACAATTTTTCTTTAGAGAGCGAGAGAGAGAAAAAAAAAAAAAAAGTCATCAATACACACTTGCTATTTAGTTACCCCTTCACCTGCACAAAAATGCTTATTTCGTAAGCCTTACTGTACACAGAAAAGGCACATAGACTGGAAACTGAGAGCCACTCAGTTTATTTATTACAATAAATAATTTTACTTCTCAAATGTAATTCTGCAGTTGTTTTTCTTGCCTTTCACTTTCTCTATAACTGTGATAAACTGAACCTACAAAGATATAATAATTATTAAGGACAAATAATAATGGTCCTGAAAACTACTTGGCTTTCAGCATTCTCTACATTAAAACATTCTTTGCCATCCGAACAGAAACTAGCCACTTAGATGTATTTTGCAACTATAATTTTTGTTCTGAAGTTTCATCTTTTTGTAGGAGATTCATCATAAGATTTATTTACATTCTGGGAGGCAATCCAGGTAAACCTTACATTAGTACCCCCATGCCTTAAGAGACCTGTCTGTGAGAACCAAAACAGACAGGTCACCTACAACCAAGTTCTACTAAGCAGAAATCCAAGAAATTCATAGAAACAACTGTAACAAACTTACACTGATTAGCAAACAATATGCTAATAGTAAGAAAATACACAATTAACAAAATAATTCTGTAGCTTCTCCCAAATAAAACCAGCACCAATTCCAATCTCCATCCACTAACAGATTAGTATTAATGATGGTGTTACAAATTCAGGCTTAAGAACTATTCCCTCAGAGTTAAGAATTAAATTGTTCCAATTACACAGGCAGGGCAAATGAGGAGTTTTAATTTAGGAAACTGTTTTTATTTCATTGCTGTTTGGAGTTAAGGGTAGTCTGGAACTCTGAAACTAAAAAAAAAAGTTAAATAGTTCTCTTCTGATTGTTAGTTGGAAAATAATTAGAAGCTTCAAAATTCTTAAACTCTTCACTTATATTAGTAAAAAGTATCAATACAACAACAAAACTCCAAGCTCACAAACAAGTGCAAGCGCTCATTCATTAACAAGCTTGGAAGGATACTCATAAGCAAATAATATGTATTCTACTTTCAGCCAGAATCATGATGAACTACCCTGAACTTCCAGACTGAAAAAAGCAAATTCTTTCCACTGAGTCCTACTCCACCAAGAATTAGTTTGAAGAAAGCAAGTGGGACTTGTACTCCTAAATAAAGTAGAATTTTTTTTTTCAACCTTCAACACACGACCACTGCTTGCAGCTATCACCATAGTATCTACATCCTGGATTAAGAACATGGCTAGCATTTTACATAGCTTTTCTTCCTGCCCCAACAGTTATCTCCCTTCCCAACCAACTGGAAAGCAGCAGAAAAGGACCTGGGGGTCTTCATGGACACCAAGTTCAACAGGAGCCCTTGCGGCAAATGCAGCTAGTTGCAACCTAGACTGCATTAGGAGGAGCATCGCCAGTAGGTCAAGGGATGTGATCCTCCCCCTCTGCTCAGCACTGATGAGGCCACACCTAGAGTCCTGTGTCCAGTGCTGGGCTCCCCAGTACAAGAGAGACACAGACATACAGGAGAGTCCAGCAAAGGGCCATGAAGGTGCTGAAGGGACTGGAGCACCTCACATAGAAAAGGCTGAGAGATCTGGGACTGTTTAGCCTGGAGAAGAGAAGGCTCAGTGGAATCTCGTCAATTTGTACAAATATCTGAAGGGAGGATGCAAAGAGGACGGAACCAGGCTCTTTCCAATGGTGTCCAGTGACAGGTCAAAGTGAAACACAGGAGGTTCCTCCTGAACATAAGGAAACACTTTTTTCCTGTTAGAGTAAAATCCTTACCAGTCTTCCAGGCCATGGCTTTAAACTGGACAGAAATCTCAGGAAGGAGTCAGATAAAATAGTTGATTCCTAAAGAGTTTGCATATATTACCCTATCAGTTTGATAAGTATGCCTGTCAATATTCTTCAATCTGGACTGAGAGGTCAAAATCCCAGAAACAGAACTAGTTTTCTCCTTGAATTAACCCTGAGGGGGAAAAAAAACAAACCCAACCACCCACAAAAAACACATCCCACAGACAACCAGTCACTCACAACACATCACATAAAACACCACCACCACGGAGACAATAGGCCTAGACTATATTGATAACTATCCAAAAATTCTAAAGCTGCCAGCAAACACACAATCAGAAGTGGTTAATGCCTGCCAAAAGATTTGAAAAGCTCAAAAGAAAATGGGCAGAGTTGTTTTTGTTTAAAAATCTCTTGTTAAAGCTCATTCTTCATGGAACAGTTATTTCTTGAAATAAACTAGTGAGGACCTGGGGTTTTTTTAAAAGACATTTTAGTGCCAACAAATACAAACATGTGCCAAGTGATTAGCTACACAACTACTGTTGAGCTATATACATTTGTCCACAGACTTAGGTATTAAGTACTCTACAAATCTGACTCCAACCATTTCTGGTTTTGGTGAAAATTAGGTTTAAGTTCTGCAATCTCTTATCAGCTTTCAGTAGGTCCCACATTAGCAGTATATGCCTCACAGCAAACGTAATTCATGTAAACTCAATTTAAGGCCCATCAACACTGCCAAAGTACATGTTCTTCAGCTGCAGATGTAGCCAAAGCTATGTTAGCACCAGGAATGTCCAATGACATACTGTGCAGATACATGTCTTGGAAAAATCCAGCCCCATCTTTCTACAAAGGCAATCAGGTTCTAGAACTGCAAAGGAAAAGCAAGCTATAACTTTTAGTTAGCCTTATTGCATGCAGATCTCCACAGTATGAATCACATTTCAAAAACTGCAGATGCCTCTTGAAAAAAAAGTTTAAGACTTTTTAGACAGAGTTTCAAAAACACAATCCATAAATACAGTAAGAAAAAGAACTGATCTATTAAGTATCACAAACTACAAAGAACCCAGCCAAGCCCCAACAAGGGTCATGGGCAAGAGACTTCATCCCATTATTTATTTGCAACAGATGAAGAACACAGTATAGAACAAAAATTGGGAGAGAGGGCTGGAAAAGCAGGAAAGGGAAGATGTTGATACCAGTATTTAACCAAAGGGAACCCAAAATGACTTGCTGAGCTCCAGTAATGCTGCTCTCCATAACCTAGAAGGTGCCTTCAATAGCTGATAAAGAGCTTGACACATGTGAGATAAAAGTGTCAAGTCTACAACAGAGATATTTTGGCTTGGTGGGGCGAACAGAATGATTACCATCCATGATTTTTCTGTCAGTCAGCTCAACTTTATCTCTAATACAGAAGAACATTTTGAATGGTATAATCCACTATATCTTTTAGCGTTGAACATGCCCTGTTTTGATAGCCCTATACATAGTAAGTCAGTAAACTGTTCTAAGAACAGATTTCAAATATGCACTATGCCCTTTAAGAAAAGAACCCTAAATTCTGACAATCTCTTTCTCTTTATGGACAATATAGTTGAATAATTGCAAAGCAGAGTAATTTAAAAACAGCATAAAGAGCTTGGTTTAAAAAAAAAAAAAAAAAGGTGGCTGTAGCCAATTTTAAATTGCTTTCTATTGTTCAATGAACACATTGCATCTTACCTTTTGTAAAAGCAGTCTAAGCACTCAACTCTGATATAAAAAAGCTCAATGTCTACTACATGCAAGACATGAAACTGAACAGCATTATTTTGTAAGATTTTATGACTGGCACAGAACTGAACAAGATTTTTAAAAAGTACTTCAATGAGTATAAGAATTTATTCTAATCAGTTAATCAGTGAATTAATTTTTTTCATTTTCAATATTCAGTATCAGTTAAATCTCCAAACGAAATGTTAAACACAGAAACATTATTTTGTTTGAGATCATGTAACTCAGCTAGGTTAATACCTTTTCTCCAGGAAGCCTCCCAAAGTGTTCAATAGCACACACTTTAAAAGAGGTAGCACATCACATTAAAAATGCTCTTTAAATTAAAGAGGAAAGTAGTTTTTACTGTTGGTTTTAGACTGGCAGATTTATGACAGTTTATAAACCAAAGTACAAAAACATGTTTGCCAATTATGAAGGTTGTGATAAAACCTTTTGTTTTGCTCATCAAGACAAATAAATTTACTCTCAACAAATAAACAAGCTGAATTTTGCAACATCGCCTTGCTTCATTTTTGCAAGAGTTTACTTTTTATACATCATTTAGCCTGTACGGTGCAATTGGACTGTTTTCTTATTATCATGCTGTTGCACTCAAGTTGTGTTCTTTGTGCCTGGAGAACTTGATTTGGCTTCTGCCAGCACAGCCCTCCCTCAACCCAGACACATATGTTAGCAGTGGCTACCCTTCCAAGCAGAACATTAATTTCTCCTTAAGAAAGTTCTCAGAGCATTGCTGCTGAGTTATAGGGTTAAATAGCAGACTAAACAAACAACTCAAGAGTTAAAGCAGTCACAGAGCTAGATCAAAGGTTTGCAGTAATGGTTTAGATACCAAAAAAAAAAANGGGGGGGGGGGGGGAGGTGAAGACGAGTAGCATTCCTTTAAGGTTATCTAAGTAATAACACATAAGCAAAAGAAGAGGTACTATGGCTGTGGAAGGAGTATTACAAAAGCAAGCACATCAAGATACTGGATTACAATCAGCAGAGGTTGCTTATTTGAATGAGTATTTCCATAACACTCCTACATAACGGCCAAATTCATGTAAAATAGGTTAAAAATAAAATAAAAATAAATCCTTGCACTTCAGCAACACCACAATCGGGAGAATTAAGTTTCCAAATGTGTTTCCCATTTGCACTCATATTGCCATCTGCCTTTTACACTTATGCTTCTAGAGAAGAAAAAAAAAAGCCTTTCTGCCCCTGCTACTGAATGTCTTCTACCCAGAGGTCAGCTCACCTTACCCCTGAAAGCCTGAGCTTTTGTCAGCTGTTCACACAATAAACAGCTCCAGATGTATGGAAAACCTATTACTACTGGCAAAAAATGAAAACTGGCAAGTAGTTTGTGTTTATAAAGGAAGTCTGCAAAATACAAGCATTACAATATGTTTGGAGAGATTTATTTTTTTTTTCCCCTCCCACACCTATTTGGTGATAGCCTTCAAAATTAGTCTGTGTAAACATCATGATAAATGTAAATAAACTCAGAGTGCCAAAAATAGGCTATCCTCCTCGTAAGTGCTAATGTGAAATGCAAGAGCATTAACAAGAGGAGCATCAGAGTCATCATCAGTACATACACTTAATGAAGATTTTCTTATAGATCCTGTTCCTGCTTTAAGTGAAACACTAGATAGACCAATATAAATCTAACAGGGTAGATGTACATCAACTCTGAATGCTGTCAACATAAGAAAAGTTTGTGTACCTTGCATAACTTTCACTGAACTGATTAAAAGCCATAGATTCCCTTCACCTTCTGTTTTTCACTCCAAAATAACCTGTCAATTATGGTACAGTTCCAAGTTTGATATTTTATTTCAGGCATAGCAAACTTCAAAAGATGACCAAGATACAGCATATGCATACTTTATCCCATTTTCTGAGGAAATACATTTTTTCCTAAATGACCAGGTTGATTGAAAGAAACTATTACAACTTTCAGCTAATGTTTCTCCTTTGTGTTCCATTCACTCTCCCCACATGCATCAAATGAAAGCAGGCTTAATCAAGATGTGCCAAATTGTATTCAGAATAACCAGAATGCAAAAAGATATTAAAAATTTTGCAATCATCAGGAATGTATTTCAAGTTTTTAGCAATTAAGAGTGGAAGGATTTCAAAAGGTTCACAACCACTGCATCCAATGAAGTAAATGTCACATTTTGCTTACAAATAGAAGGTCTAAATCTCAACTGTCTTTGTAGCATCTTCATAATAAACAGCAGAGGGTTCAATTTTGCCTTTGCCTTTTCTTCTTGTCACTACTACATGGTGGGGGGAAGGAAAAGAAGGAAGTAAACTGAAGTCATCATGAAGCTCAATGAGAAATACAGTGTGGACCTGTATATTCACCATATTTCATCATTCCAGATAGATTTTTCCTTCTTTTAAAGGAAGCTGGTATTTCCGACACTGACACACTGCTTTTAATGTGAATGCTTAGTAAATCTAGACAACAGTCTAAGTCAAGTCCCTCCTACCAGAAAACAAGTTCCATATAGTGATTCCAATGAAGAATAAGTGTTCTGAGGCCTGCCAGTAGCCAAGGTTTCTATTATGCACAAAAAATCCCCTTTTATCTACTTTATTACCCAGTGCAGTGTTATTCTTGGGAAGATACTATTAAAGAGCATCTCTTAAAGACTCAGACTAGTCAATTTTGTGCCTGTTGTTTCTACCCAAGCATTCTGAGCTAAAACAGATCCAGTACTTGCATCCTGAATCTGTAACAGATTCAACTTGATGGAAGCCTATCAAATCACTTTATACACTCCTAGTTCTTCTGGGATACATTTATCAGAAAATGTGTGGTGGAAGTAATTTCATGAGTCCCAACTCCTAGTTTGCACACAATTTTATTTTATCTTTAAAAAAGATAGATATATTTAAAGAGACTGCTAGATGAACTAACCCTGTCATCTGCACAGCATAACTGTGTACTGGGTTTGTGTGGCAAGGTTTTTGTAGCAGGGGGGGCTACACGGGTGGCTTCTGTGAGAAGCTTCTAGAGGCTTCCCCCATGTCCGACATAGGCAATGCCAGCCAGCTCCAAGATGGACCCACCACTAGCTAAGACCAAGCCCATCAGCAACGGTGGTAGCACCTCTGCGATAACACATTTAAGAAGGGAGAAAAAGTATTGCACAATTGCAGCTGAAGAGAGGAGTACAAATATGTGAGAGAAACAGCTCTGCAGACCCCGGGGTCAGTGAAGGAGGGGGAGGAGGTGCCCAGGGCCGGAGCAGAGATTCCCCTGCAGCCCCTGGTGCAGCCCCTAGTGAGACAGCTGTGCCCCTGCAGCCCAGGGAGGTTAACGGGGGAGCAGATCTCCACCTGCAGCCCATAGAGGACCCCATGCCACAGCAGGGGGATGTGCCCTGAAGAAGGCTGTGACCCTATGGAGAGCCCATGCTGGAGCAGGCTCCTGGCAGGACCTAGGACCCCATGGGGGACCCATGCTGGAGCAGTTTGTGGAGGACTGTTATGGTTTAAGCCCAGAAGGCAACTGAGCACCACTCACTCCTTCACCCTCAGGGATAGGGAAGGAGAAAATACAGCAAAAGGCTTGGAGATCAAGACAAGGACAGGGAGGAATGACTCACCAATTATAGTCACAGGCAAAAGACAGCTTTAACTTGGGAAGAACAAACATCAATTTAATTTGAACACCACCACTAATTTACCAATCAAAACAGAGTAGGACAGTGAGAAATACAGCCACATCTTAAAAA
>ML998125.1:53636-67305 GCA_010365825.1 Otus sunia
CCCCCCCCCCCCCCCCCCGCTACGTGCCAGCCCTACAAACTCAGCTTGATATCTACAAGTCCTGCTCCATCATTTCTTTCTTATGCATTACTACCAGTAATGAAAACAATGCAAGCCAATCAAAGTCTCTGGTATACCATCATGACCCTGCAGCCCCCAGTGAGGCTGTTGAGGGGCAACCAAAGCCCAAGAAACAAAGAGGAGATTCCAGCTCATTCTTTGCTGTGTTGGCTCAGCAGGCCTAACCAGACAAAAAGCTGTGAATGCTTACTTTAGCAACTGAAGTCATCAGCTATGAATGAAAATAAAACATAGAACACATTATTTGGTCACCAAACAACTGTATACATGGAAAATCTGCCTTGAAAGTCTGTGTCATACGTAAGTATGCTGAAGCTCAGTACTGTCTCAAGAGGCAAGATATAAATTTTGAAGGCAAAAAGCACCTTTTGCAACAACTATGCAGATACAGAGAGAAGTGAACATACACAACTGGAGTAAATAGGTGTTTCCTTCCCCTTTCCTGTACTCCTAAAGTAAACATTTGTCTGGCTTTCTTTTAACCACTGGGGGAGCATGGTAGGGGTACTCATCTCTTGGTCAAGGTGTTATAACAAGGAAAAAGACTATGGATGAAGAGATGTGGAGAATGGCTCACTCATACAGGCCCAACACACATCACAGCTCAGGAAAGGCCCATGCTGCCATCTCTGGAATCATCAGGCCACCTTTTACCAGTAGGGAACTCCCAAGCACAGCAGCCATCTCCTTTCTCCAGGCAGCAGTCAGAGCTTCATGATCACTTTAAGCCAGTCTAAGTGTGACTGACACAGAAATGAGTCCTGCACTTCTCAGTGCCCACGTCTTGCAATCTACTCTCCCTTGAATCAACAGTAACAATTTTTTTGGTCAATAAACCAGGTAAAACTCACCTAGAAAGATCTGAATTCATAAGCAGTCCAGTTGTCTAGCTCACCACACAGCTCCACAAACCCTGGCACAAGGTGCAAGCTTGAGAACTGCAACATCCCTTTGACAGCAGGCTGCATTTAAGCCAGCCTAAAGCAACCATGTAACTTCAGGGTAAAAGACACACAGTTGGTGAAGTTTGCAAATGACAATAATGAAAACACTTTCCAAAATACACGTTTATAAGCACAGCAATATGCATTTTCTGTTCTAGGAGTTACACAATGAGGCATAGCGCAGTAAATGAGTCACAGCACAGCAAATGAGCCAGTTATTTACCATATTAATTGTATTTCAATGAAAAAACGTTTGTTAGACCTGTTTCATAGTCTATCCTTGGAGGAGTTCACCAAGGACAAGAGGGAACAAGTTCGCTGGAATGCACTCCTGGAGAAGGACCCCCACACTTACAATGAAGTATTACAACCACACTGTGCTGCTGTATCAGCAACTTTCCTCATGGCAGCAGGCTTGGTCAATGAGGAATGCGCCCACTCTTTAGAAAAAGGGAGGGGGGAGAGCGATAACCTCTTCAGGGGTCTACCGAGCTCTTTGACCTCTGCCTTATCTCAGGCATCACCACTTGCCCACTTCTCTTCCTAGCCTCTCATCTATAAAGGTCAACTCATCATTTTACTACCTCTCTTCATCTTATTCAATGAGCCAAACTCTTGTCTACTCCTAAACACTTCTTCACTCCTGCCACACAGCCACTTACATTTGTCATCTACATAACCACCTAGAAATTAAGCCTGTAAAGTATTGCCAGGATACATAACCACATAAAGTCTGATCACTGAAAACTGTCAGTAAAACTAAGTGGCACGCTGCTTCTAAAAGTACCACTAATCAAGTTATTCTCAGCTTCCTTATCCCATCAGACTGCCAAGGCATCTGTTACATCAAGTCCCATTCCTAGTCACTGCCTACCATTCATGCATTAGTCGCACATTTAGCTGAAGTCACCTCTATAAATTAATGCACTTAGATTTGACTAAGAAAGCTGCATAATGGCTCTCTTGTATATCATGACTTGCAATAACAAAAAGTTAAAAAACAGTTACACGTTTTATATCATCCTCATCCCTCTTCTCTAGAAAAAGCAAAATTGAAGTTACATGCTTCTATGTAATATAGCTATACTAAATCCAGATACAGAATATAATGGACTGATATTTTATCCCCAAGACACTAATTGTAGTCAGTTTGCAAGGTTTCAGTTTACAACCTAAATCAATGGAGGAACTGAGACTCCTTTTGCATGTACAATAGCAGTGGTACAGTCAGTTGTCACACTTGCCATTGATCATAACATATTTCAGAATAAAAGCATTCCAGTTTTCCTTCCTTTAGCTAATATATTAAACAATTCATTTAGACTATCGATTTTTCTCTGTTCTTGAACTTTCAAAAATCAGCAGACTCAGAATGGTCTTGAAGGAGTACAAGTCAAGCTTAATGTAGTCACTGATGCCAGCTTTGTAAATATGCAAATGAGTGTTTTACTAAGACTACTTTTTCACCCTCCCAAAGCATCATACTGTATTCCTCAAACATGAGAGGGAAAATAAGTGCTTCATTGAGGCAACTGCTGTGCAAGTAATCAATAGCTTACTCTAAGGTTCTTCACACAACTTCGCTGACTAGCTCATGTTTTCCAGATTATCTGTAGACATTTTCGTTAATGAATTCTTAACACAGTCATTTTATCTGCCATCATTTCATGGCCAAAACTGCAGGTAAGTGGCAAAAATTATCAGCTCCCAAGCATATGAAATTCTAAAGACCATATTAAATGCACTATCAAAACCATCATTAATCACTGAATTGGTGCTCTATGAGTTTTAGGCCAGTCAAAATATCAAAGCTGAATGTAGAAATTAAATATTAATAAAGCTCACCAGCTGCTCTTGACAAGGTGTAGGGGTTTAGTCCCTGCCAGGGTCTGAGACCACGTGGCCGCTGCCCCTCCCCCACAAAGGGAGTGAAGTACAAAGCCCCGGGCTGGGATAAGGAAGGTTTAATACAACAGTGTAACAGCAACACAACACACAACAATAACAATGAAAATAACAGTAATAACAATGAACAAAGCAAGGTATGTACCGATACAGCAGTGAGAGCAGAGAGATCACATAACACACACACCTCTCCCAGGCAAGCGCCCGGGCCTGGTCTGGTATCTGAATAACCCGGCTAGAGCTTCCCCCCACTGCTGGGGAAACTTAACCCTATCCTAACTGAACCAGGACACAAGGGTAAGCTAGAAGTTGATTTGCTGAAGAGAGTTTGTGCTGCCACTATGCCTTGCACATATAGCTGAACACTGGTATGCAGAGAGAATACAAGCCACTAGCACAAAATAAGAAAGAGTCAAACTTTAAGCATAAGGAAACAAACTTGAGAGTGCCAGTAAAAGCCTTTAACCTAAAACCTTGTTTTTAACACAAGTTTAAAAAATACAAAAATAATTAGAACATATGCAAACTTGATCCTCTATTTATTACAGATCGCAAATTTGTCTCATGCTTATAAAACAGTTTATCCAATTTTAAGTGCCTCAATGGTCAAATGTTCTTTAATTCATTAGTCAGTATAAATTAAAGTTGTAGTCATCTGCACAGTTCCTGCACTGTATCTGTATTACTACCCAGCTGTCAGTAACCAGTTAGCAGTTAAACTTAGCATGTGTACAACAGTGTGTCACTTCTTACAAGTCACGCAGCTATGCAACATTTGATTTTCTCAGCCTTTGAAATGTCAATAACTTTGTCCAAAAAAAAGACAGAGATCTATATTAATTTCACTTCTGTGAAATTTCTGCCTATAGCACCATTTCTTTCCCCCCTTGTTTTTCCAACAATCCCTTAACATATTAAAGGTCTGACACCAATTAACAATGAAAGATGACTTATCTAAACAGGCAGATTATTAAATAAAGCAGGACAAAAGTTAAGTCACCTGAATTTTTATCACAGTAATTCAGTAAGTGAGCTTCTGATTTGTCTGATCAGCTAGTTCTACTAGTGTGAATTTAAGCTGACAACTTTTACTGCATCCTTCTAATTAATGTCAGACCTTCTCAGCCATTGCCCATGCATTTCCAAAGCAAAAATTTCCAGATATTTCAAGACTGTCAAATGTACTCACTCGCAACAAGGAGGGTTAGAGTAAAAAAATAATAGATAAATAAAAATACTAAGCCCTCCTTTTAAAGCATATGATGGTACACATCATAATTATCTTAAAATATACTTTAAATACAGTTAAAAAGATTTCCTTCTTTCACACTTTTTTTAATTTTTCAGAAAGGTTTAATAAAACATTGGTAAAAAGCCCACATCAGGAGACACTTCAGTCTATTTCTGATTTGATACAATTCATTAAAGTATTTTGCACAACTGCTCAGCTCCTACAGCAGGCCTTTTATCAGTTTTGACTTAACCACAAAGGAATTCTCTACACTTTAGTTACTATTAGAAGGCTACACTCCTCTGGTCTGTTCACACATTTGCAGAATTAAGTCAGAAAAAAAACTGTTTTAAGATAGTGACTTACATCACATGTCTTCTAGACATCCTGGTCTTCAATAGTGGGGCTAAGGCAACAAAGACTGAATGCATATTGCTACCTCAGAGGATGGCGTGGCAACGCATTGCAAGGGCATCACATATATCATAATTGGCACGTAGCTAGAAGGAGAATGCAAACCAGCATACAGTACCAGCCAACATCTCTAGTGATCCAGGTCACAAAAGGTTATGAAGCCATATCAAGAGCTGCATACATATCCAGCCAAGAGAAGCTTCATACATAGGTAGTTTTAGATAGGAAACCAAAAGGAAAAAACTGGAAGTTCAAGGAGACAGATCTCCCAGAACAAGTGCAAGTTGTTGGACAGTACTCAAGTATTCACATGCTGTCAGGCTGATTGCATTTAACAATCAGAATTCACATTAAATCTGCACCCTTGCTGCACATGAAAGCTTTTTAAAAATTTCAAGTTAGTTCCTGTCACATCATATTCATAAGTTAGGATAGCTTTTATCAGTTAAAAGTCCTTTTTTTTAGAGATGCAGTAAATTCTCTTCCCAAATCCCCATTGAAATAGTTTAAATGAAATAGTTTAGTCCCTGCCGGGGTCTGAGACCACGCGGCCGTTGCCCCTCCCCCCACAAAGGGAGTGAAGTACAAAGCCCCGGGCTGGGATAAGGAAGGTTTAATACAACAGCGTAGCAGCAACAACAACAAACAACAACAATAACAATAAGAGCAACAGCAATAACAATGAAACAAAGCCAAATAGCTACCGAACAGAGCAGTGGTACAACACACGTGCTAACCGACCGGTCGCCTCAGCGGCAGCAGCGCGGCAGGATGTGACGACCGGCTGGGATGGGAATAACCCGGCTGGAGCTCCCCCCCCACTGCTGGGGAAACTTAACCCTATCCTGGCTAAACCAGGACACCCATCTAAAGAGAAAGTAAGTTAAGGGGTGTCAGCTGCATTCCTACACTACCATAGCTTTGCACTCATATTTTGTTAACTACTACAAAACTTCAGGATTTGTCCTGACATAACAACTAGATTACCTGGATAGCAGGTGATATTAAAATTGAACCCATGAAGACATATCTTATAGTGTGCCACATAATATACTTTATCCTTCACCAGTAAAAACTACTGTACATAATAATATACTTCTCACTCTAAGTAGGGTGGGGGTTTTGGGGTTTTTTTTGTTGACGGTGTTTCTTTGTGAGACTTGTTTTGGGTTTTTTTTTTTTTTTTTTAATTAGAACTTTACTAGAATCTTATGTAAGGGTTCAATTTTAACAGGTTCATTAAAAAAAGCAAGTGATATGGCAAAACACTCCAACTTGCTACTGATTCTTAAGAAAACTAACTTGTCCAATGTTGACTTTTAAACTGTTTCAGCCTACCCTCACAGATTTTTCTTTTAATTAGTTGTTCAGCTCTTAAAGTTATAGTGCAGAGAGAGAGCATGCATACAAGCATTGGTTGCTGGCACAACAACTGGCTCAAATTCAAGAATTGCTACATACCAAAACATCTGATCATATGCAGAGATAGAATTGCTTTACTAAACTGAAAGCAAGCTTTGAAAATGAAAATTCATTTCTTGGGAGCAAAGAAAGCCTTGAAATTAGGGAAAAAATGAAATGTGAGAAACATGAAAACTGATCCAAGTCAAGTGATGAAAATTGTTAGGTCAACCCAATATAAAATTTCTACAGAAAAGAAGATTCCTTGTTTTAAAAACTGTGATGGGAAGTGATTTACAATTGATTTTCTCCTTAAATATAAAAATTCTAGTCCAACTGCCTGACCAATTCAGGGCTTAACAAAAGTTAAAGCCTGTTATTAAGGGCATTATCCAAATGCCTCTTAAACACTGACAGGCCCTGGGCATCGACCACCTCTCTAGAAAGCCTGTTTCAGGGTTTGACCACCCTCTCGGTAAAGAAATGCTTCCTAATGTCAAGTCTGAACCTCCCCTGACACAGCTTTGAACCATTCCCATGCGTCCCAACACTGGATCCCAGGGAGAAAAGCTCAGCACCTCCCTCTGCACTTCCCCTCCTCAGGAAGCTGCAGAGAGCCATGAGGTCACCCCTCAGCCTCCTTTCCTCCAAACTAGACAAACCCAGAGTCCTCAGCCGCTCCTCACAGGACATGACTTCCAGTCCTGTCACCAACTTTGTTGTCCTCCTCTGGACGCTTTCAAGGGCCTTCACATCCTTCTTAAATTGTGGGGCCCATCACTGCACACAGCACTCAGGGTGAGGCCGCACCAACGCTGAATACAGCAGGAACAATGCTCCATGCCTGTCAGTTTAAGAGGCATTTGGACAATGCCCTTAACACCACAATTGACATGTTTCATATCACCAGCTTCCACTACTATTTTTGCACAGCCTTCCAAAGGAGGCTCACATAAGGTTAAAAAAAAACCCAAACCAAAACACAAACCCAACCAAAAGTATTTTCAGCAGTAGGTATAGCATTTGTTTGGAATGCAGTTAAGGGGTCTAGAAGCATCAGTCAACACTTCAGTTGTATTTATGCATTTTTTCTTTCTTCACATTGATCCTTGCCAACATTACTTCCCTTTTGAAGCTATGCAAAAAGTTGTTTTTTTTCTTTCACAACTACTCATTGAGGCCTATTCCACCGCTGAAAGCAAACAAAGCAAGCAAAGCCTACACTGGGTGCCCTAGAAAAGATTGCATCTTTTATTTATCACCCCTTGGGTTTATTTTCATAGTGAATTCCTAGCTTAAATGTAATCAGTCAAGAAACCCTCCTTATGTGCACTCTTATCATTCCTCATTGCTTGCAAACAGAATCAAGTGTAAACAAAAAGGGAAAAAAAAAAAGTCTCAGCACTGCAAACCAAACTAAAAGTGCCCTACTTCTGGTTTTGCCAGTCCTGAGGAACCACAGACCTTTGGAAAGAGAGAGAAAGCCAAAAGATTAAACTTATAAGAAAAGTTAATTTTCAAAAACTAGAAAAAACATCTAAAGCTGAATTCCACCTAAGCAGAAGAGAAGGGTGCTTAGCCCAGGAACAACAACAGAGCTTCCATTTGGAAAGTAGAAAGCACGTTTGCAGGTTGCCTGCGAAGTGAAATCTGCTGACAAGGCCGGGGGGAAGCCCAGAACCCTTCAACTCCGAGCCGCAGCACCAACACCGGGGCCGCTGCCACAGCTCGGCTCGGCTCAGTCCCACACGGCGCTGCGAACAAAAGGCGAGCAGCAGCTGCAGCTGAGCCACTGCTGAGGGACGGTTCAGCCCAGCACAAGGCAGGACAAGGTCCCACAGAGCTGCCGTCCCGCCCTGGCCTCCTATTGTCGAGCTGACACTGAGAAGGAATAGAGTCTCTTTTATCTAGCTTCCAGTTGACGGGGACAGAAAACTGAATGGAACGCAAATAAACATGAAAATGAGAACAAAGTGCCCAGTCGTCGTCATCACCTCCTCCTCCTCGAGGCACCGCCGCACGGCTATGCGCCCAGCACGCACGAGCCCCACAAAGCGCAAGCGCGCCCGCCCGCGAAAGCTTCCCGGGGAAGCTATAAACCCCTTCCCCGGGAAAGCCACCACCGCCCCGACGGGGGGCTGTTTGCGGGCGAGGAGTGGAGCCCCCTCTATCGGGGTGGAAGGCACCAACCTCCAGTGCCCTTTAAACGGAGACAGGGAGGAGTTAACCAAAGGTGCCAGCCCGCAGCAGGTGAAGAGCAGTATCAGGCGGCGCCGCCGGGTGCGGAAGCAGCGTCGGGGCGGGAAGTACTGTTCCAGGAGGAGGAAGAGCAGCGCTTTCCTCCTCACCTCACTGTTGTTACACAGGAGCTCATTCCAAAGTAACTCGTGGGTCCCTCCGCACCCGAGCTGCGGCGGCTCCCCACCGTCACCCCGAACCGAGGGCCTTTCTCAAGACACCCACCNNNNCCCCCCCCCCCCCCCCCCCCCCCGGTGGCGGGGCTTGAGCGGGTCGCGCCCCCACCCTCTGGCTCGCTGCCGCCGCTGCCCTAGAAATGCCTTTGTTTGAGGATTCGCCCCGCCCACCCGCTCCTAGGGTCTCGCACCCTCTTTTATTTCTTTATTTTGGACCACAGCGCATCCCACCCTCTTCCCCTGCCGGCCGCCTTCTGCTGATTCATTTTCACCAGCAGTCCTGGGGGAGGGGTGGATGTGCAGCGGAGGCATCTCGCTATTGTGGCTGGGGTATGGCGATGACCCGGATTACCGAGGGTGGACGCTGGGAGGGAGCGGAGCCAAACGGGATTACACACTCTAGATTACAAGGAGCGGGCACTACGCATCGGGAGAGTTAAAGGGTCAGGCGGGGGGCAGCGTGTTCGGTTCGCCTGTCGGAGACCGGGCCGGCCGTTGGCGGCAGGGGCCGTGGATGTATCACAGAGGGGGACGAAGGAGTTATTCCGCGTTCTGAATGCGAAGAGGAGACTGGCAGAGGAAATTGCCCGGCCCGAATTACAGCCTAGGAGTGAAGGGTTCGTGCAGGCCTGGCTGCGAGGGGCAGCTCTTCGGCCGCGCTGCTAGCCTCCCGAGGGGCTGCTGGGGCGCACTAAAGGAGGTGGGGTGGCTCCGGCCGCCGGGGCCGCGCAGGGAGGGAGGCGGCTCCCCGGATGGCAGACGGGTGACACGCAGGAGGAGACCCGCGGCTGAGAGGGCCGGTGACGCCCTGCCCGGGGGACCACGGCCCAGCTCCACAGCGCAGTTCGGCCCGTGACTCACCGACTTGCAGGACGTTATCGACACAACCGCCGTCTAGCAGAGCGATGCCCCTGCGGAAGGGCAGGCGGTTCTCGTCGGCGGCGGTGTCCGCGCCCCCACCGGGCGCGGTGCCGGCGGTGTTCCCCCCGGGGGCGGCAGCAGGGTCCTCGGCACCAACGTTGAAGGAGGAGTACATGCAGATCTCCCTCTCGCTACGGGGGAAGGACCAGTAGACGATTCTGCGCTGTACCGGCTCCGGGATCCGCTCGAACCGCTCCTCCACCCGCTGGAAGGGCCACTTTTCCGCCACCTTGCGAGCCGCGATATCCAGCAGGGACTCGGGGCTCTGGGTTTTGCCGAGCGGCAGCAGCCCCAAGGCGGCGGCAGCAGCAGCAGCAGCAGCAGCTGCGGAGGATCCGGCGCAGAGCGCCCCACTGCCGAGTCCGGTGCCGCCCACCCGCTGGCCCGACCTGCACCCCGAGCCATAGCCGGGTCTACAGCAGAGGCGTTTGGCGGGGGGAGGGAGCTGACCACGCTCCGCCATGATCACTCTGCTTCTAAGGGGATAGCGGAAGTGGCTGTATCCTATAAACGGCACCAGGAAGGCAGTGAGCAGCCGCAAGCCACCCCCCAGGTCACGCCCCCTCTTCCCTTACATGGCCGCGGCAGACGGTGCCGGCCGTCTCACCCACGATTGGGGGACAGAGCCTTATGCAAACCGGTGCCACAAACATAAATAGAACGTCCCGAGAAAGGCTCGTTTCGTACGCTGTCGCGGGATGGTGAGTGAGCTCCTTGCGCGGGGATACCATACCGATGTGTCGCCTTTTTCTCTCCCACCCCCCATATCATGCGCACAAACCTAAGAGCGCCCTGCACGCCTGGTGGGAAAAAGGAGTGTGGCTAGTGGCGCCCCTTTCTGACGTCAGGTAACGAATGGAATGCGGGGGCGGGGCTGCTGCGGCGTCAACCTGGTCACCTCTGCTAGGAAAGCTGAGGGTTGGTGGGAAGTGTGCTTTGTAGCTGGAAATATGGGGCTGAAGTAGCGATCCTTGCCTGTGGAAGGGCAGGGGTTGGTTCGCTTTCAGTGTCTTGTCTGAGGAAGTACAGCGACGCTCGTCTTTCGCCGGAGTTCCTTTCGCTTTGAAGCGGTTCAATAAGGCGCGTCTTAAATATTTCTTTTCTTTTAGAAACACTGCGGTAGCTACGGCTACTGAACGGTGGGGTGAGCCTCTGCCCTGTGGAGTACCTGGTGCGCGCCGGTTCTTGAAAGCGCTGGTTGCAGCTGGTATAAGCTCCACGCGGCTGGCTCGCTTCTCAGGTGGTCTGGCTTAGAACCACTCTCGTAGCCCAAGGTGAAGGTCTCCGTGCCACGACTCGCGGTGAGTAAATTGAACTCAATTAACGTGTTGTGTTTGCCTTAGTGTCGAAAAGGTCTGTAAAAAAAGTTGGTGTTGGCTCTGTGCCTCGGTTAATTTTTAGCAAGCGGTGTGTAATGCTCGCAGTTGCCACAGAGTGTAAAGTGAGAAGGATTTTTTTTATTTTTCTGCGTTTATTAAAAAACATACCATTTAGGAATCATACTGACTCCTCAAATTAAATGGCTTTCTTAAAAAAAAAAAAAAAGAAAACGCTGATGAGCTACAGTGGCAGGCTGAGGATATAAGATTCCTGCATAGTACCGGGTAACTATTAAACGTTACCTGTATTTGTTGCAGGGAATTCTGTCCCTAATTACAGCCAAACTGCTAATGCAAAATATCATGAAAATTAATATACAATAAGGATTAGAGCTAGTAAATAAAGCTGATACCATCTTTCTTATGGAGAAGGACTTTGATGTATCATTTTATAACAATCAATATTTTTAATTAATTAAATATTTTTGAGCTTTAGTCTGAAGATGGCATTTTTGGCAACTTATAGTTGAAGACACTTATTCATCTCACTTGGATTTAACAATAAACAGCACTTAATAGCATACGATGGAGAAGCTGTAATTTGAGTACCTAGTTGCTTTCATTCACGTAGGATGGTTTACCTAGCTAGACTACATTTTCCATGATGCAATGCAAGTGTTCAGGTAGGAGGTGCGCAGTCAGGACATGGGTCCATCAGAAAATGCAGTGAAAGAATGTCAAGTGTGTCAGGTGTAAGATCCAAGAAGTACAAATAACATCAAGTTGATCTGAAACTTAATATCTGCCTTTTGTTTCCACCAAAAACCCGAAAATACAGCAATAGTTTATTTTCTAAATAGGTTATTGAAGAGCTGTGTGGAAAATGCGTTTTCCATTAGAAATGGATGGGAAATTCAATGAGCTGTATCAGACCTGCTGACTTCGATTTTAAAGAAAGATCATCAGAAAACCTGACAATGTCTTAGAGTATGTAAGTATTGGCTTTTTTATATGCTAGTGAGCTCTTAGACATACTGCATTGATTTGTAAATTCAAGGGTAGAGATTTTTTTTTTTTTTTTAGATCTAGGTAGAGATTTTTTTTTTTCTTTTACTGCTTTCAGTTGCTTATACAAAGAAAATGGCTAATGGTTTTTAATCAAGGAGTTTAAACTGCAGACTACAGACACGGACTAAATGGTGTTCTGCAGAGTATATTTACTGTATATACTACAAGGTGTTTTTTCTTTGGGATCATGAGAGCTACCTCTGGATAGGAAATGAGTATAAATTGATGTTTCTGTTTCTGAGTATAGACCACACAAAACAGTTACTCTTGAGGTGTCAGTTTCATAAATTCACAGATACCTTGCTGGGATATTAACTGGTGTCTTCATAATTTTAGGCATATGTTTTACAATTGATTTACTGGATTTATATACTTAACTCCAGCTAAACTTTGGAGGTATTTGGAAGCCTGAATGCTACAGGCAAGAAATAAGGATGTAGTACTTGCTTTTAATATGGTATTGATTACAGTATTTGAGAGCAATGGAATATGTATAAGGTAAAAAATTAAGAACTTCATGATTGCATGTGTATGAGAGCACAGGAAAATTACATTTAATTTTCACCTCATCACTCTTTCCTAATAATTCTTCACATCTTGAAGCAATTTTTCTTCTATGTTCTTCTAACACTATTTCTGTTTTAAACAAGTGTCTAGCAAGTCAGTAAAAATGCTCTTCTAAATTGGGTAATGGCTGTTCTTTACCAGGTCTTAACCACCTGCTACAATAAAAATAACATACTAATGACACTGGAAGAATTCTTCCTGTCATAATAAGGAAGCTTTACAGTAAAAATTGAAAAATAAGAAGAGTGAGAGATATGACAATGAAAAATAAAACTTCCGTAATACGCAGATGTGTCCATTATCTCAACTTAGTCATTCTTCTGTCATTCCAGATCTGGGCAGAAATTATCAAATTCACTTAAGAAATCTCAGAGAAAAGCAGGCGGAAAAGCCCATAAATCCACCCTTTTCATCCATCTACTATTCAGTAGAAATAGTTACTTCCCATTAAGTCTCTTAATAGCTACACAGGATGCTGTTGAAGCTTTTTTCATTACTGGGCTAGGGAGTACATGAAGAGGTAATGGCATCTTTGCCCTTGAAATTCTGCTGTAAGCACCAGGTATGCTTCTCCTTGGGCTCCCTCTGCATTGGTTCCTCTCCATAATTTGCAAATTATTACCTGAGTCTGAAATTTCTTTGAGTTACACTTGAGTTCCTTTAATTTTCTGAAAGCAAGTGGGAAGATTTGTTAATTCGGGGAAGACATTAAAATGTGTTAAAGCCATACCTGAACTGTATTTAAGTTTATAGTTATTTTTTTCTTTCAGTGAATGTTTTTCTTGTGGAAAGACCTTGCTGAGCTGAGCATTCATTTCCTCTTTTTCTGCCTCACTGTTTTGGGAGGTCTGTCTTCCAGAGCTATGCAGAGAGGAAGGAATGGCTGCAAAACAGCAACCTTGACTTGGTTAACTTCCTGCATGTAATCAAAGGCTATTCTATGAGCTACTTGGAAAAATACCCTTGGCCACCACTCAGTGAAATTAATTCTTAATAATGTTTCAAAGTATTTGGCCGCTTACAGTCATTTTTGCTCATTCCAGTAATATATACAGGGCTTCAACATTCTCCCAGTTATGGTAATTTAAAAGATAGATCACATACAGCTGCACAGTTGTGTTTGTATGAAGCAAACAATGGTCTAAATGTAGAAAAATGGATTGCAGACAACCTAACCTAGCACTTAGGGATATGGTGTAGTTGAGAATGGTCAGTGTTAGGTTAATGGTGTGGGGATTCGCAAGGAGTCCCTGCCAGGAAGTGGACATGTGAGCAATCCTGTGTATGGGCAAGACTGGCAAAGACTCAGCTTTGGAAAGGATGTGACGAGGGAATGACCCTGGAAGAATATGGAAGAACCCAGGAAGTTAAACAACTCCAGGGTGTTGGCCTGGGTGGAGAAGA
>ML998127.1:0-12311 GCA_010365825.1 Otus sunia
GGGGATCCGGACTGCGAGGATGGGTCTGACGACATTGCTGAACTGTGTCACAGGAGAACATGACAGGTAAATTTAAATCAGCCGTGGTCCTCAGTCAACCCAGTCTATCCCAGTGTCCTGGAAATGTGATGGTGAAAAAGATTGTCCTACTCTTTTCATCTAGGGACTGTAATTGCTGTATTGTTTCTAGCCTTCTGTGGAACCATTTTAAGTATGCTGTTTTTTTTGAAGTCTTCCCAAACCTTAACTGATAAAGCTTTGCAACAAGTATTGCAGTTGCAGCTGCAAAACAAAGAAGGGGAGATGTGGGAGACATTGGCCTGTCAGCCTTGCACAGCCTCTGAGAAATAACTAGGGTTTTGTTGAAGAACAGGCCTTGGAAGAAAAATAAGGAACTGCTGAGTTGTGCCAAGGTGGCAGGGAAAAACAATGGACAGCTGCAACACTGAACTGTGGAAAAGTACTCAACTGTGAGAAGTTCCTGCCATGAGAACAGTGTGTGAATAAGAAGGTAATTGGTCTGCACAGCGCGTGTTAGAGTGGTCTTATGCTGGTATGAGAAAAAGTTGATAGCTGTGTAATTGCTGATTTGTTAACTATGAAATAAGAGCTTTACCGACAGCATCCGAGAGCATAAGTACCATTGTAACAATAAACCCTCTTTATTCTTTCTGGACTTCATGGAGAGTCCATGCCTCAATTGCCACAGCAGGAAGCTCTATGAAAGCGGGAAGCTCTGTTTGGGAAGGTCTGGGGAGCTCGTGGAAGGCAGGGATCTCTGTGTAGGTGGGGAGCTTTGTGAAGGCGGGGAGCTTCGTTTGGGGACCTCTGTGAAGGCGGGGAGCCCTGTGAAGGTGGGGAGCTCTGTTTGGGGAGCTCTCTGAGGCAGGGAGCTCTCTGAAGTAGGGGAGATCTGTGAAGGCGGGGAGCTCTGTTTGGGGAGCTCTGTGAAGGCGGGGAGGTCTGTGAAGGCAGGGAGCTCTGCAAAGCGGGGGAGCTCTGTATTGGGAGCTCTGTGAAGGTAGGTAGCTCTGTGAAAGCGGGGAACACTGTTCGAGGAGCTCGTAGAAAGCAGAGAGATCTGTGAAGGCGGGGAGCTCTGCAGAGCTGTGTGAAGGCAGGGAGCTCTCCTTGGAGAGCTCTGTGAAGGCGGGGAGCTCTGTTTGGGGAGGTCGTAGAAGGCGGGGAGCTCTGGGGAGCTGTGTGAAGGCGGGAAGCTGTGCGAAGGTGGGGGGCTGTGTGAAGGCGGAGAGCTCTGTAAAGTCTGTGGAACTCCGTGAAGGCAGGGAGCTGGGTGAACGCAGGGAGCTCTGTTTGAGGAGCTCTATGAAGGAAGGAATTTTTTTGAAGGTGGGGAGCTTTGGGGAGCTCTGTGAAGCGGGAGAGATGTTTGAAGGCTGGGAGCTGTGTTTTGGGAACTCTGTGAAGGCGGGGAGCTCTGTGAAGGCAGGGAGCTCTGCGAAGGCATGGAGTTCTGTTTGGAAAGTTCTTAGAAAGCAGGGAGATCTGTGAAGGCGGGGAGCTCTGCAGAGATGTGTGAAGGCGGGGAGCTCTGTGAAGGCAGGGAGGTGTGTGAAGGCAGGGTACTGTGTGAAGACAAGGACCTCTGGGGAGCTCAGTGAAGGCGGAGAGCTGTGTGAAGGCAGGGGTCTGTGTGAGGGCGGGGAGCTCTGTAAAGTCACAGAGTCTGTGGAACTCTGGGAAGGCGGGGAGCTCTGTGAAGGCACGTAGCTCTATTTGGGAGCTCTGTGAAGGAAGGAATCTCTTTGAAGGCAGGGAGCTTTGGGGAGCTCTGTGAAGCGTGAGAGCTGTGTGAAGGCTGGGAGCTCTGTTTGGAAAGCCCTCTGAAAGCGGGGAGCTCTGTGAAGGTGGGGAGATCTGTTTGGGGACCTCTGTGAAGGCAGGGAGCTCTGAGAAAGTGGGGAGCTCTGGGGCGCTGTGTGAAGGAGGAGAGCTGTGTAAAGGCAGGGAGCTGTGTGAAGGTCGAATGCTGTGTGAAGGCGGGGAACTCTGTTCAATCACGGAGTCTGTGGAGCTCTGTGAAGGCGGGGAGCTCTGTTCGCTGAGCTCTGTGAAGGCAGGGAGCTCTGTGAAGTCGGGAAGCACTGTTTGCTTAGCTCTGTGAAGGCGGGGAACTCTGTGCAGGAGGGGAGCTCTGTTTGCTGACTTCTGTGATAGCTGGGAGGTCTGTGAAGGCAGGGAGTTCTGTTTGCTGAGCTCTGTGAAGGCGCGGAGGACTGTGAAGCAGGGAGCTCTGTTTGCTGAGCTCTTTAAAGGCGCGGAGCTCTGTTTGTTGAGCTATTTGAAGGCGGGGAGCTCTGTTTGCTGAGCTCTATGCAGGCGTGGAGCTCTGTGAAGGCACGGAGCCGTTTGAAGGCGGGGAGGTCTTTTGGCTGAGCTCTGTGAAGTCGGGGAGCTCTGTGAAGGTGGGGAGCTCTGTCAAGGCGGGGAGCTCTGTGAAGGCACGCAGCTGTTTCAAAGCGGGGATCTCTGCTGAGCTCTGCGATGGTGCAGAGCTCTGTGAATGCGGGGAGCTCTGTGAAGGCGGGGAGGTCTGTGAAGGCACGGAGCTCTGTGAAGGCGCGGAGGTCTGTGAAGGCATGGAGCTCTGTGAAGGCGTGGAGTTCTTTTTTCTTGGCTCTGTGAATGTGCGGAGCTCTGTTTGCTGAGCTCTGTGAAGGCGCGGAGGTCTGTGAAGGCGGGGACCTCTATTTTGGGATCTCTCTGAAGGTGGGGAGCTCTGTGACGGCTGGGAGATCTGTTTGTGGTGCTCTGTGAAGGTGGGGAGCTCTGTGTATGTGGTGAGCTGTCTTTGCTGAACTCTGTGAAAGTGCGAACCTCTGTGAAGGCGAGAAGCTCTGTTTGCTGAGCTGTGCGAAGGCGGGGAGATCTGTGAAGGCGGGGAACAATGTGAAGGCAGGGAGCTCATTTTGCTGAGCTCTGTGAAGGCGCGAAGCTCTGTGAAGATGGGGAACTCTGTGAAGGCGGCGAGTTATGTTTGCTGAGCTCTGTAAAGTCGGGGAGCTCTGTGAAAGCGGGGAGTTGTATTCGGTGATCTCTGTGAAGGCGAGGAGCTGTGTGATTTCTGGGAGCAATGTTTGTGGTGCTCCATGAAAGCGGGGAGCTCTGTGACGGCGGGGAGCTCTCTGAAGGCGCGGTGCTCTGTGAAGGCGCGGAGATCTGTGAAGGCGCGGAGTTCTGTTTGATGAGCTCTGTGACTGCGGGGAGCTCTGTTTGCTGAGCTCTGTGAAGTCGGGGAGCTCTGTGAAGGCGGGGAGCTCTGTTTGGGGATCTTTGTGAAGGTGGGGAGCTCTGTGAAGGCACGGAGGTCTGTGAAGGTGCGGATTTCTGTTTGTTGAGCTCTGTGAAGTTGAGGAGCTGTTGAAAGTGCGGAGCTCTCTTTGCTGAGCTCTGTGAAGTAGGGAAGCTCTGAGAAGGCAGGGAGCTCTGTGAAGGCGCGTAGCTCTGTGAAGGCGGGGAGCTCTGTGAAGGTGCAGAGCTCTCTGAAGGCGTGGAGGTCTGTTTGCTGAGCTCTGTGAAGGTGGGGAGCTCTGTGAAGGCGGGGAGCAATGTGAAGGCAGGGAGCTCTCTTTGCTGTGCTCTGTGAAGGCGGGAAGCTCTGTTTGCTGAGCTCTGTGAAGGTGGGGAGCTCGGTTTGCTGAGCTCTGTGAAGGCAGGGAGATCTGTTTGGGGATCTCTGTGAAGGTGGGGATCTCTGTGACGACTGGGAGCTCTGTTTGTGGTTCTCTCTTAGGGCGGGAATCTCCGTGAATGTGGGGATCTCAGTTTGCTGAGCTCTTTGAAGGCGGGGAGCTCTGTTTGCTGAGGTCTGTGAAGGCAGGGAGCTCTGTTTGCTGAGCTCTCTGAAGTCGGGGAGCTCTGTGAAGGCGGGGAGCTCTGGGGATCTCTGTGAACGTGGGGAGCTCTGTGATGGCTCAGAGCTCTCTTTGTGGTTCTATGTAAAGGCGGGGAGCTCTTTGTATGTGGGGAGATATGTGAAGGTGGCAAGCTCCGTGAAGGTGGGGAGCTCTCTTTGCTGAGCTTTGTGAAGCCGGGGAGATCTGTGAAGGCGGGCAGCTTTGTTTGCTGAGCTCTGTGAAGGCGGTGAGATCCGTGAAGGCGAGGAGCACTGTGAAGGCATGGAGCTCTCTTTGCTGAGCTCTGTGAAGGGCGGGAGCTCTGTGAAATTGCGGAGCTCCCTTTGCTGAGCTCTGTGAAGGCGCGGAGCTCTTTTTGCTGAGCTCTGTGATGGTGGGGACCTCTCTTTGCTGAGCTCTGTGAAGGCACAGAGCTCTGTGAAGGTGGGGAGCTCTCTTTAGGGATCTCTCTGAAGGTGGGGAGCTCTGTGACGGCTGGGAGATCTGTTTGTGGTGCTCTGTGAAGGCGGGGAGGTCTTGAACGCGGGAAACTCCGTGAAGGCGCGGAGCTCTGTGAATGCGCAGTGCTGTTTGAAGGTGGGGAGCTCTGTTTGGGGATCTCTGTGAAGGTGGGGAACTCTGTGACTACTGGAAGCTCTGTTTGTCGTGCTCTGTGAAGGCGGGAAGCCCCGTCAAGGCGGGGAGCTCTCTTTGCTGAACTCTGTGAAGGCGCGAAGCTCTGTGAAATCGGGGAACTCTGTTTGCTGAGCTCTGTGAAGGCGTGGAGGTCTGTGAAGGCGCTGAGCTCTGTGAAGGTGCGGAGTTCTTTTTTCTGAGCTCTGTGATGTCTGGGAACTCTGTGCAGGAGGGGAGCTCTGTTTGCTGAGTTCTGTGATAGCGGGGAGCTCTGTGAAGGCAGGGAGCTCTTTTTGGTGAGCTCTCTGAAGGCACAGAGCTTTGTGAAGGCGGGAAGCTCTGCTTACTGAGCCCTGTGAAGGTGGAGAGCTCTGTTTGGGGATCTCTGTGAAGGTGGGGAGCTCTGTGACGGCTGGGAGCTCTGTTTGTGGTGCTCTGTGAAGACGGGAAGCTCCGTGAAGGTAAGGATCTCTCTTTGCTGAGATATGTCAAGGCAGGGAGCTCTGTGAAGGCACGGAGCCGTTTGAAGGCGGGGAGGTCTTTTGGCTGAGCTCTATGAAGTCGGGGAGCTTTGTGAAGGTGGGGAGCTCTGTCAAGGCGGGGAGCTCTGTGAAGGCACACAGCTGTTTCAAAGCGGGGATCTCTGCTGAGCTCTGTGATTGTGCGGAGCTCTGTGAATGCGGGGAGCTCTGTGAAGGCGGGGAGGTCTGTGAAGGCACGGAGCTCTGTGAAGGCGCGGAGGTTTGCGAAGGCACGGAGCTCTGTGAAGGCGTGGAGTTCTTTTTTCTTGGCTCTGTGAATGTGCGGAGCTCTGTTTGCTGAGCTTTGTGATGGTGGAGAGCTCTCTTTGCTGATCTCTGTGAAGGTGCGGAGCTCTGTGAATGCGGGGAGCTCTGTGAAGGCGGGGAGGTCTGTGAAGGCACGGAGCTGTTTGAAGACGGGGAGCTCTGTTTACTGTGTTCTGTGATGGTGGGTAGATCTGTGAATGCGGGGAGCTCTGTGAAGGCGCGGACGTCTGCTTGCTGAGCTCTATGAAGGGGGGAGGTCTCTGAAGACAGGGAGCTTCAGAAGTCGGGGAGCTCTGTGAAGGCAGGGAGCTCTGTTTGCTGAGCTCTGTGAAGGCGTGGAGCTATGTGAATGCGGGGAGCTCTGTGAAGGCCGGGGGCTCTGTGAAGGCACGGAGGTCTCTGAAGGCACGGATTTCTCTTTGCTGAGCTCTGTGTATGCGGGCAGCTGTGTTTGCTGAGCTCTGTATAGTCGGGAGCTCTGTGAAGGCGGGGAGCTCTTTTTGGGTATCTCTGTGAAGGTGGGGAGTGCTGTGACGGCTGCGGGCTATGTTTGTGGTGCTCTCTGAAGGCGGGGAGCTCTGTTTGGGGATCTCTTTGAAGGTGGGGACCGCTGTGACGGCTGGTAGATCTGTTTTTGGTTCTCTGTGAAGGCGGGGATCTCTGTGTATGCGCGGAGCTGTCTTTGTGGAACTCTGTGAAGGCACGAAGCTCTATGAAGGCGGGGAGCTCTGTTTGCTGAGCTCTGCGTAGGCGGGGAGATCTGTGAAGGCGGGGAGCAATGTGAAGGCAGGGAGCTCTTTGAAGGCGCAGATGTCTGCTTGCTGAGCTCTCTGAAGGCGGTGAGGTCTCTGAAGACGGGGAGCTCTCTGAAGTCAGGGAGCTCTGTGAAGGCAGGGAGCTCTGTTTGCTGAGCTCTGTGAAGGCGCGAAGCTGTTTCAAGGCGGGGAGCTCTTTTTGCTGTGCTCTGTTATGACGGGGAGCTATGTGAATGCAGGGAGCTCTGTGAAGTCGGGGATCTCTGTGAAGGCGTGGAGTTCTGTTTGCTGAACTCTGTGAAGTAGGGAAGCTCTGTGAAGGCGGGGAGCTCTGTTTGGGGATGTCATTGAAGTTGGGGAACTCTGTGACAGCTGAGAACTCTGTTTGTGGTGCTCTGTGACGGCGGGGAGCTCTGTGCATGCGGGGAGCTCTGTGAAGGCTGCAAACTCCATGAAGTTGGTGAACTCTCTTTGCTGAACTCTGTGAAGGCGCGAAGATCTGTGAAGGCGGGGAGCTCTGCGAAGGCATGGAGCTCTCTTTGCTGAGCTCTCTGAAGGCGCAGAGCTCTCTTTGATAAGCTCTGTGAAGGCGCGGAGCTCTGTGAATATGGGGAACTCTGTGAGGCAGATGTTCTGTTTGCTGAGCTCTGTAAAGTCGGGGAGCTCTTTGAAGGCGGGGAGCTCTGTGAAGGCACGGAGTTCTGTTTGCTGAACTCTGTGTAGTTGGGGAGCTCTGTGAAGGCGGGGAGCTATATTTAGGGATCTCTCTGAAGGTGGGGACCTATGTGACTTTTGGGAGATCTGTTTGTGGTTCTCTGTGAAGTCGGGAATCTCTGTGTATGCGGGGAGATGTCTTTGCGGAACTCTGTGAAGGCGCGAAGCTCTGTGAAGGCGGGGAGCTCTGTTTGCTGAGCTCTGCGTAGGCGGGGAGATCTTTGAAGGTGGGGAGCAATGTGAAGGCATTGAGCTCTTTGAAGTCGCGGATGTCTGCTTGCTGAGCTCTCTGAAGGCGGGGAGGTCTCTGAAGACAGGGAGCTGTCTGAAGTCGGGGAACTCTGTGAAGGCGGGGAGCTCTGTTTGCTGAGCTCTGTGAAGGCGCAGAGCTGTTTGAAGGCGGGGAGCTCTGTTTGCTGTGCTCTGTGATGGCGGGGAGCTATGTGAATGCGAGGAGTTCTGTGAAGGCGAGGAGCACTGTGAAGGCGCAGATGTCTGCTTGCTGAGCTCTCTGAAGGCGGGGAGGTCTCCTAAGATGGTGAGTTCTGTGAAGATTTCTGTTTGCTGAACTCTGTGAAGTAGGGATGCTCTGTGAATGTGTGGAGCTCTGTTTGCTGAGCTCTGTGAATGCAGGGAGCTCTTTTTGCTGAGCTCTGTGAAGTCGGGGAGCTCCGTGAAGGCAGGGAGATCTGTTTGTGGTGCTCTTTGAAGATGGGGAGCTCGGTGAATGCAGGGAGCTCTGCTGAGCTCTTTGAAGGCGGGGAGCTCTGTGAAGGCGTGGAGTTCTGTTTGCTGAACTCTGTGTACTTGGGGAGCTCTGTGAAGACGAGGAGCTCTGTTTGCTCAGCTCTCTGAAGGCGGGGAGCTCTGTGAAGGCTGGGAGCTCTGTTTGGGGATCTCTTTGGAGGTGGGGACCTCTGTGATGGCTGGGTATGTGTTTGTGGTGCTCTGTGAAGGCAGGGAGCTGTGTGTATGCGGGGAGCTGTCTTTGCTTAACTCTGTGAAGGCGGGGAGATCTGTTTGCTGAGCTCTGTGAAGGCGCGGAGCTCTGTGAAGGCGGGGAGCTCTGTGAAGTCTGGCAGCTCAGTGAAGGCACAGAGCTGTTTGAAGGCGGGAAGCTCTGTTTGCTGTGCTCTGTGATAGCGGGGATCTATGTGAATGTGGGGAGCTCTGTGAAGGCGGGGAGCTCTGTGAAGGCACGGAGGTCTGTGAAGGAGTGGTTTTCTGTTTCCTGAGCTCTGTGAAGTTGGGGAGCTGTTGAAGGCCGGAGCTCTGTAAACGCGCGGAGTTCTGTTTGGGGATCTCTGTGAACTTGGGGAGTGCTGTGACTGCTGCGGGCAGTTCTCTGAAGGCAGGAAGCTCCGTAAAGGCGGGGAGGTCTCTTTGCTGAGCTCTCTGAAGGTGCGGAGCTCTGTTTGCTGAGCTCTGAAGGCGGTGAGCTCTGTGAAGGCGCAGAGGTCTGTGAAGGCGCGGAGTTCTGTTTGCTGAGCGCTCTGAAGGCGGGGAGCTCTGTGAAGGCGCAGAGTTCTGTTTGCTGAGCTCTGTGAAGTCAGAGAGCTTTGTGAAGGCGGGGAGCTCTGTTTGGGGATCTCTTTGAAGGTGGGGACCTCTGTGACGGCTGGGATATCTGTTTGTGGTTCTCTGTGAAGGCGGGGATCTCTGTGTATGCGGGGAGCTGTCTTTGCTGAACTCTGTGAAGGCAGGAACTCTGAAGGCTCGGAGTTCTGTTTGCTGAGCTCTGTGAAGTAGGGAAGCTCTGTTAAGTCGGGGAGCTCTGCTGAGCTCTGTGAAGGCATGAAACTCTGTGAATGCGGGGAGCTCTGTTTGCTGAGCTCTGTGAAGGGGATGAGCTATGTGAAGGTGGGGAGCTCTGTGAAGGCGGGGAACTCTGTGAAGGCGTGCAGCTCTGTTTCCTGAGCTCTCTGAATGCGGGGAGCTTTGTGAAAACGTGGAGTTCTTTTTGCTGATCTCTGTGAAGGCGCGGAGCTCTTAGAAGGCAGGGAGCTCTGTGAAGGAGCGGAGCTTTGATTGAGTTTCTCTGTGAAGTTGGGGAGCTCTGTATGGGGAGCTATGTGAAGGCTGGGATCTCTGTCAAGGCGGGGAGCTGTGTGGAGATCTGTGAAACCGAGGAGCACTGTGAAGGCGAGGAGCTCTCTGAAGGAGGGGAGCTCTGAGGAGCTGTGTGAAGGCAGGGAGATGTGTGAAGGCGGGGCGCTCCGTTTGGGGCACTCTGTGAAGGTGGGAAGCACGTTGAAGGCAGCAAGCTCTGTTGGGGAAATCTGTGATGGCGGGGAACCCTATGAAGGTGGGGAGTTCTGTTTGGGGACTTCTCTGAAGGTGGGGAGCTCTGTGAAATGGTGGAGCTCTCTTTGGGGAGCTCTTAGAAGGTAGGGAGCTCTTTGAAGGTAGGAAGCTCTGTTTGGGGAACCCTGTGAAGGTGGGAACTTCTGTTTGGTGCGCTCTGTGAAGGCAGGAATCTCTTTGAAGGCGGGGAGCTCTGTGAAAGGGTGGAGCTCCTTTTGGGCAGCTCTCAGAAGGTGGGGAGCTCTTTGAAGGCGGGGAGCTCTTTGAAGGCGGGAAGCTCTGTTTGGGGAGGTCTGTGAAGTCGGGGATCTCTCAGGAGGTCTGTGAATGTGGGAAGTTCTTTGAAGGCGGGGAGCTTGGGGAACTCTATAAAGCTGGGAGCTGTGTGAAGGTGGGGACCTCGTTTTGGGAGCTCTGTGAAGGTGGGCAGCCCTGTGAAGGCGGGGGGCTCTGTTTGGGGAGCTCTCTGAGGCATGGATGTCTCTGAAGAAGGGGAGATCTGTGAAGGTGGGGAGCACTGTTTGCGGAGATGTGGGGATCTCTATGAAGTCAGAAAGCTTGGTGAAGGGAGTGTGAGCTTTGTGAAGGCGGGGAGTTCTGTTTTCGATGCTCTGTGAAGGCGGGGATCTGTGAGAAGGCGCGGAGCTCTGTGAAGGTGTGGAGAACTCTGATGGTGGGGAGCTCGGTTTGCAGATCTCTGTGAAGGCGTGGAGCTCTGTTTGGGGAGCTCTGTGAAGGCGGGGAACGCTGTGAAGGTGGGGAGCTCTTTGATCGCGGGGATCTCTGCGGATCTCTGTGAATGCGGGGTGCTGTGTGAAGGTGGGGAGCTGTCCTTCGGGAGCTCTGTGAAGATGGGGCGCTCTCTGAAGGCAGGGATCTCTTGGGAGCTCAGAGACAGCGGGGAGCTTTGTTTTGGGAACTGTGTGAAGGCGGGGATTCCTGTGAAGGCGGTGAGCTCTCTTGGGGCGCTCTGTGAAGGCAGGGAGCTCTTCGGAGCTCTCTGAAGGCAGGGAGCACTGTGAAGGAGGGGAGGTTGGTTGGGGGACGTCTTTGAAGGGGGCGAGCACCGTGAAGGCGGGGAGTTCTATTTGAGGAGCTCTGTGAAGGCGGGGAGCATTGTTTGTGGGCTTTTTGACTGCGGGGAGGTCTGTAAGGCGGGAAGCTCTCTTTGGGGAGCCCTGTGAAGGCGGGGAGCTCTGTGAAGGCAGGGAGCTCTGGGGAGCTCTGTGAAGGCGGAAAGCTTTGTTTGGGGAGCTGTGTGAAGGCGGGTAGTCCTGTGAATGTGGGGATCTCTGGAGAGCTCTGTTACGGCGGTGAACCCTGTGAATCTCGGGAGTTATGTTTGGGGATCTCTGTGAAGGCAGGGATCTCTGTGTAAGCGTGGAGCTTTGTATGGGGAGCTGTGTGAAGGCGGGGAGTACTTTAAAGGCAGGGAACTCCTTTTGGGGACGTCTGTGAAGGCGGGGAAACCTATGAAGGTGGGGAGTTCTGTTTCGGCAGCTCTGAAAGCGGGGAGCTCTGTGAAAGGGTGGAGCTCTGTTTCGGCAGCACTTAGAAGGTGGGGAGCTCTGTGAAGGAGGGAACCTCCATTTGGGGAGCCCTGTGAAGGCGAGGAGTTGTGTTTGGTAAACTCTGTGAAGGCGGCGAGCTCTCAGGAGCTCTATGAAGGCAGGAATCTCTGTGAAGGTGGGGAGCTCTTTGAAAGGGTGCAGCTCTGTTTGGGCAGCTCTTAGAAGGTGGGGAGCTCTGTGAAGGTGGGAAGCTGTGTTTGGGGACCCCTGTGAAGGTGGGGAGTTCTGTTTGGGGAGCTCTTAGAAGGCGGGGATCTCTGTGAAGGCGGGGAGCTCTGGGGAGCTGTGTGAAGGAGGGGAGCAGTGTGGAGATCTGTGAAGGTGGGGAGCTCTGTGTAGGCGGGGCGTTGTGTTGAGATCTCTGAAACCAGGGAGCACTGTGAAGGCGGGGANTTTCTCGTCTCTCACACTCTGTTTGGGGATATGTGGCGATGTCTTTGAAGACAGGGAGCTCTAAGAATTTGGGGAGATCTGTTTGGGGACTCTGACGACGGGGAGCTCTGTGAAGGCATGGAGCTGTGTGAAGGCGGGGACCTCTTTTCAGGACCTCTGTGAAGGCGGGGAGCTCTGTTCGGTGAGCTCTGTTTGGGGAGCTGTTTGAAGGCGGGGATCTGTGCGAAGGCGAGTATCTCTGGGGAGCTGTGTGAATGCGGGGAGTTGTGTGAAAACAGGGAGCTCTCTTTATGGAGCTGTGTGAAGGCAGGGAGTCGTTTGAAGGTGGGGAGCTCTGTTTGGGGAGCTGAGTGAGGCAGGGAGGTGTATGAAGGCGTGGAGGTCTTTTTGGGGAGCTCTGCTTTGGGAGCTCTGTGAGGCGGGAAGCTCTGTTTGGGGAGCTGTTTGAAGAAGGGGAGCTGTGTGTAGTCGAGTATCTCTGGGGAGCTGTTTGAAGATGGGGAGCTCTGTGAAGGCAGGGAGCTCTCTTTAGGGAGCTGTGTGAAGACAGGGAGTTGTTTTAAGGTGAGTATCCCTGTGGAGCTGTGTGATGGTGGGAAGCTCTGTTTGGGGAGCTCTCTTTGGGGCGCTGTGTGAAGGTGCTGAGGTCCCCTTAGGGAGCTGTCTGAAAGTGGGGAGCTCTGTTTCAGGAGCAGTGTGAAGATGGGGATCTGTGTGAAGGCAGGAATCTCTTTTTGGGTAATTGTGTGAATGCGGGGAGTTGTGTGATGGTGGGGTGCCCTTTTTAGGGAGCTGTGTGAAGGCAGGGAGCTGTTTGAAGGGGGTGAGCTCTGTTTGGGGTGTGTGTGAAGGAGTGGAGCTGTCTGAATGCTGGGATCTCTGGGGAGTTCTGTGAATGCGGTGAGCTCTGTTTAGGGAGCTCTTTTCAAACAGGGAGCTCTTTTTGGGGAGCTCTGTGAAGGCAGGGAGCTCTGAGCAGCTCTATGAAGGTGGGACACTCAATTTGGGGGAGCACTATGTGGGGCTGTACTGGGTCTGGCTGAGCCGGAATTGGTTTTCCCCTGTAACAACCCTCATGATGCTGTGTTTTATGTTGGGAGCTGGCAGGGTGTTGATAGCACCCTGGTGTTGTGCTTACTGCTGAGTAGTGCTTACACAGCACCAAGGCTCTTTCCAACATTTTCCCCCCCTACAGTGGGACAGAGTGGGCAAGATCTTGGGAGGGGACACAACCAGGACAGCTGACCCGTACTGACCAAAGGGATATTCCATTCCATATGACGTCTGCTCAGT
>ML998129.1:0-10172 GCA_010365825.1 Otus sunia
CCTGGTCATGGGAAGTAGAGAATAAATCTGTTATCTTTTTTTGCTTCCACGCGCAGCGCTTTGCTTCGCTTTGCTTATATTAAAACTGCTTTTGTTTTACCCACAAGGGTTGGTTTTTTTTCTATCTTATTTTCTTTCACCTCTTTGCCCTGTTGAGAAAAAAAGGGGGAAGTGGGGGAAGTGATAGAGCGACTTGGTGTGTACCTGGCATTTAACCAAGGTCAAACCACCACAGTGATCTACCAAAAAAACTGTAAGACTATCAGATGATAGACGGAATTGTTTTATGCACCTGAGAAGTAGTCAGTAAGTGGCTAGCACAGTCATTTTTCTCCATTGCAACAGTTTTACCTTTGTTCCAGAATTCTCTGAGAACCCAGAAATAGTAACAGGAAATTCATAGCCTTTTTCATGCAAGGATGATGCTAGGATAATTCTTAAGCATAATATTTTGGTTAAGTTCAGAACGTAAAACACTGAACAGTAGAGCAGGGACTGTACTTGCATATCGTAAAAACATTTCTCAATTTTTTTTTATTAATAGTTACAAAAGATGCATATCAGTTTCAACACTGAATGATTCACAGCTCAGAAAATAAAGCAAACATATCAGTATTTCTGCTGTTGGACTCATGAAAGAAAATTACACCTACTTTTTGTGAGAAAGTAATATAGTATCTTTGGAAGCAGCCACCCTGTCTCAGGACCAGACAAGAGAATGTGGACACTTCATGAAGGTGAAAAGGTACAAGTTACAACATTCATATTTTTCAACCTCAGCTGTTCTTCAGCTTGCAACAAGAACTGGTACAATCATTGTTATGATTTGGTACCAAAAGTTAACGAAGAAAAATAGCAAGTCAGACTAGAACAAGGTAGGTGTGTGGTGCAAACCCGAGTTGGAACCGGCTATAAATGGGCTTTGATAATCCAGACAATAATGATGTCTACAAAGAACTGGTCTATCTAAAACTAGGCACTTTCCTCATCTCCAAACCAGGATGTGAAATCAGATATATATATATTTACAAGAAGCTTACAAAAAACATAAACTAACATTATTGCCTTGATTCTCACAATCCTAAATTATGAGCTTCTATATTTATTATTTAAAGCTCTTAGAAAAGGTATATTTACCCACCTCTAGAAAGAATATACAGTAATATATTTCATTTAAAAGAAGCATATGCTATTGCTGGTGTTGATTCCTCTATGCAATGGTTTCTTCATGTGTTGCTTTGAGTGAATGAACCTGTGCAGTCAAAGACTGATCATTTAACAAATAAAGGTCAGAATTTCAAGGCAGGGGTAAACTCTCAAGAAATGTTCAAACAAGTCAATTGAATTTGCACCTGTTTATGAAAAAAGTAAGTAAAGGAGGAGAGAACAGCAAACTATGGGGGCAGGAATTTCATGTTTGAGATTGAAGGATTCAGAAAATTATCTGGAATTCACACAGATTCAAATTCTTAATAATTGCATTATCCTTGTCCATTTGAGCCCATATGAGGCTCAAATAAAAAGACTTTTGTATACAGGAATATGAGGCTAAACATAAACCCTTGAATTCATTCCACCTAATTTTAGGCCCTTAAAAGCATTCAGGATTCATCAGTGGAGAGGGCAATTGATACCATAATGCAGTCTTCTGGAGGCATTTCTTTTTCTGTCCTTCCAGTGACTTACTGAGGAAACCTAGGCAGCTAATTTTTAGACAGCTAAAGTTAGGGTAGGTTGAATCAGGACACAGTTTGGAATACAAACAAATATGATCTAGTGGTATAATATTACCATTACAAAGGAGTCTGTGATAGCATTAAAGTCTGAGGCTCCAAAATGTGATTAATGTCCTATATGATCCATGTCTTTGCAACTCCTCAGTCTTGCCAGGAATGTTTTAAAGATAAATCAATGAAGCATGATTTTATGACCTTATTTCCCTTGTTTGGTCCTTAGACAAGGAGGTTTCTTTGAACACCAGAGATTCCCAAGAGTTGTGCTATACTGGACTTCAGAAGCACTTTCTGCAGGGATGCTCTGTGAATATACAAATGCAACATCAGAATTGCATTTTAGTACAACAAAACTCTCAGTGCTTTAATAGCTGTGAAAAATAGCTGTACATTTCAAAAAGAATGATTAGAAAAGGGAAGCCTTCCATAGAAGGTCTATTTTCTGACACAAAGGGCTTCAAATAAAGATGGTACAATTCCTTCCAGGGATTGCAGCTGGCATAGTGTTGATAAGTCATTTGGAATATGATCATTGTCAAGCGGAAAGGTGGGGAAGTGATAGAGCGACTTGGTGTGTACCTGGCATTTAACCAAGGTCAAACCACCACACTCATCAACACAGACTACTGCGCTTCTGAAATGTTTTAAGAGGCTGTTTTTAAAAGTTACAAACATGGTCTGGAGAAGTTTGCAGTTGGAATGCTTACTCATCATAACACAAGACACCCATGTTGGCATATTTATGATGTTGTGGGAATTTTGTATTGCCATACTTTTGAACTCTTTTGGTATGGCATGTATTGGCTCTTTGCTGTACCTGTCAATAATGAAGCACTCACTGAGGTAACAACTGTTCTGAAATACACAAAGTCTGTGAGACTCCCTCAATATTATCAATATTATTGCTTAAGGTCAGAGGCAGCATCAGAATTTCTATATATTTTTATACATTAATATTTATATTGACAAATTTAATTCCTGATGATTTGGAATATTACTGAGGTTTTATTTATTTTAAAGACTGGATTTGTACATTAGTTTCACTTATGATGGTGAAAGTCATTCTTTGTCTAAAATACACAATTGTTTAAATGTGACCTGCAAATACTTCTCTTTATTTGGGATTATCACAGAATCATAGAACCACAGAATGGTTTGGGTTGGAAGGGACCTTAGAGATCATCTAGTTCCAACCTTCCTGCCATGGGCAGAGACATCTTCCACTAGACCAGGTTGCTCAAAGCCCCATCCAACCTGGCCTTGAACACTTCCAGGGAAGGGGCAGCCACAACTGCTGTGGGCAACCTGATCCAGTGTCTCACCACCCTGTTGGTCTCCCTGTTTGCCCTGTTGTTCTCCATAAAGGACTCAAGTAATCTGTAAGAACATTTTTTTGACATTAGCAATACAAGGGATTTACCTACAGTTTGTCTTGGAGGTGTGAGGAATATTTATTGTAAGTTACCAAAGTTTTATGTGAAAGGGTGAAGGTGCAAAGTCACTAACAAAGACTGTCTTTATTCAAAAGGTTAACCTAATCATTTATCAACAAAACCAAATAAAACATAGAACTTCAAATGATCCAAGTAAGAATCCCTTTCAACTTTCACGGGTTGTGTTGTTAGCTTTTTCACTCTTTTCCAGTCATCATTTAGTCTTTCAGTCTAGATGGGATTTGAATTTCTGATGTCAGAAACAAGCAAAGAACTTGTATATATTTTCAGGTCTTTGTTGTATATCATAAAATAGCAGTATAAATGAATTCATAGTTGGTGTTCTTTTCTTTCTGAGTAAACAGATAAATAATTAATTTCTCATTAAGACTGACTCACATAGAGTCTGTGGTAGCTGGAGACAAGGGAACAATATGGAGAAATTGCTTCCTTACCTCCTACATACCCCAGAGTTTCTGTTCTGGCACCAACATAGAAGTGCAAAAAAGAGATGACAGAGGAAAAGCTAGTATGTCTATGCTTACTTAGTGCAAGGAAGCATGTAGGTTGCAAAATTTCTCTGAGACAGTCTGCTGAAGTTCTGTAGTTTGCCTTGGGCAGGAGACAGTAGGAAGAAAGACTTGTTGTGTAGTACCCTGCATAGCCTGATTACTCAGGCTTTCCATAGGCAGCTGAAGCTTGAAAGCATACACTGCACACATTGCACTGAATCATGAAATGTTCTAAACTGCAGCTGCCTATTGTCTGCTAAAATCTAATCCCAAGTTCTCAAAAAGGATATGAACTGGTCTGAATTTTCTTATGTTACATTTGATTTAATATTCCTGTAAATGGCTTATATATTTGCTGTTTGAAATAAATTATGAAACCACTAAGTGTGCTTATCAAGTCTTTAACTATATGTGAACAGCAAGTTTTGAGGACAGAACAAGTACTATTGTAGTATATAATACAATTAAGCCTCTTGATTCAAAACAAGAATTTGCAGTATTTACAGCAATGGTGACAAGGTTTCTTACACAAAACCTACAAGAATTTCTAAAATATGCATGGATCACAGGTTATAATGCCAGCAGTAAAGTAAAAAGTAAATCTCTACATATAGTATCTTGTGTAGTGTGAACAAAGTTGAAAATAGTTTACTGATGCTTTAAGTAATTCAGATAAACATGGTAACCCACCATCTATCAAATCTTCTTTCTCTCCCCACCAGAAATGAGTGTTTGACAAACGTATGTATGGCAATCCATAAAAAGCTGTTTTGGTTTTGTGGTTTTAGACAAACATGCACAAAACAGATGCATTGCAATATTTTTGTGGAGATACTTGCCACAAAAAATCCCTCAAAGTTGGTCTTTAAACATATACAGCATATTGATTTATACTTCTCAAATAGCCACTGCAAGGCTAAGAAATTTTCTTGTAAGTATTCTTTTTGTCCTGAAAATAAAATGTTACTTGATTCTCAAATAATAGAAAGCTCCATCTTCCACTTTGCTCATGCCACTCTTCAAGACTGTATTTCAGGCCTTGTTTAGGAATTTGTATTACCCTTCCTTAACAGTGTAAATTATAAATCAAATAAAAACTAGGAGTTAATTAGAAAAATGAGAATACATTTGGGAACAGCTTACGACCACTTTTGAATGTAATTTTTCTAGACAACAATTTAACAAACTCTGCTTTTTCTTTTTGCTGAACTCTTCAACATTCTATGTGTTCTTGTTAGAGATGACTTTGACATCTGCTGAAAGGGTGCTTGTACTTTGCTCATCTGTAACAAAAGGTGTGGTCTGTGGATACTGCATCCCCTTGTCCATAAACTTCTGTCAAGATCAAGAAACCTAACCCTCATGCAGTCTCTCAGCTGGGATTCACACTGCAGGCTGCACCTCCACATTAAAAAATAGAGGAACTACTGAATCATAGCTCTCAGTTTTGTTGCTGTCTGCTGCTAACAAGCTTATATTTGATAAAATATTTTTCAAATTCTCCTGGTAAATTCTATCTTTAGTAAATTTCTAATTCAATTAAATATGATTTATGTGGATTTTATTTTCTTCCATTCTGCATGGCAAATATCAGCTCTTGTTTCAAGTAATTTTATGTCATTGTTAGAAATCATCTTGACTAATGCATAAGCCTGTGTGATGCTAACTTTCCTAATATCTAACCCTGAGGGCTTCCAGGATCTTGCACAGCCACTCCTTATTTGCCTTATGCACAAGGTCTCTAATGAAATAAACTATCTGCAGTAGGACTCTATTTACAGATGTGAAGAACTTTCCATATGTTTGTCCTGGTATAATTAATGGGAAAATCCAAATGAGAGAGAAGAAAACATGAAGATTAAACAACAGAAATAAAGCCTGCAAATATTTAGTTCATCCAGTTGATAATTTGGCTCCTCACTGATTGGAGCAGGATTCCATAGCAATAATTCTTCATATCAAAAGTGATTACCAATGATTTCACTCTATAGGGACAAACATAGTTTTGGTCATGGTTATTGTTATAATTCTCTCCTATTCTGAGGAACTGTATATATCTCTGTAACAGACCAAATGTTTAAATTGTATGGTCTATTTTCGGGTTGTGGTAGATTGACCCTGGCTAGCAGCTAAGCACCCACACAGCCCCTTGCTGACTCTCCCCCAACCCGCCAGTAGGATGGGGGAGAGAATAGGAAGAACAAAAGGGAGAAAACTCATGAGTTGAGATAAAGACAGTTTAATAAATGAAGGAAAGCGGAAAAAAACAAGTGATACAAAGGCAATCACTCATCACCTTCCACAAACAGACCAATACCCAGCCAGTCTCTGAGCAACGGCCACCTCAGAAGACAAAAAAACAACCCTCCCTTCTTCCTCTATCTTCATGTTTTATTGCTGATCATGACATTACATGGCATGGAATATCCCTTTGGCCAATTCATATCAGTTGTCCTGGCTGTGTCACCTCCCAACTTCTTTGCCTGCTCCCAGACTACTCACTGCGGGGCAGAGTTGGAAGAAGAGAAAGCCTTGATGTTGTGCAAGGACTGTTCAGCAATAGCCAAAACATTGCTGTGTTATCAACACTGTTTTAGTCACAAATCCATACCAGCACCATATGGGCTGCTATGAAGAAAGTTAACTCCATCCCTGCCAGACCCAGTACAGTAGTACACATTGAGAAAATGTGCAGCCTTTCAAAAAACACATTTTCAGATGATTCCCTATGTTTTCACTAGTGCTAAACTACCAGAGTTTTCTGTTAGTAAAATTAAGCCTCTTGTTTTGTCATTGTAAAACCTTATGGGTCTCCCTAGACCTAATTGCAATATTGTAGAGGTTCTTAAGAGAATAATGAGATAGTGTAAGAATACCTTGTTACTGAATGAACATTTGGGTACACTTCGCAGATATATTATCCAGTACTTAATTATCAGGCTCTGTGAACAAACCTGGTTGACAACTCAATTACTTTTCTGAGAGATACAAACACAGAAACTTACACAGCTGAGGGGCATGATGAATCATCCATTAGATACAATGAAAACACAGTACACAAATGAAACTTGACTTTTTGTGAATTGAGCTCTTATGAAGTCATATGTATCAGATATTAGGAAATCCAATTTTAGGGATGTGGAAGGAGCTTTCAACATAAAGTCCACTTTTATTATTCATAGAAGATATGTAGTAAATCTTGTTTTGATCTGATTTCTCAAAACCCATGTCTTTCAGCAAGTATTTACGATGCTGAAATCAAATGGAAAAAAAAGGTAATTTGTTTTCTTAATTTCTTATGCACATAGAAATTAAATAGTGGGTAGAAAGTGACCATTTCAAATTAAAAATGAAAGCTGCAGTTTTATTAAATGTGAAAACATGCTCAAGAAAACGTTTATACATTTTTATGCAAGTTTTTCCATTACATGAGAGGCTTCCTTACATATTTCAAGATTAAATGAAGAAGAGTGACCAAACAGAAGTTTGGACTAAAATTGAAAAGCTGTTTAGCTATGTTGAGGGAAACTATGACTATACAATTTAAAACAATGTGAAAGGACAAGGTCACAAAAATAGTTCATGTAGTAGTGAACAATGCTCTAATAAAATAAGAAACAGAAGAAAGCCAAATCTGTTCCACATTTCAATACTTTCAGTAAATAAACACACTTCTGCATTGGCAAAATCTTAAAAATAAAATATCTGTTTAGGGAAGACTTAACTTGAGCTTCTAGACTGTCCATGCTCAAACATGGTTTAAGCCTATTAGCAGTCCCACTGTTCTGAAAGAATGTACTTGTATTCTTAAAATATGCTTAAAATTAAGCATGTATAAGCTTTATTTCAAACGAATGTGAATGTGTTTGCAGGATCAGAGTTTTAATGTGCTGAGTAGATAATCCATTTATGTGCTCTAAATTTGTTACCATAATGTAATATTTTTAATGTCACAGCACTGACAGACAACTTACATGCATGCACTCAAAGCAATATTTTAGATAAGGACTTTTTGCTTCTGTTTTTCAGGCTGAAACATAATTTTGTTAATTTTTACACACCTTTTGCATTTTGCTCTATATTGTATACATCTGCCAAATAATGTCACACCTCAAACTATATATTTTGTTCAGTTCAGGGTGAAACCCTGCAAAAAATTACCTTATGCTAATTGTTTCATCAAAGTTTCAGTAGGACAACTGGAATGAACAGCAGTTTATAAGATTGAGCTGCACGCACTAAAGGTTTAAATCTAACTAACTCATATATACTAGAGTGCACTGAATTTTTATAGTTGCCTCATACCAGTAAAACTTGAATAAGGTCCTTCGTGTGATCAGTTTGAAGAGAACGTGGCCATAAACAGACTGTATGATAACTTACTGATCTGGAAACTGTCCTGTTCTGTCACTTTGAAAAGCCAGTCATGCCTAGTCAAGTTTGGGGCACATTCCATTGGGCAGCGTAAGGTGTGTCAAAGACTAGATTTGAGGTTATTGCCATGTTTTTCACATGCACCAAATTCAGTCTACAATAAAGGGGGGAGAATACTGAGTTCATCTGCAGTTCTTCCTCATGCTCAGGCTATTAATAAAATAATGCAACCTATACATACAAATATCCATGTATCTTTTAAATGCACAACAGGCCACATATTTTACTTGTGATTCAAACAGCTTCTTCCTTGCTCTGTTCTTGTCTATACAAAAGTTACATATGGAAATAAAATCTCGGTATGAATACTCCTTTTTGTGGGTTTATGCAGTAAGTAAAATACTAGATTAATTGTAGCAAATCATGACTTCAGCTGATTTCTACAAGGCCAGAATTTTTGTCAGAGTTCTTACAGTAAGAGAGATCCATTATTATGCTATTTCTGCTATTCTAAGATTTCATCACTTCTGCTTTAAAAAGCCTTATTTTAACCTTGTATGAAAGATCCATTTAGAGAATCATGATCTATTTATTTCTACATTAAAGAGAGAAATTTATTTTAAAAGCCAGTGTGGAAAAACTATCCTGTACACTTAAATTAATATTCCTCACAGAGCTGGACAAATTCTGACATTATCAAGAATGTTGTTGCATAAAGACAGAAATAAACAGCAGTTAAATTACATGTTGATATCTAGTACATTAGAAATGTAAGCAAAAAAAAGTGTTTAGAAATAATCTTTCCATATTAATACTCCTATATACAATGCAAAACCTACAGGATTTATAAACAAAAGAAAGAGATCAAATGAACAAACAAAAAGCTCTATGCAAATTGAAAAAAATCAAAGGGTTTATTCATAGTAAGTGGAATATTTAGCACATAAAATTGTTTTCTATGGTTCAGCTGCAGAACCTATGTATAGTTATAATCACCTGATCTTACCAATGTGCATGTAAATACTCATGTATGTAAGCATATTTTAAGTCCCTACAAAAAGCAAGGTGATTAGGTTTGCATACATCTGATAAAAATTCTAATAATAAGATATACACAGAATTTTCAAGCAGATGTCCTGAAATTAAAATTTTGCAAGCTTACACATATTTTATCCCACTAGTCTCTGGGGCTACCTAGGTATGAAAAGTGCTGGGCATACTTAGCAACTGCTATATCAGGGCATAGAACACTGGCTTACAAGAAGCAGGGCTCAATCTGTTTCTTTTTGAAGCCATCAGCATATATACTGAGATTAATGCTGTAAAATCAATGCAACAGTGTTAAATTTAATATAAATGTTTTGGAAAGGAAATGGAAAAGGGAAACAAAGATATGCTGGCAGTAAGAAAAATTATATAGAAGGAAGTTCAAAAGAATTACAGAAGAAAAACTATGTGACTGAAAGGATGTTCTGATCTTGTAGTTGTCCTGGTTTAGCCAGGATAGGGTTAAGTTTCCCCAGCAGTGGGGGGGAAGCTTTAGCCGGGTTATTCCGCTCCTGCCGCTGAGGCGACCGGTCGGTTAGCACGTGTGTTGTACCACTGCTCTGTTCTCACTGCTGGTTTGGTAGCTATTTGGCTTTGTTCATTGCTATTGCTGTTGTTCTTATTGTTATTGTTGTTGTGTGTTGTGTTGCTGTTACACTGTTGTATTAAACCTTCCTTATCTCAGCCTGGGGCTTTGTATTTCACTCCCTTTGTGGGGGAGGGGCAGCGGCCGCATGGTCTCAGTCCCCGGCAGGGACTAAACTATTACATAGTTAAATTAGGATAACATATTTTGATAATACTATTCACTATATGTTGGCAGTTCCTGCGGGAGATAGCGACAGTGTAGACTACCAATGTGGTTAAAACTGCCAATTTTATTATGGTGGCACAAGCCTTTTATAATGCAGGTGAGAAATCACAAGATACAATCACATGGTACAATTCTTTCTGATTGGACAATTAGCTTTGCACATGCTCCCCGAGCTCTCTCTGGTTGGATGAGAACTGCCACATCGACACTCGGCAAACTTCTTCTCCACCCAGGCCAACACCCTGGAGTTGTTTAACTT
>ML998129.1:17405-29044 GCA_010365825.1 Otus sunia
TCGTCACTACCTACCTGAAAAACCAGAAGAGGGTAATAGTCCTTGGGTTTGACTAAAGAGGGGAGTATTCTTGTGAGGTCCTTGATCCGGGCCCCAGGGAGGCAGCAGACTTCCCTATGATGTGGATCTGGTCTGCATATGGGGCCTTCAACACCCCTCAGCATGGAGTCCCCCAGCACAATGACTCTTCTGGGGTTCCTTTCAGAGCTGGTTTTAATACCTTTTCTAGAGTGACCTGGCCTTGGTGGTCCTTGGTCTTCCTCATACATTCACAATGATTTCATTACATACACCTCTTCATCACAATTTCATGAACAAAGAAAATCCTTAAAAGACTGCATAGATATATCATATCTCAGACTGTTTCCCCTATGTAAGTGGCTTGTCTGTATGCAAAATCCAGGGTAAGATCTTTGCTCTTTGTCTGTGACATGAATTTTAGTTCAGCCACTCTGTGTCTGCACTGCTGACCATCAACCTTTTGACCACTACACAGTTGCGAGGTTTCATTTTCTTGGGGGAACTGGAAGTCATTAGGAACTAAATTTACTATAATCTTGTTTTTAGAACTTTGCTTGAGGAGACAGGGGACTACTTCTAGAAGCTTTTCCTTTAAGGCCATATACCTTTTCTCCATTCTGTTCCAAGCTTTCATGTCCAATGCACCAAACTCTATGAAATGGCTCAGACCTTTGTTCCTCTTATGTTTATAGCAAAAGATAGGATCCTGACAAGGCTAATAGTCATGAAAAGTTCACTCAATCATTTTGGTTGATAAAAATGACTGCTTACTGGAAAGTTGCTGGGGTGGAGTGTTTCATCCTGATAAATGTAGTAAAAAATACATATTGAAGTACCAGGGTGATTTGATTTTCTGAATAGGCTTGGGAGATGCTGTTTATAATCAGGCTTATGGATTGTTATGCTTCAGTTGAGAATCATTGAAAAGGGGAAACATAATGGTAAACTGTTAGAAAATATTTCAGCAATCAGGACTCTACTGTATTTCCACTACCAACCCTATGGAAGATCATGCTAAATAGAAAACTCATTTCCAAGGGCAGAAGAAGTCCTGATACTTTATTACTAGATTCTATAGAAATTTGAGCTCACTTACAATAAACTTATAGTACTCTATATAAACTGAGAAGCTTGTATCAAATTCAGGCTTCCATTTAAAATAGCTATTGCAGATATTAGGCTTCAATTAGAGAAGAAAAAAAGCTTCAGTGATTCTTTTTCTAAAGGCAAAGTATAAAAACAAATCACCAAACTAGGTGAAAATTATTCAATTTCTCAAAAAATTATGCTTTCTTTTATTTCTTGAGACAATACAGTTTGTGATTCACAGGGTAACTGGTATCAAACACAAATTAATGAGAGCTCTTATAAGCAATTTTATTTCTATTAATAATGGCAGACATATACAAAATCAGAAGAATTTATCATTTGAGTTCACCTGAAAAAATAACTTATAAAGTAATGATATATGCAACATAATTCAGGAGGGAAAAAGGAAAGCAAACTTTCAAATCTAAGCATAAAAAAAAGATGGAATAGAAGTCCCTACTCCTCATTTCTACTTAAGATGTCATGTAACAATATTTTACAATGTCTTGCAGGTTTATATATGTATGTGTATTTCTATATCACACACACACATACATATACATTAACCCATATATTTACATAGACAGATGCAGTTCCATTTTGGGCAATTCTGTTACGCCACTCTACTGTTGTCTCAATCATGTTTGGGACCCAATTTTTTGACAGAATTGGGGAGATGGTAGGAAAATGGTAGGTAGTTCCGATTGTGACTGAGATCCTTTTGTTAAACTGTACATTGGGACAAATAATTTTCTTCTGTAGTAGCTCTCTGAAGAGAGACAACTCACTGTGGTCTTCATGAGGAGACTTGGTAACAGATCACACACTCATTGTCATGCTAGGGGAGTACTGAAAAAAGAGGAATACACATTTTAACAACAGTTCTTTCCCAGGTAACTAAACCCACTTTTGGACAAGAGCAATGAGTCTAAATGTCAACATGCTATTTGAATTTTCTCCTAAATTTGTACTATAGCACATGCTAAGGCTGTAATTCATTTTGTGGTATCATAACTTCTGTTATACTTCTAGTATTATGTAAAAATACAGCTATTGTTGATGATGAAACCAATTCACTTAGTTTCAGTGTTGTGCACCTCTACCTGAGTAGTGTGATGAATCAATATTTGATGATTTTCATGCCTTTTAATGGTCAGTGTTGGCTACTGGAGGGATTTAGCTGGGCAAGATAGCTAGTCTCAAACAGACCAGCTACATCTGTGGTCACTTGAACCACATAACTCTTTTGAAGGGCTTTTTACTACTTGATGGGGAAAAGGTGAAGATACATCTGACTGGAATTAAACTAAGTTTTTGGCTTATTTTTAAATTCTGTATTATAGATTTTATGAGGCAACCTGAATCAGGTATCAGTGGTGATTCTTCTTTATGTGAACTGAAAAAATCTATCACCATAATGTAATATAATTGTAACACGAATTGAACTACAGCCCTTATACAAACTATAGTTGCCCTCAAGTTAGCAATACATCATTACAAATAATCAGTGAGACACCACAATGCCTAATACAAATGAACATTTATATGTTTATTTTAATTTGTATTTCAATTGAAACTTATAGACTGCAGAAATACTTAATTGGCCTAAAATCTTCTAAATAGAGCAAAATGTTCAAATGCAAGGAATATTAGTGTTATAAAAACTGATACAAGAAACAGAAAGATATTCATTTGCCTTCGCAAAAACAGATATGTAATAAAAAAAACCCTACCAAAGCTAGATTTTTGAGGTGGCCATTTCTAAGTGTCAAAACATATTCAGAAAAAGCATTTTTGATGGGTCTTCTCTGTCATATAAACTGCATAGAATGGACCACTTGGGTAAAATCCATTTTGTCCCATATCATGTCTCTAATGGTTTGTCTGCTTTAGGGCTTACTCCTGTCATATGCTGAGCCCTCTCATAGTGGGTCCAGCAAAGCTTATCTTACTAGTTGGGTCCCAGATTCATTCACATAGGAAAACTAGGAGTATATAGAATCCAGTAAGTAGTAACTGTCTGAGAAAACTAATTTTCTTTTGAGTACAACTGATGTCCTTCTTTTAATGAGTTTGCTTTGCTGAACTGGTCTGCCTGCTGAATCAGCCTGTTTGTCCTCAGCACAAGTAAAACATGCTGACTTGAGAACTAACATGGACTATCATGACCAAGGATCACATTTAATGGAGATTTTGTGGTTACTGCTTTTTTTGCAGATTTCAAAACATCAGTCTTTTTGCTTTGTACAAATCAATTTTATCCAATACTCCAAACAATCTGGACATGTGTCCCTCTGGACACAAACAGCTAACATGCAGAAAATATAGAATCACAGAATCATCTAGGTTGGAAAGGACCTTGAAGATCATCCAGTCCAACCATTAACCCAGCATTGGCAGTTTCCAACTACACCATATCCCTCAGCTCTATGTCAACCCTACTTTTAAACACCTCCAGGGATGGGGACTCAACCACCTCCCTGGGCAGCCCATTCCAACACCTAACAACCCATTCTGTAAAGAAATACTTCCTAATATCCTGTCTAATAAAAAAAATACTCTCTTTTCCTTTTTACGAGTTTAAGAAACAATTGCCTCCCCATCTGATTTTCATTAAATTTGACATGAACTTTGACTGTTGTGTGATCTAAGAAAAACTGTTTAGTCTTCATAATTTCTGAGCTAAATATCACCACTGGCATAGTTAATGGAGTTGCACTCACTTCTGAACTGCAGTGATTTACAATAAAAATAGAAGTGTTGAAATCACTCAATACTTCTGAAAAAATCAGGCCAGTTCTATATAGGAATCTAAACGTGGATTTAGAAACCAAACAACTTCAGGCACATGAGTATTAAAATACTAGTCTTGCTTTGCAATGTATTTTATACCATGCTTTGCCGCTTCAAACATTCTCAATTTAAAAAAATACCATTTTCCCCCGAATGAACACTAGAGGGCATCTTTGCTTTCTCTGCCCTAAAGGCATGCTACATCTTTTCAACATAAGATCTCTTGATGTTCTAATTATATACTTCATTGTGAATCCTGTTCTAAAAGACATTAGTGTCCTGCAGAATACATGGTTCAGGAGTCAAACTTTGAAAAACCAAAAATTGAAGCACTACAATGTAAAGATCTGCCAACTTTGTGTATCTAGGCTGTTCCGATATTGCCTGACAAATGCCCATTGTACATTACTGTATATGTATGACATAATTATTACTGCTTGACAAATTTAACTTTCATTGACAATTGACTTCTTAATCTAAAAAAAGAGCTTCTTCAGTAAATCTACACCTCCCACATTTTTCAGTTTCAGCTCAACTTCTAACAGTAGTGAATCAATACTATAATTTTAGAAGCTAGTAAAAAAACATAAGGTACAGCATTGCATTACAGGTACACTACAAAACTATTTGTTTTGGCTGTTATTTTTTAAAAATAAAAGATCATGGATAAAGTTTTGCCAAGTAAAAAACTACTTAAATACTTACGCTCTCACTCTGAAAAGGGTTTAGGAAGTTTCCACCCATCTCACCATCATCCCTGGGAGTGCCAGGCTGATTACTCATGCTGATATTACTGGGAGAGTTCTGTTAAACAAGATTTCAAAATACAGATGAAATGCTGAAGATTTCAGTTCCTTTTCCAGCTTCACCTAGCGTGTCAAAAGAGTATCAGTGCACTGGAATTTCTAAACTTGAAAGATAAGTCTCTGCAGACTTCTGTATGTTTCAATTACTAATTTTAACCTGCAAATAAGTATTTTCTCCTCTGAAGTAACAACTATTTACCCGTAATTCTTGTTTTCAGGCTATAGCCAGCATGTTCTCCTACTAAAGTTGGGAAAAAGTATAAATGCTAGGAATAAGTATTAGCTCTGAAATGACATTAAATCAGTATGGTCAAAACAGAGGTATATGAGCATATGTGTTGAAATATGTGAGTTCAGAATATGTATTTAAAGGTAGACATGTGGACAGATCTGATCTACAGACCTTCACAGATCAAGGCCTGCATTTGAAGTATTTGTTCATAGTATGTAGTTTGTTGAAATAACTTCTAGTCCAAATTTTGAGTTGCTAAACCACTTCACCAAGATAAGTTATATACAGAGTTTATAGATAAATGAGTTAACAGGAGTATTAGATAAAAGACTCATGAATAACAGCCAGCCACAGGATTGGCCTTGCAAACATTTCCAGAAGGAGCTGTACTTTTGCTATTTGCTTGCATAGATCATAATGCAGTAGGGTCTTCATCTACTTTTTGAGTGTCTAGGTGCAAGTGAAATGCTAATAAAGAATAATAATACAAAGACTCCTGAAGGTAAATTCTTTTCTTATAGAAGTCATCCTGCACAACCACCTCTATAATGTTCAGAAAATGCTTTCAGGACTCAGTCACAGAAAGAATAAAACTAGATAATTGTAACAGAAATTATTCAGCATCAATAATCAATACATGATTATTGTAAATACTACAAGTAGTTAGGTGTGTTTACAAAGTTGATTTATGGTACCCTGCCATGACTGGGGCATGGATGATACTCTTTCCATCACAGTTAGACTCCTAGTAATATGGGTTTTGTGATGGAAAAGGAACAGTCAGGGAAAAGGGGGAGTGAAATTATGAACTTCATCATAAAATATTTACTATCACAGTTCCCTTGAATTTTTTTAATCCAGAAAAATTAAACACAAGATTTACAAAACCAGCATATACATATGTACATATCTGTACATATACAAATGCATGAGGCTTAAAGTTTAAGCAGGCTTAACACAAACCTAGTATAGTCAATGGGTAGGCAAACAAAATGCAACTCAAAGTACTGCATTTGATCAAAGTGACCAAATTACTACATCCATAAGCATTGTAAATGAATTTGTCCTCTTTTTCTTCCATTAATTCTCAATTACAATCATAACACAGCATTTCTGTTAGCTTACAAGTAAAATATACCATACATTGAAAATACCTGCTTGCAGTCTTAATTTAATATAACTAAGGCTGCAATGGGGCAAACTTCAAGTAAAAAATAGGAAATATTAAATTAAGAGGAAGTGTCCTTACTGAAAGGCTGTTGTTAAGTTTTAACCATACTCCCTGAAGGAAGATTACCATTTCCACCTGAATGGGCAAATATGTTTGTGGGTTCAGCCTGGTGTATTTATTTTCAGTTATAGATGAAATGTAAAATTAATTACATAACCACCATGAAGACATAACTGTTTTTAATTGGCATCTGAAATGCAGCTTATAGAGTAGGGTTAAGACCCCTGCCTTAGCCCTGTTGCTTTCTTCACAGTCTAGTTCACTGTTTTTCAAACTGTGATCCTCAGATCTCTAGGAATCACTGGACAGCAAGTGAGGGGTCCATCAAAGCCAACTAAAAATTAACTAGTTAATTAACATCAGACAATTAAGATTGCTATTTAGTAAAGTTATTATACCAACTATTTAGGAATCTACATCTTGAAAAAGGTTTAAAACTATTTCTTTAGTCCAACCACAGCTATTGCGCCTAAAGCAGGAATTAATTCAGGAAAGTCCTGTTGCATGTGTTATGCAGGAGGTCATATCAAACAATTATAACAGTCCCTTCTGCCCTTAAAATCTATGAATATATAGTTTAAAGCCCATTAAGGCCTTGTCACATTTATTTTATATGGTACTTCCAGACTTTTGTTCATTCCTTGGGGATTTACTCCTATTTTATCTTTCTCTGTGTAGTACTAAGCTTTGAAAGTCTTCAATTGCTACTAGTGCACCAGACCCAAAGATTCAAATCCCTGACATAAATGCTTTTATAGCAACTTTCTGGGCTTCTTTTATTGCCAGTATGGGGTCTAGCATTGTAGCACTATCTGAGTTTTTCCAAAGCAAATATTTCTTTGATGACTGCAGAAATTCCATTGACACTGCAAGAAACACTGGTTATTAAGGTTTATTTAATTTAATTTAAATTTAATTTAATAATTTCAGCTCATTTACTTTCCCTCATCTCGATCTACTTTATGTCAATTCATCAATTCATATTTATAGATTAAAAAAATGTCATGTTTTGTCATTCAGATTAACATCTCCGGAAAATGTAGCTATGAATTCTGTCAGATGTAATGATTCTACCAAGACTGGATTAATTTTCTTCATCTCAGTGGTAATAGATAATCTGTTCCACTAATATGCATTTTACTCCATTGAAATCCTGTGCCTGGCCTTGAGCATCTAGCAACGTGTACCCCAAACTGTGTTAACTTCAGTGAACAATTTCTGTCACATTAATTAATCTGGAAATCTACTTGTGAAAAAGTCAGTTCAACAATTAGTTGGTGACGTATAAAGGGAGACTGTTGCCTTAACAAGAAGAATCCTGGTAAACTACAAAATTGGACCTGAAATTGCTAATGCTGTATACAAAACTCTGCCCACACACTTTTACTAGCATCAATTAAGGCTGCATGTTGGGCATAGTGCTACTAAGAAAAAGACATTTAAAAGCTATTATATATAATGGTATAACAATACAACACTTACTTCCCAAGTAAAGATCACTCTTCTTTTAGATATTTGAAAAAGACTTGCATCAAATATGGTTTCCATGATGTATTTATTAAGGTTAATATATTACAAGAATTACAGGTAAATTTTTGGATCTAGGTTTTCTAATAATCATATGAGCGCATATGCTGATACTTAATACCAGTGGGTTGATACAGGTTTTAAAAAATAATTTTAGTGGCAAGTTAATGGAAATGTTTTCTACTTTAAAAATGCTACATTTTGCAAAAAAAAAAAAAAAAACAAACTGAAGAAAAATTATAGGAAGTGATTAAAAATGTGCTGTATGCTTATTATCTACCACTGTACACCTGAGCACAGCACAGCTAAGGCAACATAGTCATTTCAATCCACTGCTGTACTCTTCACAGGGCCTGAACATGATACAGATCTTCAAAACTTACAAAAATGTAGCACTACTATAGATGTTTTTCCTTCATAGCCCCAAAATGGCCTAAGAGGCATACTGCTGTGGTCCTACTTTCCATGAAAGGCCATGGAAGGTTATTCTGAGGCTATAATCACCTATGTAATTTTAAAAGGACTATATCACTAATTGAAGAATGCTTCTTGTTTTTTTGAACATTTGAAAGTGTATTTTAAATGAATTTATACTACAAAATTCTATTTTAACCCACAGGAATTTAGGCCAATATTTTTTTCCCTTTTGACATGTGTTTGTATCTCATCATATCTCAGTGCTAGCCTGAGAGAGCATCTACAGTGACATCCTTAGTATGACCAGAACATGTGCAGACAAGCCTTAGCCAGATTCAAAGCAAAGTCTGTTACTGAGACACATCTAGCCACATCTCTGTAGCACTTAGTCCTGGGTCAACCAAAAGATGCAGGCAATTAATTCACTCAAACTCACATTCCTTTTTTGTTACAGCAATGAGTTATAAAATTTTAACTGAAACAATCCCTTCATCAATTCCATATTTATAGATCAAAAGCACAAAAATACAGGGAGACAATTTTAGTGATATTTTTATTAGTTTTAGTCAGTTACATCTGAAGATGCTGAGTACAAAACAGTATTTTACAAGGATAAACTTCTACCACTTTATCAACACTGAATAAACTCATTAATTCCTTATTTGAATAAGTCCCTAAATTAATAATGATTACAAATGTAGTAGATTTTTATTTTTATGGAAGAAATGACACATTCAAGCACAATATTATTTTTGTAGCTGCAAAATCCCTACAGGTTAAATTCACATTCATTTTGCATATACTATTTTATGGCTGTGTTTACTATTTAATGGTTGTTTAACAGTTGTATCAAAACAGTGCTTTTTTTGCAAGTACTTTTTAATCTAGCTTTTAGGGACTTAGACTAGTGATTAAGATATTAATGTTGCCTTAAAGAGGTGACAAAAGGAATCATGCAGTGCATAAAAGTAACATCCTAATGACATTTTCCCAAATTTGCAACTAGAATTCATTATTTGAACTTTATTCATTTGTTTTAACAGAATGGAAGATTATAACAGGTTCAATCAGATTATGAGCTGGATATATATTAATCATATTCATTAATACACATGGTTATGCAGTAAGTCTACTTATACTCCCTATTGATTATAGATATTGTTTTTATACTTCCAATCAATGCTAATTCTGTCTGCACAGCCTCCAAAGAGTTGACAAGCAGAAAATGTAGATACATAATAAAAAGTTTAATAGAGACAATAAAAATATGCTTAGAGTAAAATATTATTCTAAAAATTCCAAATATTTTACTAGATACTCACTTTGGAAATACTGTCCATGTCTCCTGAGCCTTAAATTAAAATAAAATTCAATTAGTTTTGAGCTGAAATTAATTTAAGAGTTTATTTTTCATACTAAAATATATAGTGTAACAGCAGTATGTTAAAACATAACTGTGCTTGATTTCCCTTCCTTCCCACTGTCTCTTTGAGTAGTGGAAGAAAATAGGTGATCCTGAGGACTGGAGTAATAGAAACAAAAAAATATTAAATAAAATGAGTGCAAGACTAACAAAAATAATTTTTCTCATGTGCTGTAGCTCTCACTTGGTTGAAGCTAAGAATAAATGAAGTATAATTTAAGGATGGATGTATCAAGCAAAGCATTTCTAGCAGCAACAGACAACAAACAGTTCTGGTTATTTATTTTCAGGAAAGACAAATTCAAACTGGAATAGTGTCAGAGAAAAACAATCAAGAAAATGGAGTTATGGGAGGAGACTGAAATAGCTTGCTATACTTAGCCAAGAAAATTAAGGCTGAGAAGGAATATGATTTCTCATTATAAATACACCAGATGATACATAAACATTAGGAAGAGGAAGAGTCTTTTTGTCATGGACAAATGAAAAAATTTGGTGGAAATGAGAAAAAGATTTCTTCTAACCATCAGAGGCATGAACAGATATCCAGTAGAAGGGTTGTGGTCAAAGAAACTAAGAAGTTAAAAATGGAACTTGACCAGTTTATGCCTGTGATTGAGACATAACTGCCTACTACAGCATGGAACTGAATGCGGGAGATCTCTTCCAGTCTTATTTTCCTAAAAGAACCCAGGTTCCATTTTAGAAATAAAATTGACCTTAGAAAACAGTTGTTAATTTGACTAAAAATGGCATAATTTTCACTGAGAAAATAACTAACCAACGAGGTACATATAAAATCCATCTGTAACTGTTTCAATTGGAATTTTTCTTTTAGATGAGAGATAATTCTTGGGCAGTGACAGAAAAAAGATGCAATTACCATTCATAGGTTTTCATTTACTTGAACATAATGTGCATCATTATTAATTAAAGCAACAATCCATTTTAGGATTATAATATGTAAAGAAAAGCTATAAACTCACAAGATGGCCTTATGCAAAGTAATATAGGAATTTCTTCAGAGACCTGATTGCCAAGAAAAAACAGAATTCTATTGGGAGTTAGATGCATTTTGTTGAATATTAGTTCCTTGGAATATATCTCCTAAGTGAGATTTGATGGTTTAGTTTTTTCTCAATCTTGGCATAGCCTTTTCCAATTTCTTCCTTCTTACCTGTTTATACTTCTTGTCTCACAGTCTCCAGCTTCTAGTCTATAACTGTACTAATTTTCCATCCACCATGGTAGTATGGATAGAAGCAGCAGGAACAGTGACAGCTTGGCTTCTGCTTGCCCATCATGTATTTAGCTTGCTTGGGTTTTTCCACATAAAGAAAAATGCTATTCAGCAGTGTTGCAGGTGCCCTGTTTCATTGGGCCAACTCCAAGATGTAAAATAGAACCTTGCTGGTCAACAGTAAGGACAAAAGAGGAAAGAGATCTGAAGTCTTTGAGGTTCCCCTTTGTTGTTTCCCATATGAATGAAACTCCTTGGTGCAGACAGAAGGGAAGAACAGATTACATAAACTGTATTCAGAGTTGCTAGCTTGGTGTTATGGTATTAGTACAAATAAATACAAGGTATTTATTTACCTTGTGGTTATGAAAGAGGAAGGCATAAATGCAATTTATTTAGCTGCAGATTGTTGCTTAAATCCCTATCATCTATCCAGCAAAGAGTAAGAGCATAGTTTGCTAGGATAGTTAGGGGATAAAGCAGTTCATGTTTTGTAGAGTTGTATAAGGCTTCGCCTTAGAGAAGAGTTCATCAAAAACCATAGTGTTGAAAGACAGGAAGTACTCTATTCTTCCTTCCTCTGCATGCCCTTGTAATAAACCATTGTAACTAATTTGCTAAGTTGAGCAAGGAGGGTACGTGACACTTGAATGATTTATAAATGCCAAACCATAATATTCTGCTGTCTGAAATATTGTAAAAATAGGATATAGTACCCTGTGTGGATCTGAAATGATTTGTGAACACTATAACCTATATTATAATGAATGTTTGAATATATAGATAAAATATAAAGTGTGCTATTCGCTTGGAACAATGCAACCGCTTCTCAGAAACCCCACCTAGAGCTGATATGCAGC
>ML998129.1:36857-59589 GCA_010365825.1 Otus sunia
AATAAGACAGTAGTAGATAACCTTGAAACTAACATCACGAATACCCAGGAAAATATTACTGCTTTGAGACGCACGAGAAATACCAAAGATAATATTACTGCTTTGAAACGCATGTGTCCTGGTTTAGCCAGGATAGGGTTAAGTTTCCCCAGCAGTGGGGGGGGAGCTCTAGCCGGGTTATTCAGATATCAGGCGGACATCACATCCTGCCACGGAGGCGAGACCAGTTGGTTAGCACGTGTGTTATACCATCACGCTTCTCATTGCTGTATTGGTAGATATTTTGCTCTGTTCATTGTTATTACTGTTATTCTCATTGTTATTGGTTTTGTGTGTTTTGTTGCTGTTACACTGTTGTATTAAACCTCTCCTTATCTCAGCCCAGGGGTTTGTATTTCACTCCCTTTGTGGGGGAGGGGCAGCGGCTGCATGGTCTCAGACCCCGGCAGGACCTAAACCACCACAGCATGGAATCTAACCCCTTATGGCGATTGGTACAAACTGCGTACCAAGCCCTTAACAGTACCAATCCTAACGCTACTCTTGGATGTTGGTTGTGTTATGATGTGAGACCACCTTTATACGAAGGAATAGGACTTAATGTTACATACAGCCTAAGTAATGAAGCTAGCCCAGAACAATGTAAATGGAATGGAATCGGACTTACTATGCAACACGTTAGAGGGCAAGGGACATGCATAGGAAAAGTGCCTAGAAACCAAAAGAATTTGTGTGGAAATAAGATACAACGATTAAACAAACCTGGAAATAAATGGGCTATACCAAGAGAAGGGGGATGGTGGATTTGCTCAAATTCAGGACTAACTCCCTGTTTGTCCGTAACTATGTTTAATGAAAACAAAGAATTTTGTATGCAAATAACAGTCATGCCTTGGATTTTATATCATCCAAAAAAGACTGTCTTTAAATATTGGAATAATAATAACCTCAGGATAAGGAGAAGAGAACCGCTCACTGCCCTGACAATCACGACCCTCATAGGTGTAGGAACTGCAGGGGCAGCAACTGGAATGACTTCTCTAGTTCAACAACATAAAGGGCTATCATCCCTAAGGGCTGCAGTTGATGAAGATTTAGAAAGAATAGAAAAATCAATATCATTATTAGAAAAGTCCCTTACTTCCCTTTCAGAGGTCGTTTTGCAGAATAGAAGGGGGTTGGACTTATTATTTTTACAGCAAGGAGGGCTCTGTGTAGCTCTAGGAGAAGAGTGCTGCTTTTATGCAGACCACACTGGGGTGGTTCAGGAATCCATGACCAAGCTGCGTGAGGGCATTACACAAAGAAAGAAGGAGAGGGAAGCTCAACAAAACTAGTTTGAATCATGGTTTAATCAATCCCCTGGGATGACCACCCTAATAACAACCATAATTGGACCCCTGATTATTTTGTTATTAATACTTATTTTGGACCTTGTATCTTAAACAAATTAATTAAACTTGTTAAGAACAGGATTGAAACTGTCCAACTCATGATATTAAGGCAACAATATACTGATTTAACCCAACAAGAACACCGATTAGAGACTGAACAAGAAGATGCCACCTTTTAAGGGGCTGCTAAAGAAGCTGTTTTTAAGCTTAACCAGCAAATTGAGGTATAAAAAGAAAAAGGGGGGACTGTAATAAACCATGGTAACTAATTTGCTAAGTTAAGCAAGGAGGGTACGTGACACTTGAATGATTTATAAATGTCAAACCATAATATTCTGCTGTCTGAAATATTGTAAAAATAGGATATAGTACCCTGTGTGGATCTGAAATGATTTGTGAACACTATAACCTATATTATAATGAATGTTTGAATATATAGATAAAATATAAAGTGTGCTATTCGCTTGGAACAATGCAACCGCTTCTCAGAAACCCCACCTAGAGCTGATATGCAGCTGCTTCTCAGAAACCCCACTTAGAGTTGCTGCTTGAAAAAGCCTGCCGAAAAATGGAATCATGAGGCTTTCAAAAGATCCAATAGGAGAAAAACGCGCCAAGAGACCAAGGCTTCGAGACTTTCAAAAGACTCAATAGAAGAAGGACACGTACCCCAGCAACTCAGGTGACCCAATGGAAGAAGAACAGGACAACTATCTGACGAAAAAGAGATGGGTTAAGACGGTGGTACAAGAGTATAAAGGACGCAGCTTTTAAGAACTCGGTGTGCGTATTGGTGGAGCGCAGACTCCCTACGCACCCAGCGCTGCTTTGCTTATTGCCTTTTACTAATAATCTGTAATAAAATCAATTATTTTTGTGGACCAGAATTTTGGTCGTTTATAACACCCTGACAAGAATGCATGTTCTTTCTTGGTGCACTAAAATGGCAACTGAAGCTGTTTATGGGGATGGAATAATAAAACTAATACTTAACAGACAGAAGGCTAAGTACAGAACAAATAAGGATATCAAAATATGGGATAAAAGCAGCTTAACACATACATCAATATATGTAATAACTTACTTCCATGTACTTGATAAGAACTCAGACCAGCATGTCATAATGACACCTTCTCAAGTTTTTGAAAGAGGAAGAGAGATAAAGAAAAATATGTCTTATGCCATTGATTCTATATTACTGTGATGATATGCTTATAGAGTGGTTTGAAACAACTGGATTAAAATTATACACTGTTATATAAATAACATACAGTATTTTTCTTCCAGAGGTGCATTATATAATCCAATTTCATATGCTTAAAAAGTATCTTAATATTTCTTATGAATGTATATACAGCTCTTTTAGTTTTTAAAAGATTTTAACATACAGTCTCCCACATAACTTAGAGAACTAGTCATAGAAAATGGACTGGTCAATGTAAACTCACAATGTTCATAACATTTACTATTATTACCTAATGATCCATTCATATGGTGTGAATCCATTCCACCCAGTCCGCTCATAGGTCCATCTGACCCTGGCCCCATTGAAAACTATAAAAGGATCAGACATTAAAAAAAAATACTGCATAATTTTTGAAGATAATCTAATGAAAAAATATTCTTCATTAAAAAAAAGGTAAAGGAAAAATGCACAGTCCTATCTCTGATTGTGAAAGTCAAGTGAGTCTTCCACATGATGATTGCAAAAAGTGTCATTGGTTTTTTTTTTACTTTTTCCAATGCTACCTTCATCATTTTTTTGAGAAACTCATTTCTGTAGTCTGGCTAATCTACTTTAATACTTTGTACATGACTTTCAAACCAACAAGTGCTGAGCTAACTCTACTCCCACTGAAGTTACAGAGAATTTTACTATTCACTTCAATTAGTAGGTGATTAATTAACAGTTTTCAAACCCCACTCTATCTATACTGACAGTCAGACTACTATGCATTACCTTTGAAATGTGATCTGTTTCTTACAGATTTAAGATATTAACCTTAAATTCAGTTATTCAAAAACTTAAAGGCATTAGCATTACAGAACATTTTCTAAAATTCATTGCATACTGATTTAGCAATATCTAAATATCTATAGTCTTAAAGTTTTATTTTCCTTTTTTCAAAAGGCCCACAATATGGATTGTAATTAGATGAAATATGGTTGTAAACAGATAAATACAACAAAATTGGAGGCATAGATAGAAATCAGAAAAGAAAAAAGTTCTAAGAATTCCAATTTTTGACAGTTCTAGAACTACTGAAGTTTGGGCTAAAATAGTCACCAGTCCAGTAGTTAATGAGGCAAGTACCTAAATGTTATCATTAGTTTTCAGAAACAAGAAAGTTTGTTTCTTCTTAAAGGTATTTGTTTTATCCTTTCTTACAGAATAGCAGGGAAATATAATACTGGGTCACTTCCAACAGTTTTCTTCTCCCTCTTCAGTCATAAAGACTTTTTTATAATGAAAGTTTAAAGCCAGCAGAAACTAATGCTTGGTGGCAGCTCCTAGGATGGTGTCATATGGTACAGAAATCTATTCCACTGCAGTATGACAAACTAAGTCATCCCCAGTATCCCCATGCACAAGCTTCTCAGGTCTTTTCTGTGTAGAAAAATAGGCCCCAATCATTATTTTGCACATACTGGCATGATTGATTTACAAAACATTAAAAAAATGAAAATGGACACAGTGTGATAGAAATATAGTGGTCTGGATAAAACAAGGCTGTATAATTTAAAAAAATATAACTAGATTCATATTTACATTAGGTCTGTTGGGTCCAGGTGGTACTGCATTCATTAAAGTGTACATGTTGTCTCCAGAGTTGGTTGAATCTGTAATAAGAGATTATTTTAAGTGCTAATATATACATTTCAATAAAACTACTCCACCTAATATATTTCTTGTCATTTAGTTCATATTATTTCTGTTCCTGAATCACTGATACACAGTGGAATTTAATGGAAGATTTCATTCCCTTTTTATCTATTTCTACCACACAATAGAGCTATCAAAAGAAATATTTGCAATTGTCCCTATGTGACTATCTAGACTCTACTTTTATGCATGACTGTTAAAAGGTTTATAAATCAAGTATCTGTAACTATTTAATTTCTTAAACCCTTTTCCCTGGAATTCCAAATTACTTCATTCATCTTTAGTACTCTATAAAACAGGAGTTTATCTCTTATCAACACTTCCTGTAATTTGTTTTCCATCTGTAATAACCAAAAAATAGTTTCTTTTATATAGCCTCATCTGTGTAATACCTAACAAATAGCTTCTTTTATATATTCTCATCTGTGTCAGTCTATTATACTTTGAATATATCTAACTATTAAGTGGAATATTGTGCAAAGATCCCCTCTCTAAGGACATCTTTAACTAATGTATCTTCATGGTACAGTGTGGTGCAATTCTTCAAAACTAACCTTAATCCAAAAACAACAAACCCATGTTGGCACAGTGTGATACCCAAGCTATAAGTTCTGCCAAGAGCTTCACTGGGCCTTGCCAGAAGTTGACACAGCTATACTGCTTCTCAGTCTGGGATTACTTCACATAGAACCAGAGGACAGATATACCCTTTCCCTCCAATCAATCTACATGAACTTTCAGACTGGAGCACCTCCAAAGTCGAAATGCAAGATTTAAATAATGACATATGGAATACAACCCACATAACTCTTCTGGTTGAACTTAGGAAATCAATGTCTGAAAACTACTAGTAGATACAAATTATTCATTACCAGCTCCAACTTATCCCTACTGCTAACACACCCACAAAGTCTTAATACCCCATATCAATATTTGTAAGAAGGCGGCAAAAAATGCAGCAGATAGGAAGACAAATTAGGAAAAAAACTTTCACAAGGGAACTTGAAAAGAGATACTGAGAGGAGCATGACCTCAGAAAAGCCTAAATAAATCCCTAAGGGGACAGCATATCTAAAAAATATAGGCAACTCTGGAAAAACAGTACCCTCTATAGTATCTACAAAAAGAATAAAAGAATACCTAAGAAGCTCTATACCTAGTTCCTCCAAAACACTATTCCATCTCTTTGAACTGAGTTTTGAGCTTAACAGCAGACACAAAAAACCACTGCTGAGCTGTAAATCTTTTTCCAAAAAAAGGGACTTTCAAGTCAGAAGTAGTGAAACCAAGAAAGCCTAGACCAGATTGATGTGTGTTGGAACTGGGAATGCAGACTGACCTCGTGAAAGAATATATTTGCACATAATTGGGGAAGTTAAAATCAAGGTCTTTGTCTATTCCTTTATCTTTCTGATACAGTTTTCCAAGCATTAATTAATGTAACCTTGGTGAGTAAATAATTCCATTATATACAAAGAACTATGCATCACTAGGACATTCAAAAAATGTTTTAAAAAAAGGGAAACTAAAAGCTTTTAACCTAAAGTTAGCAAAAGTAAAATTAACATATAAAAAGTTAGTTTTAATGTTCAAGGAGGTAGACAATAAGTTCTTTAACCACCAGATCCTTTTGAAACATACAACCCTGGCTCACCCTACTGCCTCTTGTAAAAACACATACAAAATGATTGGGCCATGGGAATATTCAGAGCTGGAAGGGTTTTTTCAGAGGTGAGTGAGTACATTTGCAAAATTCTCAGGTGGCCAATGTCTAAGTGGTTTTATACTTTGGAAAGCAGAAGCCTTAAAACACCTTAAAGTCTCTTTAACTGAAAACAGAAACAATTCCTCAATAGATGCTTTATTTTAAGTGCACACAGACAGCTTAACACATGCCATAACTACAGTGCTGACTACTTTTAAAAGTGCAGGCTGGCTTTGGGTTTGTTTTTATGTTAAAAGAGATTCTACCTTTTAACTGCCAGCTCACATTAATTATCTTTTTCACTAATGATATGAACAAGGAAGCCCTACTTTTTATTTCAGGTCACATTTTAAAGCCCTGAAATTGTATTTAATTAAGATTTTAGATCTGTGCAGTAAGTTTTCAAAGGAAGTTAGAAAACTTCCCTATCCTCTTGTGCTCTAGAGGATAGCAAGAATATGTAGTACGTGAGGACTGGGGATCCTATAGCATCATCGAGGTGAACAGGTTCTTCTTAGCTGGTCAAAGTGGGTTACAAAGATGGATGTTGGCGAAAAGGAGTCTGAATATCTGCTGAATATTGGGTTACACAAAAGTAATTAATTTCTTCTTAGCAGATATCTGATAATATTCATGGGAGGAGAGCATCCTCCATATCTTGCAGTTCCTCCTTTATGTCAGATACTTTGCTGAAAATCCATGGAGGGAAATACATCTACTTGACCAACTTCAAGCCTTGAGAAGCTAGTTGGCTGTTCTGAATGCTCCCATCCTGCTCCCTGATTCTTTAAACCTTAATAGGTGGCCAATCTGTATGGCCAAAATCTCCATGTGGTCAGAATTCCAAGATATAGATCATTTAACTTGGATAAACAATAGGACAGTGAAGTTCTGGGAACAGATCACAAATAGGACATGACAGTGGTTCCTCTGGGGCCTGACTCCTCCACTGCAGGATAGAGGAGAGCAGTCTGGCCAGCATAATCATGCTGTCAGTCAGATGACAAAGCCATGTGATGCAGCCATGCATAGCTAAAGAGCCATATATCGGTAAGGTCTATCACATAGGATACTATAGAGGAAGTTTCACAGGATTCAAAAATCTGATTTCAGAACTGGAAGAATTGTCTTGAACAACATTAGTAAAATCAAATAAACATTCTGTCTTCTTTCTTTTTTTTTTTGTTATTGCTTAAATCATTCAAGAAAAGATGGGTTCAAGAGCCAGAGTAATGAATTGCTTTGAAATGCACAGATACAAGTCATTGTATCTCCGCAACACAACAGGGAGAGAAAGAAAGGGAAAGAGCAGAAAAAAAAAACTGATACAGAAAGTACAAAGCTAACACCTTCTCATTATCTGACCCTTCATGAAAAATGTATCAATTAGAACTATCAGTTTGTCTGCATTAATAGCACAGAAAAATCTGGAAAAAAAGAATTTGTGTACTTCCTAAAATTCCTTACAATTTTCCTTCATTTTCTGAGTAGATTTTAATACCTGCTGGACTAGGCATGATAGGTGTTCCTGGTGGCCCTCCACCTCCTGGAGGACCCTAGAAAGGGTAGAAAATAACAGTTAACATAAAAGGAAAAAAATACCACGGTCAAAAATGAATATGGTACAAAAGAAAAAAAGTATCATGAATGTCATGAGTTACTCTGGTAAAAACATACACATTTTATGATAAGCTAGCAAAACAGCTCATTAAGACAACATCATTGGTCAGCAGGCTCTGGCACAGAGTTCTGATATATGTAGATCTATGGATCCAAGAAGATCCATTAGTCAAAAACTCTGAACCATGTTGTGAGTCAGACAAAAGGGATACTTAGATCAGGGCCTAAGACAATTATATTTAATTCCCTCAACCTACTTTTGTTACCACCAGTTTTCTAACTGGTATTTCTCTTTCATTGCTCTCAGTATATAGTCAATAGCAGAGTAACCAATGTTTCCTAAACACAAAATATGAGGACGCATTGTGAGGACAGAAGAGGCTAATCACCTGAAGAAAGCTTTCTTTTTGAGGCAGACTTGGTATTTCAGTATCATGTCAATTTTAATTCAGTTTGTATAATATTCCACAATTCTGTTTTAATAACATATGTATATGTGTATATATATATATGGACAGGCTGGATCAATGGGTCAAGGCCAATTGTACGAGGTTCAACAAAGCGAAGTGCTGGGTCCTGCACTTGGGTCACAACAACCCTATGCAATGCTACAGGCTTGGGGAAGGGTGGCTGGAAAGCAGCCTGGTGGAAAAGGACCTAGGGGTGTTGGTCAACAGCTGCCTGAATATGAGCCGGCAGTGTGCCCAGGTGGCCAAGAAGGCCAATAGCATCCTGGCTTATATCAGAAATAGTGTGGCCAGAAGGACTAGGGAAGTGATTGTCCCCATGAACTCAGCACTAGTGAGACCACACCTTGAATACCATGTTCAGTTTTGGGCCCCTCACTACAAGAACAACATGAGGTGCTGGAGCGCATCCAAAGAAGAGCAACAAAGCTGGTGAAGGGCCTAGAGAACAAGTCTTATGAAGAGAAGCTGAGGGATCTGGGGATGTTTATTCTGGAGAGAAGGAGGTTCAGGGGAGACTTTATTGCTCTCTACAACTACTGAAAAGGAGGTTGTAGTGAGGTGGGTGTCGGTCTCTTCTAAGTAACAAGTGATAGGACAAGAGAAAACAGCCTCAAGTTGTTCCAATGGGAGGTTTAGATTAGGAATTAGGAAAAATTTCTTCACTGAAAGGGTTGTTAAGCATTGGAACAGGCTTCCGAGGGAAGTGGTTGAGTCACCATCCCTGGAGGTATTTAAAAGATGTGTATATGTGGCACTTAAGGGACATGGTTTAGTGGTAGAATTGGCACTGTTAGGTTAACAGTTGGACTCAATGATCTTAATGGCCTTTTCCAACTTAAATGTTTCTATGATTCTATGATAATTCCTTCCCAAATTAATGAGAAATGAATAAAATATGTCAGGATGATCCAAGCTGCATAAATTTGGTCATAGTCATATCACTTATCTAGAGTGCTAAATCATAGAATACAAACCAAAACAAAACCCCAAGGAATATCTATTTACTTAGTTTCAGGTATTTCTGTGTTACAAATATTTTTATGAGTAAACATTGTACACAGACTGCTATGGTTGTTAAACAAGCTTTTTAATGTTCTTTAAAAACGTCTCAATTTTATTCTGAAAGTCCTAAATTTTTAGAAAGAACTGAATCATAACTTCTTGCTTCCTACATTTGCAGATCCACTAATATTTTTAAGTACCATGTAAAACTGCCTACTTATAGTTTGATAAAAATTTTATGATGTCAATAAAAATAAGCTGACCCCCCATTTTCCATAATAAAAATTATGCAGAATGCTAAAAACAGATGATTATTTTCATTGCTATATGAATTTCATTATATTTTTAAATTGTTTCTTATATTTTAAACCAGTAGATATACTGTTCCAAACACAGATATTTTTTTCAATACCACTGAACATAAAGTTTTGATTGTTCCTGTCTGCTTAAAAGGACATTGCTGGGATTTGTTAGAATTCTCTGAAATATTTTGGAATGAGGAAGAGAAGTTCTGGAATTAAAACAATAGACAGTTTCTCACTGGTCTGCTAAAAATAGTATTTCTTACAAAATATTTAGCAATAATACGCTAGTGAACACTGCTTCCAGACAGTCAAAATCAGTAATGTAGTGGCTTTCTGACTGATAGCACTCCTCCCCAGGTTCATACAAGTAAAATTCTTAACACTTCAGTTGGAAGCATCTCTGCCAATCAGTGATTAACTTTCAGTTAATTGTAGATTAAAGAGAAATCCTTTACCCAGAAGTAGGAAGTGAGAACTTTAATGTGTACGTAATAACTGATAGCTTGTATGCTGATTAACTGCAGTCAGTGTACTGCACATATTGCAAAAGTGGGAGGAATGTCCATATCACAGTTGATAGAAATAGCATACAAGGTTTACAGTAACAGAGATGAGAGAGAAAAGAGGGAAAGACTAAAGGAGAAGCATAAAGAAATAAAATTACAAGCCTTGCTGCTGGCAGTGACGATCATTGGGAGCCCCAACAGAGGCGAAGGAAGGGGCCGAAGTGATAAATGGAACGGAGGATGAGGATGGAGGGTTAACTCCTCAAACTGTATCCCCGTGGGTCATAATCAGTGTGCTTTTTGCAGGAAAGAAGGGCACAGGAAACGTGAATGCCCACAGAGAAAAAAATTATTTGCTGAATCCTCAGGAAAAGTGGGGCCAGAATCAGATTTTAACATGATTATGCTAGGGACATCTAATACCAAATGAAGGGGACCAGGGGAGAATATCAAGATCTCCCCAGCCGATCACCTGGTTCGAGTCAAGCTGGGGAATGAAACTATCGATTTTCTAGTAGATAAGTGGGGCAACCCATTCAGTAGCAACTAGTTGTAAGGGATCTTTAATTAAAATGTATATGCAAATTGTTGGGGTCACAGAAAAGGGAGCTTTTAGGCCATTTTTAAAACCTATGGAATCGTACAATTTGAGGTACTACATTAACTCATGAATCTATATATGCTGGAATGCCCCCTCCCATTGCTGGGACGTGACTTCTTATGTAAACTGAGAGCACAACTAACATTTTCTGATGAGTCTATTCAGCTACATGCGCCTGAGGAGACAGCGTGGAAAGCTCAGTTGTGTCTATTGACTGAAAAGGAGCAGGAAAGGATCAGAATCTCAGAAGAAATTTTGGATGCTGTAATACCCCTGGTATGGGGCTCCAAGAAGCCTGGATGAGCAAAGAATGCTACTCCAGTAAAGGTGGAATTAAAATCAGGATCATAACCGGTAAGGAAAAAGCAGTACCCAATGAAATTAGAGGCTAGAGTGGGACTAGAACCTTTGTGCAATATGGTTTGTTACGGGAATGCCAGTCTGAATACAAGACTCCTATCCTACTGATAAAGAAACCTCGAACTCAAGGATATAGATTGGTAGACTTAAAAGATGCTTTCTTTTGCATTCCCCTGGAAGAGGAGAGCCAGAAGATCTTTGCCTTTGAATGGGAAAGTCCCACTACCAGTAGGAAAGTACAACTCTGCTGGACTGTGCTGCCTCAAGGATTTAAGCAAAACCAGACCCTGTTTGGTAATGTACTTGCCAAAGAATCGGAAGAATGGTAAGGTAATAATCCCTCTATCACACTGTTGCAATATGTGGATGATATACTTTTGAGAACCAGAATTGAACAGGAATGTAAAATTGACTTGTTCAATTTCCTGGGGCTAGCTGGATATTGTGTGTCCCAGAAAAAGGCCCAGACAGCTCAGACTAGTGACTTACCTGGGATTTGAAATATCTCAGGGAAAAAGAGAATTGGGTGCAGAACGAAAAGAAGCTATTTGTCAAATAGCTTCCCCTCCCAATCTAAGAAAAACTACGAGGGTTCTTGGGGATGGTGAAGACTCTGGATTACCATTAACCAATCCAGAAACTGAACTTTTTACAGATGGAAGTAGCTTCATGATGAATGGGGAATGCAAGGCTGGATACCCCACAAAAATAAATTATAGCTCTAACCCGAGCCTTGGAACTGTCTAAAGGTAAAAGAGTAAACATCTGTACAGACTCCAAGTATGTGCTTGGAGTGGTCCACACACATGGAGCCATCTGGAAGGCACATGGACTACTGTCTTCCCAAGGAGCTCCTATTAAATATGGATCAGAGATTTTAAAGTTGCTGCAAGATGTTCTAGAGCCAACAGAAGTTGCAATTGTTCATTGCAAAGCCCACCAGAAAGGACAAACAGAAGTGGTGAGAGGAAATTGAAAGGCTGATGAAACAACTAAAAGAGTTGCAGAAACAGGATAATTGATCGTAGCACTGATTCCTTTGAAAAAAGTTCAATGGGAACCTCCGAAATACTCCAGAGAAGAGGATCGGCTTGACAAACACTTAAAATGTACCAAATCAGAAGAAGGTTGGAGGGTAACTAAAGATGGATAAGTATTGAGAAATATTGGAAAAAATCCCAACCAATCAAAAAAAAAAGTGAATCTCATGGGAGCAGATGCTCTGGTTGTGAGCATTAAAAGATACACCATAGGACCAAAAATGCAAAAATTAGCTGATATAATTGTACGACAATGTCAGTCATGGTGCAAGAACAATCTGAAATTTCAAAGAACACCCCCTTTTGGAAAAGTGAGACAGTCTGAGCCCTGGGGGAATACTGGCAAATAGATTTTTCTGAATTACTAAAATGTAATCATTTCAAGTATCTTTTGGGTTTGGTAGATATTTTTCCTGAATGGCCTGAAGCTTTCCCATGCCATACCAACAAATCTAGAGAAGTAGTTAGAATCTTACTCAAAGAGGTAATTCCAAGATTTGGCATCCCAGAAGGGATGTCATCGGACATTTGGCTTCACTTCATAGCTGAAGTAGTTCAGGGAGTTGCTAGGTTTCTACAAATACAATGAGATATACATACACCTTGGAGATCCCAATCAAGTGGGAAAGTAGAAAGGCTGACTCAAATTTTAAAGAGGCAAATCTCGAAGTTGTGTCAGGAAACACAGATGAAAGGGGTAGATGTCCTACTCATAGCATTAATGAGAATTCGGATTACCCCTAGAGTGAGAGAAAAAGTAAGCCCTTTTGAAATTTTGTATATCCTACAAATGCATTGACAGGAAAAGGGGACCAAATCCACATAAAGGGGGAAGAAGTACTAACAAGTTACTTGTTATCCTTGTCGAGAACTTTATCCTCCATGCACAGATACCTTAACCAGCAAACAGCTATACCCTTAGATTTGCTGGTGCATGAATTTCAACCCGGAGATGAAGTTTATATCTGCACCCAATGAACCGTAGCTGGGAATCCATGAAGTTGTATTCTGATTTAGATTGTATTCAAGGATTGATTTCTGTTTTGCATACTATTCATGATATTGATTCCTTTTGTGAGATATATGCTTAGAAATGTCTATCAAGAACAAAGTAGGATTAGTTTGAGCGATACAGTATTGTATGCTAATTTTTCTGACTCAACAGGAACTAGGAAATCTGTGGAATCAGAATTAACAGTTCAATCTGATTCAGAGGACTGTTACAAACACAAACCAATCTGATTTTGGGTTTATATGCATTTTCCAGAACATGGCCAAAAGAAGATTCCTTGGTGAAATCTGTGGAGTAATACTTCTTTTAGAGTAGATTCTTTAGAATCTCAGGAATGGGAAGTAGAAAACCCATCTCCACATGAGAGTTACGAATTATGTTTTCAGAGATGTTCCCCCCCAAAAGGGATAGATAAGATAAATTGCTTGTTGGAAAACAGCACTCTCAGGGGAAATTACACTAGCTGTAATCATACAATAATGGCAAAAAGAGGAAATGTCAGTTTGCCCAATATTGTCTGGCTGGTTCCAGAAGGTAAAGGATGGTACTGGATATGTGGCACATGAGCTAGAAAAGTTTTACTGGGGAACTGGGCAGGAATATGCACTTTAGGTGCAATTGTTCCAAATATAACAATCACGGACAAATTTAGTGGAGGTAACCAAATTTGGCTAAGATCATTCCTAAAGAGACAAAAAAGAGACAAACTTCTTATAGAATGACCAACAGCTTTTCATTCTTTTGCAAGATGGTTTATCCCATGCTTAGGAGTCAGTGAATTGGAAAAAGCCATAGTAAATATTTTGGCTGCAATTGAGAAAATTGGAAATGAGACTTATAAAGACCTATAAAGGTCCTGCAAGAAGAAGTGTCTGAGTTAGCTAAAATTGCTTTACAAAATAGGATGGCTCTTGATATGATGCTGACCTCTCAAGGAGGAGTATGCACAGTTTTAGATACAAGCTGCTGTGTATATGTAGATCAAAGTGGAAGTACTTCCACTGATTTAAACGAAATCTGGACACAGACTAAAATGCTTCATGAGATACAAAAGGATAATACTTCTTATGGACTCGAAGAAGCATTCAAATGGTTAACTTCCTGGTTCCCTGATTTGAGTCTATGGGTAAAGAAACTCTTAGGAATTTTAGTTACAGTAATAATTGAGCTTGTATGCCTTTATGTACTCATCCAATGTACATGGAGATGTTGCTTATGTATGGGTGAACAAACGGTGGAAAAGATGAGACTTATCTAGATGAATTTAAGTTCTCCAGATAGTCTCAAAGGGGGAAATTGTAGCCCGTACAAATGTTTCTCCTCAGGTACAAGGACCACTATTCACTGGTTCTGTTGTGTAAGTCTGATATGATCCAGGCCTTGCTAATGACTTCACCATTGAAGAGGAGCTAAGAGATTGATAAGAGAGGAACATCCTGCCCTAGAAGGTGCCAGAGGCCAGATAATTGCCCAAGAAGCATGAAGTCAGCAAAAACCTGTGGTAACTGGGGAGAGGTAAAGGCAGCAGGGGAATATTGCGACCACTGACTCAATTCAAGATCGAAAATCTTACCCCTCCCTACCTGCAAGGAGCATGCGTGCTAATTTACACAGCAAACGAGGCTAATTTAAATATAACTAACCAATAGCAGGTGGAATGGTAATTATGGACCAATGAGTGTAAGATTAGATAGATTTTTACTAATCATGTAATAAGATAAATAGGCTGTAGTTCCTTTGTATAGCATGCTAGCTTTGTGGACTTATCCCCTGGCACCCATCTTTGTGCAACTATGGAATAAACTGATATCTCCTCTCTGTGTGCAAGATTGGCTTTTTGCACACTGAGTAATGAACACCATTTGAGGGACAACAAGGGGAGTAGCAGTCAGTATGCAGAACTAATGGCTGTGCTCATGATATTAGAAGAGACCCTCACTTCTGAGCTATACATATATATCAACTCCTGGGTGGCATGTAAGGGATTAACCACATGGGTTAGTAAGCAGCAAGCAGACAATTGGACAATATACAGGAAAACATTGTGGGGTCAGGACTTATGGAAATAGCCCAGAAATGTATGAATTTGAACCTGTGGGTTCAACACACTGATATCCATGTCACCTGGGGTGCCAGGGAGGGGTGGGAGCACAGTGCCACAGTTGATCGATTAGCTCAAATTACCTCCTGATATCCCATCCCTTGATGCTTTATTACCTTATGAGGAAGGCCTTGGTAAATGGGCCCATGAAAAATCTGGGCACCTGGGTGTCAGTGACACATAGAGATGGACTCAAAGTTGGGGCCTCCCATGTACCTGGGAAGCCATTTAGGAGCTAGTGCAATGGTGTGCAGTCTCTAAGGTATTGAAAGATAAAAAGTTGCCTCATCAGTCTTATGGGCAGATTCAACAAGGCCCTGTCCCTGACTATACCTGGTAAATAGATTACATCAGGCCCTTACCAAAAGCACAGCAGTTACAGTACATATTGGTAATGGTTGACACATATACTATGTTGCTCTGTCCCTGGCTACACATGCAGACCAGAAAGGGACACTGAAAGGCCTGTAATTACTTAGACAGTGGATAGGCCCACCCACCTGTATCCAGTCAGGAGACAATAGGTCTCATTTTACAGGCCAAAAGGTTCAACACTGGGCTGCTGAGCACGAAGTACACTGGATATACCACATACCCCATCATCCCAAGGAAGCTGGCCTAGTCAAGCAGACCAATGCCTTACTGAACATATGCTGTTCCTCTCACACTCTGCGTAAGTGGCCAACAGTGCTACAACAAGCTGTAATGAATTTGAATAATAGAGCATACTTCCAAGGCTATACCTCCTACCAGCTTCTATTAGGTCACCAGCACTATGAGATACAATCCGAGATGACTCGGATATGGTGTAGTTGGAAACTGCTAATGCTGGGTTAATGGTTGGACTAGATGATCTTCAAGGTCCTTTCCAACATAGATGATTCTGTGATTCTGTGATTCTGTGACTCACTACGAGCCAAAGGCAACTGCATGTACCAGACTCCTCAAGGGAAATCAGAGATCCTGGCAAAGGGACCAGAGTCTATGTACTTAATCCTAAAGGAGCAGGCAAACACACTTCATTATGCGCCTCAACATATGCTATACATAAAATAATGCCTTTGATTTATCTCATGCAGAACTTCTCTGTGGAGCCTCACACTGCTGCTTTTGTTTGCTGCGTGCTGTGTATCAACAAACATGAAGTGTTGGATGCCCCTGCCAACTGGCTGCAATAAAGCTCCTTCCTGTCTACTACACAAGTAACTGGACTGTTTGGTGAAATTTGTACCACCATTGTCTTACAGGACATGGGAGGAGGGGTAGAGACCAATGGCAGGACATCTTCAGTAGTCCTAGCCCTAATATTGCTGTTCTACAGTTATTTTCACAAGCAGTATTTGTTTTACTTGTCATTATCCTTGTACTATTATTATTCATAGCGAGTAGCTTATGTATAAGAGACTTTCTATTACCTGAACTGCTTACTAATATAATCTGTTACTTCTAATATATTTAAGAAAGGTAAACTGCATGTGGATCAAGGGGTGGAATGTAGTGATCCTGACCAGAAGACTGTTGCACATTTAGGAGCTAGTNAAGAATCCCTGCTTGACAGTTATACTCAATTCTGACTGTTGAGTGAAGCTCTTTGTTTCAGTAACAGTTAATCTGAGCAGGCCCAGGCCTGTGTTGCACTATGCTAGCACTAATATCATTGCTGTTCTACAGTTATTTTCACAAGCAGTATTTGTTTTACTTGTCATTATCCTTGTACTATTATTATTCATAGCGAGTAGCTTATGTATAAGAGACTTTCTATTATCTGAACTGCTTACTAATATAATCTGTAACTTCTAATATATTTAAGAAAGGTAAACTGCATGTGGATCAAGGGGTGGAATGTAGTGATCCTGACCAGAAGACTGTTGCACATTTAGGAGCTAGTGATCCACATAACAGTTAACCTGGGTAGGCCCAGGCCTGTGCTGAGCTGCACATACAGCGTGGCCTTCAGTTCTGTGTTGTGTTGCACATGCCACCTGGGGTTGAATGACAGTTAATACTAAGAAAGAAGAATACCAACTAATTCATAATAAATTAAGACAACATTTGTTCAGTAAAACCAAAACAGAATATGGAGGGAAGAAAAGTTTTCAAGTCTATAGAAGGAAATTATAAGAATAAAAATATCCTTTAAAATGTTAGCTATAGGGACCCATTTATACATCTTTGGGGAGATAAAATCTTCTTCTAATTCTTGAAATGCTTTTTTTCCTGAAGTTCAGAAATTCATGCATAATATTGTATCACCAAAGAAGCTGGGGTTTTTTGTCCTTTATTATGAAAACTATTTTGTTGGTTATGGAAACATATGCTGAAATAAAAGGGCAATTTAAAGCAGACTGATAATGGTTCTAGTAATGAATATAAATATATGCACCACAGATGGCAGATAAAATAGCTAACTGCAAATCAGATGTTCAGTTTTCATCCAACACACAAGGGTTCTTCACGTGGACAATGATTTCTTTACCTAAATAAAATGTAACATCTATTTTAATAAGCAAATACATAACAGTGTACTTACTACATAGTTCCCAGGAGATGCTGAAGAATAAGGTATCTGTAATATCAACAGAAACAAAACAGTAAATTCTTCTGCAGAGAGATGGTATCCACACCTACATTTATTGATGGTCATATGTTAAAGCATATTTGTATAATTCATTTTAAAGACAAAGTTAAAGATTATGGGAAAATGCTATTGTTAACAAACACACAGCACCTTTTCTAATTAACAGCTTATTGTATGTTCAAGATGAAAACTTGCAATATAGTCATAAACAGAATTTAATACCAAATAGTTCAAATCAAAATATTTCTGTTTAAGATTACTGTGTCCTGGAACCCACTTTACTGAAATCAACAGGAATAACATAATTCACATACTTAAATGTATGCAAGTCAACATCTGATATCTATTCTCTATTATTTCATACTAAAAGATGCATACATGTTGAACAGCCAACATCACTCTTGTAAGATACTGTTACAAACTCTAGTACCAAGGCCAGTCCTTGTATCTGTCACAAGAATCTTCTGATTCATAGTGTGTGAGGCACAATAAGCTCTGTAAAGATCTATAATCGTGTAAAAGGTTCAGCTGTAAAATTATTAATGTAATATGCTTTATAAAGTTCTAAGCTTAAGTAGCACATACTTGCATTTAAGTCAACAGGACTTCAAAATCATACTGAACAGGGACAAAATTTCTATGTTCTTATATGTACTGAATCTTGATTAAAATCCAGACCATAAAAAGAAAAGCATCTCTCTCCATTTCTTTCAGCTGAGAAGATACTAATTTCATTTCTTTGCATTATTCTTTCTTTTTTTAAAAATTACAGTATCCTAATATAATTTCAAATTCAATTTTGGTATTTGTTACAAAGGATATTTGGAGAAAAGCAGTCGCCTGCAAATAATCCATTTTTCTTCTTTATGAGATAGTCTTTGTGATGATTGTCTCTGAAGGAGCAGGGAGCAATACCATTATAGGAGGATGGGATAAGACTTAAGAAACTCAGTTGAGAAATGACAAAATTATTTTGTAGAATAAGCATTTTCCATGGTTGTAGACAACTTGTCAGACAACTAATTTTTACAAATGTATCTAGTACTGGACTTCTCAATTAATTTCACAGAGTGAAAATGTTTCAACTATGAGTTTAAAAATACCCTAATGCCCATTTTAGTTGAGTGTATGAAAAAATAAACAAAGGAAGATTTTCAGCTCTTATTTTTTTCCTAATTGTAATTCAGTAGAAATAAAAAATTAAAACTGAGGACAACAAAAGGAATCAATACCACCTGGCAAGTGAGACCCATCTTATCCAACTGCAAATGATGATGTCTTGCAAACATTTGCTCTGTCACTCTGTGTTCCCTAGTTAAGAGGAGTAAATGTACTTTTGTTATGTAAAATATGTAAATGCATGTTAGGATAAATCTTCTCAAACTATGATATCTGTAGAGATTGCTAGCCAGATAGTATTGACCTAAGTCTTCTTACTTGCACTAAAGGAAGCTAAAATACATTTAAAATATACTCCAGGAAAACTTTTTTGTTACGTAAATTCTGTAATTGATGTAGAGCTGTTGTGTGATTATGAACAGAGATGGATATTTGCAGTCCAAAATGATCAATGACTTCTCTGTTAAGACATGGTCCTCACTGTACCTACTCTGCATTAGGGTTAAAAGGAACATGATATAATGGGAAAAAAATATAAAGCATGCAATATTCTATTTGCTGAATAAAGCAGATTTTGTTTCCTATGGTTCAGTGTATTGATGAAAAACAACTCCCTTAATATAAGATGATGTTTAATTTATTTAAATATTTACTTACAGAATTGGCACTGGTTGGGTTTGGCCAAGGTCTGCCACTGCCTGGACCCCTGTAACACAAGATGAAAGATGAGAAACAGAATGACCCCCCAGCTTCTGACCGGTTATGAGGAAGCAAATGTTTTCAAGTAATCTGCTCCCAGATTAAGTTGGGATATAGCTTTTTAAATTGCAATAAAGTGTGATTATAAACCATAACCACACCAAGTTATAATGGTATAGCAAAATTATCATTGTTGCACTATCTTCTTCATTTAATGAGTTTATGAGATGATTAAAGATAATTTATTTATTATTATAACCTTGCCATTTACATTTAAGACATTTCAGTTCCTAACTCATTCTATGGCCTTTTCAGGACACTACCTGCTAGAACTGTATCATAAGAAATCTTTCATCAGTAGCCACACGGTCAGAGGCTATAGTGGAGATGATATAGTTTTGCATCAGTGTCAAAACACTTGCAGATTTAGGAAGTGTCAGACATTCCCCTATCATGTTCTCAATGGAACAATTTGAAAGACGCTGCAAATTTGTCCCTCTTATAGTGCTTTCTTCTTGTTCAGGAGAATTTAACTCTATATTACAGAGATAATATTTTATTGTGGCACAGAAGTTTTAAAGAGAGTAAAATACAAGTTGCAAAATTCTTTAAGTTCTCATGAGTAGTGTTTTTCTTTGTACTTTGTTCACATTTTTAAAAATATTTGGAGGAAGTATCACACATTACGCAAAAGTTTATTTACAATATAGACCAAAGCAGAAAGGTACTAAACTAAAGTGCAATTTCAGCCATAAAAATGTACTCTTACTTACATAAATACCTGCCTGAAAGACTGTAGCAAATATTTATTGAGTGTGGATCTAAAATACTGCAAGTATAGTAAAGTTTCATTAGTAAAAGTAATGCTAGTTTCTTATAAATGTTTTGATTAAAACAATTTTTTAGAAAAACAAGCCATTTGCTGTAATATGTGTCTAAGAAGAATAACAACTATATTTCTATAGGGATATATTTATATATTTTATATATTAAAAATTGAAAACATGCCATTTTATACAAACATTTTAAGCATATATATGTGTATATATATGTATATATGTTACTTGACTTAGGCTACATTATCTCCACATAAACATGAACTTTACCATACAGCAGGCAAAATGGAAATTTCAGACTTTTCAGGCATTCTTTTGTTACACTTTGCCCAAATGGTATATTTATGATTAAGTGGCAATTTTCTAGCAGGTGGGAGAAGAATGCAACAGGCAAAATAAGTCTTTGATAAAGCTAACTCAGACTAAACATTGAACAAATACTAAAAGCAAAATGAGGGAAAGGAAAAAGGAAAAAACTTTCCTGAGAGAGCAGGTTTTTCCTCACAACTCTTGCTGTTATATTAACTTTCCTAATCTTATCTGAGCTCAGAGTAGCTTGGTGGTTAAGCTTCTTACTTTAAAAGTCTTGAGGAAACTAAACCATATGGAAGGTAATATCTCAATGTTTACAATCATGACATATGTATAACTACAATTATTCCTGGTAACATTAGTTACTTATTATTTTAAAATTAAATAAATTGACTTTTTGAATGTCCTGAAAACATAAAGGCAGAGTAGATGACAAAATTTCTGCATTTAAAATGGCACTCTGCTCTCATGGGCTTTAGAAAAGCTACATTAGCCACCACAGCTTACTAGACATGGGAAAATTATTTAAATACAGTGCAAAAAGTAGGCTTTATAAATGAGTTAAGGAAGTTTTCTATCTATTTTAAAGTTTTGCAAAACTAAAACCTATGAAGTATATATGTTGTTTCAGGGTTTTAATATTGAAACTCTCTTACTTTTTATTACATTGTTGATAAAACGATGAAGTTGGCTAAAACAATCAACTGAAATAAAGTGAAAATTAGGTGAATCATTTCATTTTATGCTTCTGTGGTGGGTTAGCCTTGGCTAACAGTCAAGCTCCTACCCAGCTGCTCACTCACTCACTCCCCTCCCCTCAGCAGGACAGGGGAGAAAATAGGAAGAACAGGAAAGAGAAAGATCATGGGTCGAAATAAAGACAGGGAGATTGCTTACCAATTACTGTAGTGAGCAAAACAGACTTGACTTGGGAAAATTTAACTTAATTTATTGACAACTAAAATCGATACTGATTTGGGTAGTGAGAAACAAAAAGACAAACATTAAAACACTACCTTTCCTTCCCCCTTTCCCAGGCTCAACTCCACTCCACTCCAGACTCCTCTACCTGCCCCACCCAAGCACCACAGGGGGGATGGGGGATTGGGCATTACAGCCAGTACATAATGATTTCTCTCTGTCACTCCTTCCTTCTCACATTTCCTCTACCCTGGTGTGGGTTGTCCACATGGTGAACTCCTTTAGAAAAATCTGTTCCAACATAAGTTCTCCACAGGTTGCAGTTTCTTTAGGAATATCCATCTGCTCTGATGTGGGTCCTCCATGGGTTGCAGTGTCTATATCTGCTTCACCATGGAGCTGATCTTGGTACTCCCTTTGCTGTTTCTCACTCTTTTTGTTCCCTCCTCTGCTCTCTCTGTGGCATTTTTGCACTTTCTTAAATATGTTTTCACAGGCTTTGCTGATTAAATCAGCTTTGGCCTGCAGTGGGGTGATTGTGGAGCCAGCTGGAACCAGCTGTATCCAGCACAGGGCAGACCCTGACCACTTCCTACAAGGCCATCCCTGCAGCCCCCCTCCCACTACTGAAACCTTGCGATATACACCTAATGAAACTCAATTTATGAGGCATATGTTCCTGGATTGAAATACTATCTATGACCTCTCAGGATGGTTATTGCTATTTTTAACAATAAAGGATACTTTTTCATTCAGAAAAATGTAAAATTATATTTGACAGATATTTTTCACTTAACCAGAACAGCTTCCTTTTGAGCTTTCATGGGAGAAAAAGCTGGATTTTTAAATGACAACTGTTTTTGTAGAGTGCACATATTTTTTTATTTTAAGATAGCCAGAAATCCAAAACCACTGAATACAACACAGGAAAATTTTAATGTAAGAAAAAAGTATGTTTATGTGAAGAAAAATGTAAATGAATATGCACTATGCACACAAGTTCAAAGACAAATGCACTTCCCACATCACTGTCCTGGTTTAGCTAGGATAGGGTTAAGTTTCCCCATCAGTGGGGGGGAAGCTCTAGCCAGGTTATTCATATACCATGCTGACATCACATCCTGGTGCCATAGCTCGGGAAGAATCGCTGAGCAAGCGGGGTTTGTGCAACTGGTCCTCTCACTGCTGTATCGGTACATACCTTGCTCTGTTCATTGTTATTACTGTTGTTATTATTATTGTTATTCTTGTTGTTTGTTGTGTTGCT
>ML998130.1:0-17946 GCA_010365825.1 Otus sunia
AAACCAATTCTGGCTCAGCCAGACCCAGTACAAAAACTCAATGTCTCTTTGGTCAAGCAGCTATTTCTGCTGGCTTGGCTATTTCCACATCTTCATTCCCTTCCCTGCTCTCTGTGAAAGACCTGAATTTTTAATAAATTAAAGGGAAGGAAGGAATTTGCTCTGTACAAAAAAAACATAGACATACCGCAGGACCAGAGAAGAGAGACATGCATACATCCCTGATGGCAGAGGGACCTACAGAGCCTAGAAACACATCACTCTCTAAAAATCCTGCTAATGGGGGATGTCCTCGTTCCTTGTCTGACAAAATATGAGGTTAATGTTTCCTGTTGCATTTAAAAATTTATTCTTAACCAGAAGATGTTCCCCCCGTCCTTTTTGCTGCCTTTCTTCTAATGTTATGGAAATAGAAACTGGACAATAAATGAGACCAGAAGTTCATAAAATGCAAATTTCCTGTCCGGAGGCAGCGGGTAAGTGAATCCTGTCCATCTTGGGGAGATGTATATATAGCTATGGGTGTAAATATAGGTATTTAGTGGCAGGATAAGTGTTTATTGCAATCCAAGGTGGTTTGATCAAAGATTGTCCTTTAAGTGGGAAATTTATTGCCACATACAACTCCTGGATGTCTCTTCCATGGGGAAAATAAAGACTGTTTATGAAGAGAATTAAATGATCTCGCCTGCGGTAGCAGACGAAGCTTTGTAACCCAGAGGTCCTTTCTAGTCCCACGTTCATGTTGTCCCTCATTTTATGATTTTAAAATACCTTTGGGGTTTGTTTGGGTTTTTTGAAGATACTCCATGAACTTCTCTGCTGGCTCTAAAAATGACAGGTGCTTGGCTGTATGTGTGCTGGTGTGGCCAGTGAAAGAAAACTGTGCCATCCCCAAAATGCCTTTGCTAGATGGTGGTGTTGAAGGATTTCATTGGGGCTAATAGAAATATTGAGAGGAATGTGCTCTCCACGCCTTCGGCCACACGATGATGCCCCGGTGTCCATGTCTCCCAGGGTTATTCTGCTCTGCCCTTCACCTGCTGGTACTGCTATGGAGAAACTCCTCATTTTTGGCTTGCTTTCTCTTTGATTTCTTTTTTTTTTTTTTTTAATTCCTGTCATGTATGAGCAGAGAAACCACTGGAAAATGATAAAGCTTCATTTCTTCCTGCTTTTGTGACCCGCTTGATTATTGCATTTCTCATTGTATATTCTTTTCAGGCACCTTGTCTGAATGGAAAGAAAATATATATGCTTATAGGAGTCGTTTATTTCCCTTTGGCTGAGCAAAATAAGACCCTTTGGCTGGGCAAAATAATCAGATATTGCATAAGATACGGATTGTTTCTGCTTGCTGATCCTGGGGAGGGAGCTGCCGACACTTATTTCATCATGCGCCTATGAGCAACATTATTCCTTAAAGCTGATGGGCTGCATATGCCTTCATTGGGCCAGCCTTCCTCTTGGGGCTATGAATAAATACAACATAAAAATATGTGTTTCTCAAGTTTGGGTTGCTGCATGTTTACTAGATAAGAATGAAAAGGTTTGGGGTTGGTAGTTGAATGGACATGGTTTGAAGCAGCAGCAGGAGAGATGAGACACATTGTCCTGTTGTTTCATGGTTGCTCTGCAATGGTAATCTGGACCAAAGCCAGTTTTTAAGATTGAAATGTGAAGCACAAATTTGTATTTGTTGTAATTTAAAAGAAAACATGAATCCAGGATGATCTCCAGGTTTCCAGCATGATGGTATCATCTGGTCCCATCGCTGCTACTGGATCTCCTGGGCATGCCACAGCATGATGGCGGTGGCCAGTCTGCTCCAGTCATTGGGCCTGTGGTCAATGAAAGCTTGGTTTTCCAAAAGCAGAGGGCTAGGGTGGGCTTTTTTAAAGCTTTCTTCTCATTTGGGTTGTTCCCATCCATGCCACTGCATCCATGGAGCTTGTTCAGCCCTGCAGCTAGGACCCCTGGTGTGGACAGTGCTGGGAGACATCAAGGATGTAGGAGCTTCAAGGTTGCCTGTGGTTGTACAACCAACTCAACCTAAAGGCTGTGGAGAACCTGGGGGCTAGGTAGGTGACCATGGATCATGGTTGGACTTGTAGATGCAACCAGTGTGATAAAAATATCATCTCCTTCATGCAGATGTTGATCTGGAAACCCAGCTATGGGTTTTGATACCTGGATTGTTGGGGTAAAGTTTCCACTTGTGCTTTGTTTTGGTTTTGGTGCAAATCAGTCCCACAGGCCTTAAAGTTTTGAGTCCCTGTGCTCCCCATGGCGTCACTGCCCAGCGCCAACAGTGTCCCAGCAAAACAGGTCACCACCCTGATAAGTAGAAAGGCGAGGAGTTGAACTCATACTAAAATGGTATTTCATCCAGAAAGAGCAAAGGGGGTAAAAAATACCCTGGCCATTAGAGTGTGAGCAGCCACCTCACAATATCATTTTTCCTTTTTTTTTTTTTTTTTATGGTTGGCCTAACAATTAAAAGGCTACACTGTGCTTTGTTTTTTCCAGTCTGCTGCATTGTGTGATCCCGGTGACTCTGAGTTAAGCCTCATTATATAATGGCGGGGTGTTTTTTTTGGAAAACCTCCATTTAATCCTTTCAGAGCAGAATTTGCTGGTTTTGTTTTCTTTCATATTGTCATCTTGTTTCCCCTCCGCCTACCCCTTCCCCAGTGGGCGCATGCTGGAGGCATTAGTCTGGGAGCAGGGTTCTTCCTTTTTTTTTTTCTTTTCAAATCTGCAGAGAAAGGAAAAAAAAAAGGTTTATTTTCATTTGCTTGGGTTACAGCACCTTTCCCCACCATCAGGGGGAAGGACTACGTGATGTGCAGCAGGTATTTTGTGAATGGAGCACAACCCTGTGACTCCCAGTTGCCTGGCCGAAGGGGAGGCAGGGGAAGGAGAAAGAAAATGAAAATAAATAAAAACCACCACCCAGTGACTCCATCTGACTTGTTTTGGCTGAAAAACTTTCAGCGCTGTGGTTCTTAAGCCAGGAGGAAGCTTTCTTCTGGCCCAAGAACAATAAAGGGGTCAGCAGCCTGATCCTCCCTCCTACACCCTCTTCCTTCTATTGTGAGGGGTCTGTCCAAATATCCCAGGATGCTTCTGCTAGGGCCTGTGAGCTGCACATGTGACATTAAAGAGAGGCTCTGCAAACTGAGTAATCCTGAGCTGCAAAAAGAAAAACAAAGAAAGAAAAAACAGAATGAAGTCTCTGAAGTGCTCTATTTCTGGTGTAGTGTTGTGTTTGGAGAAAGTACCGATGGGTGTTTCTCATGGTGGGGGGAAACCTCCACGATGCCACGGCAGCATCTTCCCCAGCGTCTGCTCAACAATGGGCCAAATCCCCACAGAGGGTAGGTGAACCCCTGTGTCTTGCCAGCCCTTGACCTCCTCCATTTCTCTGGTTGTCCAAGATGGGGAATTTTGGCTGCTCTCATAGTGCACATGCAAAGCCTGTGTGCTGGTGGTGTATGGTCTCCAGCAAGGATGGGGTTGAAGGAGGCACGACTGCTTGCCATGTTGTGCTTGCTCCAGGGATTGGCCACCATCTGGCAGCACCCAGGTTTTCAAGCCGGCACTTTGAATGACGTTCCTGCTACTTCTTGGATGCATATCACAGACCATGAAATTCTGAGCCAGCAGTCTCTGGGGTAAAAGGTCTTTGGAGAAGTGCTGTGGGGCCTGACCCACACCAGTCCTGTCCATCATTAAGGCAGCCTGCATCTCTCTGTTACGGAGATTGTAAATGGATCAGAGGGATGCTGTGGTTTCTGTGATACTTCTTGTGAATCTAGAGCAGTCACAAAACTTGTAGACCACACTAGGTTGTGCCACAATGAATGGTGATATTTTTTCTGGGTGACATTTGGTATCTGCCAGGCTAGATACCACCTACCTTCCCGAAGGAGAAGGTGGGACCTGTGGCCTTCTATGAGAAGGTGAGTTCAATGCAGTAAGCTGTATTGTGCACTGAAGAACTGATTAATTTGCCAGAGGAAGAGTGGATGATGCTCATCAAATTGTAGGAACCCACCTCTTCTTTTTTTTTTTAACTTTTTTTTACACAGTAACCAGATAATAGTATGTGTGACCTCCTCTAGCCGTGTCCCAGCTTGTTGGACCTTGGCACCAAGCAGTCATGTGAATCATGATGGTGATTTTGCCGTAAGGCAGTTCCTGTCATTATTATCTCCTTGCTGTGTCAATGCTTTGGTGGAGATGGTCAGGATTTCCTCATACTACAGAGCTTTCCTGAAGATCAGCTCTGCGAACGGTGGAGGAAGTAGCTGTTACGAGATTGCTCCTGGCTGCTGAGAACTGGGTGGCCATCTTCAAACATACGTGCGACCTGACATGGTCTAAGGAACACAGCAGTGACTCCTCTTTCCCCTCTTCTGCTTTGTCAGTGCAGGCAGGTAGGAACTCCTCTTCTTCTTCAAATGCTTTAAGGGCTGAAGCAAGACCAAACCTGGTTATGGAAAACTGTCACAGACCAGGACTCCTGGCAATGGAGATGGGGGGGAGTTGTCCCATGTCTTGTCTGAAATCCCAAGAGCATGGTGGGAACACTCATGGCCAGTGAGAAATTCAGGGTCTCACACCCACCCCTCTTGCAGTGCCACAATGTTGGGACTACACACACTATGGGGTCCTTTAGTTGAAAGGAAAACTCTTTTTAGTTCAATTTATAAATGCTTAGGCAAATAGATTTGTTATTTAAACTCTTTTTATTTTTTTTTTAACAAATGCCCTTGTTTGAAGGTAAAAGCAAGCAAGCTATGAGTTCTTCTTTCAGCCTTGGTATTATGCTGCTTTTCTCCTTGTTCTGGAGCAGCTTTCTGATCTCTGTGTATAGCATCTAGCTCCAGGATTTTGGTGGTGTTTCCAAGCAGTGTAGCTACACAGGTAATAAATGATAATTACATGGGCTATGTTGACCTTGGTGGAGGGCATGCAAAGTGTGACAGACTTCCAAGATACAGCTCCTTTGCTTCTCTTCCTTGTCTAGAAGAAGAAATAGTGCCCAGCTGCTCATGGCCAGTGAGGCCAGAAAAATATATCACAAGTAACTCCAAGGGTTGCAAGTGTACATGAGACTGGGAACCTGCTGTGTTAGAGGTGGAGCTCCGTGACTACTTGACCATCTTGCCATTCCTGTCTGAAGTGGAAGCAGATCGCCTTGTTTGGCTTCGTACTTGCCATGTCTTTTCATGGTGTAATTTTCATACAAGACAAGACTTGAATTTATTCTGCCAGTCTTCAACTTCTGAGAGCTGTTGGTTCAGGAAGGGCAAGGCTGCAGTGCAGCAGCTGATGGCCGTGCCCTTCTTCTGGGAGGTCTAAGGTAACTTTCCTGATATGAGGTTGGATCAAAAGAGGTGTTTTGGCAGCTCAGAAGTCTTTCTGCATGTGCTGCACTGAAAATTGATGATCTACTGGTTGCCTAGAGTGGTTTGCAGTTTGGATGGAGTAATCCAGGCGCCTTTCACAGGTGCTTTTCCAAAGATACTTGATTATTTAGTGCCATTGCTATGCATAGCACAGGCAAATCAGATGTTCATGCCCTGGTGGGAAGGACTGACTGTTCAGAAGCAGATGATAATGCAGCAGAGGATGGTTAGAAGTGAGTTGGATGAAGGGAAGTAAGGATGGGAGTGGGACTTGGTGATGTTCCATTAGTCCACTGTCAAGTCTGGGCAAGTTGCTGCTCTTCGATGAGAGCAATTCTGTTTCTGGAGAAATCAACAGCAAATCTTCATCTTCTGTGTCCAGGTTTTCAATCTTCTGCTTATTTGTTTTGTCCATATCTTCCAAGTCTTGCCTGTGCTGCCTGTTTGGAGTGGTTGCCTCTCTGCGTCAAGAGGGCTTTTGCTCTGCCAGACCTGCACATGTGCCCACAACCACTGAGGTCCTAGCATGGGTAGATGCAATTGAAATAAAGTAAAAATGTTCATATGAAAAGTTACGGGAAAAAAAAAAAAAAAAGCCATGCTGGTGACCTCCAGCCCTTTAGAAGCTGTGTGGCCTCCTGGAAGATTCCCTGTTGGGTGCTGCACTTTGCTATGGGGAAGAGCATGGTGGTTTCTTGTTGTGTTTCATTGTGTTGCTACATATCTCTTCTTCCCCTGCGTGTTCACCAAAAGGCTTTTCAGATCTTAACACATGCAGAAAGCCACATCCAGGCACCAGGTTCAAGGAGGCTTCTGCCCTGGGAGATGAGGACTGTGGTAGCTGGGAATTTCTGCTGGAGCTTTAAGGAGTCTCTCTGGGTTGGGAGCCATGTACAGTAGGAACAGTCATCAGCCTCATCTTACGTGCACCTCATCTCACTGGTTAGGATTGTTTCACTTTTGGAAACCATCAAGAATTTCCGTTATTTCCTTTCCGAGCTAATCAGCTGGGAATCATCTCAGTTAAATGCCCCACACTGGGGTTAAGGCCCTTAGCCAGTAAATCCTTGAAATATGTGCTTAATTTTAAGTCCCCCTGACTTCAATCTGTTTACTCTTGTGCTTAACTTTAAGCATGTGCCTAAGCACTTGTCTGGCTGAGGGCCAAGGCAAATAGTAGACTTAGGAGCAGATTTGCATAAAGTAAATGCTTTACTGGACTGAAGTCCCATGGGACAGCAGATGCTATAGCAGGTCTAGGATGATGGAAGGGGACAGTGCTGCATATCCCAGCTCTGCCAAGTTATTCAGCATCAGGTACCATGGACCTGGGGCTATGCTTGCCTTATGGGGAGCATCCTAACAGTGTAGTCTCTAAACTGGTACCTTAATTTCAGTGTCTGTATTTCACTGTTCTGAAGGCATCAGCCTCACCCGTAGCCTTGTGTATACCACAGAGTCTTGGAAAAAAAGTATAATTTTTTTCCTCTTAATTGAGAGAGAGGAATGTTTTAATGGAGAAAAATATCCTTGATTTTATCAGAAGAGGAAGGAGAGCAGATTATATGACCTGACTAATAAATCTTCATAGGAATTTGTGTGGCTGCATTAAGACTTACAACAAAAAGGACTCCTGTATTAGCACAAGCTTTTATAATGGCTTTATCTTCTTCTTTTCTGTTCCAAGCTAATTCCTGAAAGCCTTCTTTTAATGTCCCTTTTGCTCATCCAGCCTGGACTTCTTATAATGGCAAAAGTGTTTTTTTTCTTTATCTTTAATCTATGAATGACAGCGCTTAAAGCTAATAACCGTAGCTGTGGCATGTATGAAAATCAAAAGCCACCATCAGAAAACAAGATCTGTGTTTTTTGAAAACACCACTACCAGGGGTTAAGGGAAATCATGATTTATGATTTATGAAATCTGCAGCTGGAACAAATACAGCTCTCGTCTAACATCCTCAATAACTCTGCTGGGGGAGCAGGCAGTTGCCAGACAAAGAAAGCATGGTTAGCCATCGAGTCTTTGAATGCAGATCCATTTCCCCCTCAAATCCATGGAATTTACATTAACCTCCAGCTTTTCCTAACAGGTGGAATTTTTTTTTTATTATTTATTTTTTTGCATGAGGAAGAGCCTTGCTTTTGTTGCTTAGGTTTGTTGGAGGAGCAGAGGAGACTGTTCTGCTCCTTGCACGGCATTCTTGCTGGCAAAAGGCCATGGATGTTAATAATTTTTGGTGTTGATGAGAGATAGGCTGAGGCTGTCAAACACAGAAATGAAGGTATCTGATGACTTGGTTTTGGAAAGGGCAGGCTTGAGCCATCCCAGCTCACCGGGTTGTCTCTGATCCCAGCAGAGATGTGGGCAGGAGGAAGGACCCCATGTGCCTTTAGCATCTTGTACACGGGTGTAACTATATACAGTGGGCAAAGAGCAATATGACAGTGAGGATGTCTAAAACTGCTTTCAGTAAGGTACTTAGCTACCTAATTTAAGGCCGTAGGTAGACCCACAGGAGAGCTACCCACGTGAGTGTGGGAGACCTCATTTTGCATCCCAGGGCTGCTGTAGGGTCCCTGTGTGACTTCAGAGCCACCATGAAGGCATAACATCTGTAGGATGCTTATGGCTGCAGTGCTGACAGGGGCGGGCAGGGGTCCTGGACAGAGAAGGGAGCCAGCTGAACGGACATAGGGGATATGCTGATTGCCAAAATTCCTGGCTCTCCTTGGTAGCGAGCAGTTTGACAGCTGCTTCTGAGTTGCTCATAATGCAGTGCATCTGCTTGGGGCTGCCTACAGTTTTCCCATTGTGTCCTTTTCTGCTCATCAGTCATACTGCTCTCAGTGACTGCTATGTCAGACCCTTCCCAGCTTTTGGAGCCCAGTACTGCCCACCACACATCCACAATCCTGCCAGCAAGAAGGGCACCAAAGAGAGGAGAAAGGAGCTAAAAAAGCCCTAGCAAGGAGGGGCAACGTGACCTGAGACATCCCAGTAAGCAAGGTCTTTGGTGCTGGTTGCTTGGCACATGAAAATATCCAGGAGTTGGGTCAGTTTATTGAGTTTTTGTTACTGGTTCTTCTTTGTCTCCGTTTGGTTCTGATGAAACACCTGAAGGTGTGTCCTCTTGGCCAACATGAAATGAATTGAAGGGGCTTCACCCAGCTCCTGGCACTCATCACAAAAGCAGCTGTAACTCATGCTTTCACTGGCAGGAAAGCTGATGTTTGAATGATGCCCATGTCTTTGGAGTTGTCATGGTTGAGGCTCAGCCTTTGCAAGACATGGGAGAGTGGATACGGCCATCTTGCTGCCTGTCCTGTAGCAACTTTGGATAAAAAAACGTTTTCAGGATTTTTTTTGTTTTTGTGGAAATGCCAGATCTGTTTCCGAATGTCACATTTGGAGACTGCTGTAAAGCAGCTACAAACATGCTTTTCTTACTTGTCCTCATTTTACTGTTCAAAGTACTCCATGGCTCCCAGAGGTCTGCAAAGCACCAGTGAAAAACCACCAGCATAATTGATATATGTTGTGATATGATTCATACTCTGTGGCAAGTGCATAATGTTTTCTGTGCTTGTCCTTGCATTAAAACCCATTACAGCAGGAGGAATCTTAGTCCTCAATGCATAAAAGGAAAATCCTGGGAGGGAGCAGACAGACACTCAAGAAGTAGTTTCTTCTACCCAGGTACAAACTGCCAGTAACCTGGCAAGGAGAAAGTCAAGCCCTTGTGTTGCACAGTCCACACTTCTGCAAAGGAATGGGACTTTTCAAAGGGAAGAATGAGACTTTTATAGGATTAAATTGGTGTTTGCACATTGGGGTATTTTCTGAACTGGGGTGGCTGCAACATGGGAACCTCACTTGCTGTCTCTGGGCTGAGCTAGACTAAGCAGAGACTTCAGAAAGGAGAAAAAAAAAATTTCTTTGTAGTATAATCCCAGGGAAAGTGCATTGGCTGTGTCTTCAGCCAACTGCAAACAGAAATATCTGTTGTGTGAAAACTTTTCCAGCACAATATGAGGGGCTTGGAAAAGGAAAGGACAGTGATATTCTGCACAGCTTCAGCCATGAAGGTCTACAAGAACGGTCCACTGGTGGACCAAGACGGGCTGCCACCACCATGACCCTATTAAAGTTGATGGCAAAATTATCTTTTGCTTCGGTGACTCAGTGTATGGATCACAGGGTCATGGCAAAAAATGCTCATTGACTTATTAACTGTTGCCTGCAATCTTGGGGTGTTGCGAAACTTCATGCACTTGGAAGGCCTCTAACAGGAAGTGCCAAGGGCTGAGCGGTGAGAAAGTTCTCCTAGCACCTCTGGATCTGCCCACATTGAAAGAAAAGAGAAGCCACCTCTTGTTTGTAAGGTTGTGAAGTTATCACTCTGCAAATAAGGAGTTTCATTGCTGTTGGACTGTCCCAACTCCTGGGAGCTTGCATGAGCTGGAGCTCCTACAGTCTGAAACCCCGGTCCACCCAAGAGAGATCTGTGGGGGCCTGGTTCTGGGGGATTGCACAAATGCACATGGAAAACACACAGTCTTTTGTTAATAACAAGGGTGAAATGAAAATATACTTGGATACAGCCCTTACTTCCTGCTGAGAGTGATGCTGAGGTTCAAGGTGAGCGCACCCAGCCAGAGGAGGCTGGGTTCAACAGACCCTCCAGCTTAGAGGGTGATCTGAGCTCTAGTCCCAAACTCCCTGATGTCCTATGGGGTCTGTTTATAGGTCACCTTAAAAATTCGTTGGGGAGGTCCCTATTCTGCCTGCAGGTATCTTCCTTGCAACACCATCCACCATGATGGCATGATGGGGAGGTGCTGAGGGTGGATGGTGAATGAAGGGTCCTCCTGCCATCCCCCCTGCTTGCTTCATTTCAGCTGGAGAGACATGGTCAAACAGCACATCAAGGTGCACAAATGGGGGGTGGTAGGCTTTGAAGGGGACAAGAGATTTGGAAAACCAGACTGGAGAACATGAAAAATATAGAGGAAAAGTATACTTTAAAGAAATGCGAGGTCCCAGGGGGACTGAAATAGCTCGTTACAAATATTTCCATAGCAACCTCATAACAGTCTACATCCCAGCTAAAGCAATTCCTCCCTCACCCCCAAACTAGCACAAGCCATGGAAAATGTAGGAAAAGCTTTTCAGAGCAGCTCAGCCCTTTCTCAGGATGAACTTGGGCTACCTGGACAGACCGCAAACCAAATACCAGGTGTGGTGCCTCCTGGTCACAAGTGATGTGGGCAGTATTTATTTCCAATATTAGCTGAAAAAGGCTCCCTTTTCCAGGGGAAAGCAAACCCAGGTCACCAATGCTATTTATTTTAATGATTCTTTAAATATTCTGCATTTAAGGACTCCAAGCAATGGTGTGGTTATATCTATATTTACTGGATAAATGTATTTATTTATGGATGGGATGCTTTACTGCTGACAGTAAGGTTTGTTTTTAGGCCTGACCAGGGTAGAGGAAATACATACAAATAAACAATAAACCTAACAAACACTAAAATAACATCAGTTAAAACAATTAGAGTTACTTCCACTCGTGAAGTATTGTTCCCATTTTGCTATAACATGGGAAAAAAAATCCATTTCCTAAGTCAGCTTATAAATGATTTTGTATTTGTGGATTCTTGTAACAAAAGGGGATTTCTTTTGTCTGTTATTTATAGTCTTCCTATGTCACCATGTGTCTGTGTCAGTGTGTCTGGAGCTCCCTGTTTCAATGCAGCAACGTTTCTAGCCTGTCCCCATCTCAGTGGCTTAGCTGGGGCTTGGTTGGGCTTTTTTTCCTGCCCATCCTGATTGCACTGATGTGCACATGTGTGTTTGCAGAGGCAGTTCCTCCTAGGAGACTTTGTCCTGGATTTTAAAGTCTTATTATCTCTGAATTATGTATAACTCAGGAGTTTAGGGGCTGAGAGTTAAAAATAGACCCCAGAAAACTCACTGTCAGTAATCAGCAGAAGGCGTTGAGGAAGGTTTAGGGTACATTTCACTTGGGATACTTTGCCTAATTATTCTAATGCTTTAATTGCATTTGCATCCTTCACCCCACACAGAGAGTTTCACGTTGGGTTGTTCTGCCATTCTGTGTGTCTTTTGTTTCATCCCAGAGCTGGCTGCAGAGTATGAGGTGGGACAGCTTAGCTGCCACCAAGCATTTAATGCCACCAAGTATTTAATGACATTTTAAGTGTTGCCTTCCCTCTAGCTGGGTGTCTGTCTCTGCCAGGAGCCAATAGCAAACACCAAGGAAAGGCGGTGGGAAGATAAGGGTCTAAATGATACTTCTTCGGATCTGGGACTGCATGTGTAGAGTCTGTAATTCATTAAAACACCCACCATTTGTCAGAGGGGCCGTATAGACTAGCATTAATGCTCAGCAAGTGGGAATCCAGGAGGTTGCATCCTTGGGGCAACGTGGCCCTATAGGGAATAGCGCCAGTGTTTTTAGTGATAACTAAAGAGTGATGGTTAGCTGTGAGTCATGATCACTGTCACAGCCATCGCTCCTCTGTGCTCACACTCTTTCTTTGGGAAAAGAGTCTCCTCTGAGGTGCTCATCACCAAGGCACGCATGCTGCAGCTATGTGTTCAGCCTTTGCTGGCAATGTACAATTTATGGTGTGCTCCCCAGAGATGCAGTTAATCAGGAAATTCTCCAAACCAGAACACCTCCCAAGAAACAACTTTCTATGCCTCCCATTTAAGGCATATTGCGCCATGCCGTGATTCATCGGGCAAGCACATCCTACGTCCTACTGTCAGGGTCCCACGGATCATCCCTCCTCTACTGTGGGGCTTGTCGGATCAGTGGTGGCAAATCTGGAGTTTTTCTCCTTTTCCAGCTCCTGGGTGGCTGGAAACTAAGTCCTCTTTGCCAACCCTATAGTTTAGTTTAGCCCTGGCTCCAGTGATTGAGGTTGAAGAAAGCATCCTTGGAGGTGGCCAGGACCCATGTGTGCTGTGTTGTGTGTGAGGAGTGATGGGAGATCCACATCCGTGAAGTGCTGTAAGGATTTACCTGACTTTTATCTTGGGTGTTGTTGTGTTATCTTGGGTATGTTGTAAAATTATTGCACTTTCTATTCCATTGATGTAGAGCACCAAATGATTCCTTATACAGAAGCAACTATCATTATAAGCACCTTTCAGGAAAAATCAATAGCTTGCAATTTGAAGGAACAGATTTATCACTTAAATTTTAACAGAGAGGAAATAATTTCCAGGCGGCTTCCTGACATTGTTTGGTATTCTTCCACGGCTTCCAAAGCAGGTCAAGGCTTTGGTTTGTGCCTCAGCCCTCTCCTTTCAAGAGGTAAAAAATTTCCCTTGTGTAAGAGAGGAGAGTGGGTGGCAGGCCAGCACCATGGGATTTTTCCATCAGTCCAGTTGCTTTTCTCAACCTTTTGTTCACTCTCAGGGTTTCAGTGTTGCTGTTTCCCATTCAGGCATCTTTGCCTGCTTGTCCATCACAGGCTCAGAGCATTTCTGCTGTATGGAATCATCTACAGAAAAGGCTGAATTAGTGGGTATGAGTGAAGACAGTCACTTTGTGAGGCAAAATTTCACATCTGAAAGTCAGGTTGCATTAACCAGACATGAAGGCCACGAGGACAAAGCAATGAACCCCAACCTCTTATAGCACCTTAGAAATTTATCAGGTCTTTGTGAAGTGCCCATGAATTTGGCCACCCCAGGCAACAGTGGCACTTGAGAAGTGTAGAAGTGGAGGAGAAGGAGGGACGGTGCAGGTTGGTCACAAATAGGATCATCCCTTTTATAAGGCAGTTGTTGTTGGATGCCGAAGGAGTCTCTGATGTTTGCTACCTAAGGATGGTCACAGAAGGACCAGCAGCAGCAAAAAAACCCTGCTTTGTTTCTGCTTATGTCCTGGTGATTTGCCGTGTGATTTAACATCACCAGTAAAAGAGGCAAAGCTGGTGCCTTCCTCCAAGTTCTTCTGCTGATGCTGCTGCAGAGGAGGCATGAGAAAACGATAGCAAAGCTCCTGCTCGTAGCAAGGCTGCTCTAAAACCATTTCCCTCTTCTGGTCCTGCCCCTCTCCCTCACGTCCTTCCCAGGCCAGTACCTCACAGGTTACTGGGCTGAGATGTGGGGTGGGATGGCTCAGAAGAAGGATGTTACTGGGAAGGGGCAGGTATTGGTGGGGAGAGAGGCAGAGGCTTTTGGGTTGCTGCAGATTGCCAACAAGATCTTGAAAGCTTTTTATTTGTTCTTTCATGAAACTTTGATGTAAATGGGTCTGGGGCAGCGGAGAGGCATCTGCTGGCTTTCTGGATTCCCACGGGCAGGTGGATGGGGTTGAGGGTTGAGCAGACACCTTCATTAGGAAGGTAAAGCACAAAAAGAGTGCATGTGGGCGTCAAACCTGCTCCCCTCCACCGTCTGTTTGCAGCAATTTTAGTAGATGACAGATTTCCCTTGATGTATGTTAGCTGGCCATATGACAGTCACCTAAGCTTGCCAGACATCACCTTCCCTTCTCCAAGAGCTGCTTTCCCCAAAACTTCTAAAAATGAATATTCACATCACAACATAGCTGATCTCTAAGGGACTGGCCCAGAGAGCAAACCAGTCCTGAATGTCCCTTCTTTTCCAGAGCTATTGGCCTTTCTTGTTAGAGTGTGCATGTTTATGATTTAAACTTGACATACACGTGCATGCATTAGAAGTCCCATGGACTTCTCAGGTTGTGCTCCAAGCTTCCCACCATGTAAACCGCAGAGTGTTTAGCTCCAAAATTGAAAATTACCCCTATTAGCGATCCTTTCTGAGACCATGGGCTCCTTGTCCTTTGCTTTTCCCACACCTCTCACTTCCAGAACCAGCAGCACTGAAATGTTGGTTTGTTACCTTCTCCTCCAGCCACCTGCAAATAAATATAAAAATAAAACCAACGTGGGAGAGACACCAAATGTGATTTTGATGCCCGCTGAGAAGTTGCAAACCTGCCTATGAAAACCATGAGCACCTGGGCTTGATGGTGTCTTCTGGCCCAAGCAGGAGCAAAAACCATCCCTCTTGTGTAGGTCTTGTTGTAGACCCATTGTGGAGGAGAGGATGGTCTTCTGCCTTGCAAGACATTTCCCTTTGTTCAGGGATTTCAGCTTCATAAAGAGAGTGTCCACTGAAAAATGGAAGAGCTGCATTTCAGATCCACGTTGTCCTTAGTGAGCCAGCACTATTGAAGGCACTTCCATTGCTGTCCTGCATGACTCATGGTGGGGAGCAGCCTCCAGACAAACCCAAGAGCCATGTCATCAAGGCACTCACTTACTGTGCCCTTGGGACTCTGGCCCATCCCCACCCACCCAGCACCCTAGGTCTTCTCCAGCCACTCTGCCCTTCTTGCAAGTTGCTGATATTTCCTTTTACATCAGCTTGCTGCACAAAAAAAGTCTATTTTTCTCCCTTCCAAGTTTAGCTCTGTTTAGGCACCAAAATAGACAAGAGTAGGGATTAGTGACTGATTTATTCCAAAGCATTGTCTCATGACTAGGACTAAGGAAGGGAACTGCTTGGCAGGAGAAGGGAAATGCTTAATTTTCCTAATGGGGACACAAAGTTCTCTTCTGTTCAGCACAGGCAGTGCCTAGAAGTGCTCCTTGGATTAGAAGCCTAGTTCCCATGTAATTAATCCATCTCTCACCCTGATGCTGTCTGTTGCTGGTGGGCAGAGGTCTGAGGAAGCACAGGGATGCTCTGCAAGGAGGCCATGCTGCAATGCACCACCATACATATGGTTTCTAGTTGGAAAGAGCAGAAAGGCAGCTCTTGAGACTTTAATGAAGGCTTTGCATTGAGGAAATCAGTGCTTTAGGTCCTTGTGTTCTGCAGAGATAGTTTCATTTTTCCAGGGTAATTGTATTTGCACATGTGTCTGCAATGCAGCTTAAATTCTTAAAAATACCCCAAGCTTTAGCCTGCTGTGGTAGTACAACATTTAGAAACAGCCTCACTGAGTATTGTACTGGTTTTAGCCTTATTTCCTAAACTAGGATGACTGATGTGATTGGGATGTGTGTGTCTGATCCCTCCCTTCCTTTTCTCATTCAGTTTGGTAACCCTTGGCCAATTTCAAGCAAATTTTCTGAGGAACAGAGATCTCTGAGATGTTAAGCTCCTCCTATGCATTCAGTGAAAATAAATGATTGGGAAAATAAGTGATGAAGAACACTCAAACCACAGCCCTCAGTAATAAAGAAGGTTCAGTATGATTCTAAGCTATTAGACATCAAAGATGTCACACAGATCTAACCATGTGGTGTTTGGCTGCAGGAGAAGCCCAAGTCAGACCTGGTTAACTAGGTGATAACCCAACCACAGCCCCAGGAGAGCAGGTTGCCAGCTTTCCCTGTTACCAAACTACCTCTTATTAGTCAAAGATGGTCTATGTTTGAGATGAGATCTAGGGAGCATGAGGAGAGCTCTTTCTGGTGCTGGGTGCAGAGGTATGAGCAGAGGACCACAGAACATCATCCATCACTGAGCAGATCCTTGCTGGATGAGCAGATCTGCAAGAAAGCTAAGGCAACTTCATGTAATGATGGCCCCTGTACCATTGCTATGAGGGATCACGTAGGGTGCTGTGGCTGGTGTGGCACCTCTGGGTGTTAAGGGTGTTTTAGTGGAAGAGGAGGATATTTTGGTCACTGAGAATGGGTACTACTCTTGAACATGCTTTCTAATGCCTGTGCTAAACCACATGATCATGGCACATCGATTTTCTCTGGAAGAGTTAAAAGTGAAGAAGAAAGTTAAAACGGAAACTACCTTCTCAGGAAACACACTTCAAAACTGCAGCCAAAGCAAGGTTCAAATGGGGACAGGCAAGCCAGCAGCAGGACTTACCCAAGGACTTGGTGAGTTCTTCATTGCTTCAAGTCTCGAAGAGCGAAGGTCTTTTAAACAGGAGGCTCCAGCTGCTGTGAGGGCTGTAGGGTTGCTGCAATAGCAGTTTCTCCAGGCTCTTTGCAGATGGCCAGGATGGATGATCGCAATAAATCCTCTTGGTCTTGGATTTGGGGATGCATTCTCTGGTCTGCAAGCCTAAATTCATTACCATCCCAGCAACCTTTCTCCTCCGTTACAACTTCCACCAGAGGAACTCAAAATATAATTATCTCAGTAACCGCTACTAAAATTAACTGTCATTTTTAAGGCTCTTCACGCAGAGAGAAGGACTTTTTTTTTTTTTAAGTCAGTGTGTTATGTTGTCATGCCAATGTGACAAAGCTGCTGCTCGATGAGACACATTCCCATCCAGCTCTTGCCCTTGCCCAGGCTGCTCCCTCATGGCCCCTCACGCATGGTGATTCACCAGCAGTGGCTGGAACACCAAGGCTAAGATAGATTGTGATGGAAATAAAAGGAGTGACTTTTACAGGGCTTTTATTGCCAGCCAGAGAAGCACAATACTGCATAAATAAAATTCAATATGGTTATGACAGCTCTGTGGTCCCTGGAAAATAAATAATACTTTGCTCTTACATTGTGCCTTTCATCCAGGAACCTCAGAGCTCTTTGCTCACATTAACAAAGCCTCACAATGCCTGTAGTAGGATGGTAAATACAGCATCCCCCTTATCAGATGAACATACCAAGTCAGAGAGTTGACACCTTCAGTGGAGAGAGGACAAGACAGCAGCTTGAGTTACACACAGCTCTTCCACTGATGTGTCTGGGGCAAATCATTTAATGTCCTGGTCCTCTTAGTTGTTTCCAGTAGGTGTATGCCACCTGTCCCTACCCCAGGGGTGGCATGGGTTGACTAGCTCACAGTGGACAAGCACAACAAGATGCTTGTGACAAAAAGTCATTGACTTCCTAATGGCATAGGGGCACAGCACAAACAGACCAGCCAGCTGTGGCTCATGTTTTCTTACTCCAGTATCCTCAAAATGCTGCTGAGCATCATCCCCATACAGACATTTTTACAGCTGAGTTTTAGATAAACAAATAAAACCAAAGGAAACAACCCAGTGAAAGTGGATGGTTTAGGTGAAGCAGTATCATCAGTGTCATGTGTGAAGTGTGCGAATTCCCTGTAGATGGTGTATATTTGGGATGCATTCGTATGTGATCCAGTTATTTGCCCCATGTGGTTTCGCCCATACAGAAATTGCAGATAACTTCATTCCCTGTTCATTGCAATGGCCCTGAGCAAGTAGAAGGGTATAGGGATCCAAGAAGGCTGGACACTCTTTAAGAAGGAAGTCTTAATGGCACAGGAGCAGCCTGTCCCCAGGTGCTGTAAGAGAAGCCAGCGGCAGAGAAGACCACCCTGGCTAAACAGGGAGCTTTGGCGGCAACTCAGGGAGAAAAGGAGAGTTTACAGACTTTAGAAGAAGGGGCTAGCCACTCACAATGATTACAAAAATGCTGTAAGGCTATGCAGGGTGGAAATCAGGAGATCTAAAGCCCAGCTAGAAATTAATCTGGCTTCAGCAATCAAGGACAACAAGAAATGTT
>ML998130.1:32394-47619 GCA_010365825.1 Otus sunia
GGGGAAAATGTTGGAAAGAGCCTTGGTGCTGTGTAAGCACTACTCAGCAGTAGCCACAACACCAGGGTGCTATCAACACCCTGCCAGCTCCCAACATAAAACACAGCACCATGAGGGCTGCTACAGGGGAAAACCAATTCCGGCTCAGCCAGACCCAGTACATCATCACAGGTGGAAGGATTTTGCCCTGAGCCCCTTAAAGACATTGCCAGCTCCTACTATAACTCCTAACTCATTTTCACTTCAATTAACAATTCGCACCTTCTTCTAGAAGGTTTCTTCCAGAAAGGAGCTGATGGGTGGATGCTTAGTTGATGACTCTGGTATGTCCTAAGGTAGGAGCTGGCTGAACTGGGGGGAGTCTGAGGAGATGGTGGCATTTCAGGATGTGCATGGTAGTGATGCTTTTGGCACTTACATTTCAGACAAAACGTGAGCTGAGCCAAACCATTGGAGTTGGGTAGGATTTGGGAAATTTATGAGCTATAGAGTTCTCAGCACTGCCCTGCCTAAGCTGTGTTGTGGATGTGTATGTGCTCCCTTGGATTTGGTCCTAAATGTTAAGAGAAAAGAAATATATATGCCGAGGTGTGCCATAGGCACATGAAATCATGGGAGGATCAGGAATGGACTCTAAAGCAGTGTGGCTTTTAGTCCTATGTGTGAATTTTAAAGCTTTTTTCTAGCTTGTATTTAAAGGACAATATTACTTTATTTTATGTGAAAATCTGGTATTCTGCATTCATTGTTATCTGATTCTGAGTTCTCAGGCATCATCTTTCTGTCCACTGTTTCATCTCTTATAAAAAAAATGGTTTTCCCTCTTGTTTACCATCCTTATCTTTCACTGTTTGCTTCAAAATATATATACACACACACATATATAACCGAGATATGTACATATATATCAAAGTTGTCCTAGCATTTTGTCTTGCAAAATGTTTTCTCAGCAGGACTTTACCAAAGGAAAACTCCATGCTTGTTCCCACAAGCATCACATGGGCAATTCAAGAGGTTGTGATCACACTTGCACACGTCCTCTTCAGGCCAGGTAGTTTTTGTGCTGGAAAGATTGCTAAGAAAAGCCAGACCATCACTTAGGAGCATGCCATGGAAGGCATTTGAAAACTCTTTACAATAAGCTGACAGCCTGTATTCATGTGATTTTCACGCTGTCTTGAAGGGTTGCACTATTTCCAGAGCTGCTCCCATGATGATCTATTCATGGCCAGCACTAGGGCTCTTTTCACAAATAAAAATAGTCACAGGAATGGCCCTCACCCTGGATTTTAAGATTGCAAGTTATTTTGGGTGAAGGCGAAGGTGAACGTGCTTTACAGCTGACATGAATGTGTCTTTTTAAGGCTGTGAAGTTTTGGAAAAGCCTTAGAAACCCGTTCTCAGAGGTCACAGGGACAAACCTCTCTTGCTGGATGAGTGAATAGAAATGAGTTCATATTTACAGAGTATAGTAGCAACACGTTTGCTTTTTCACCATTTTAATTGAAGTTTTCAGAAAGGAAGAGAACTTAAAACACTACAGAAAAGTCTTTTGTTCTTCCAGGGCCATTTACTGAAGGCTTTGCAGTGAGAGGAGAGGATGTTTATTAAAGAAACCAACAATATCAACATTTTTGTTTTAGTGCCAAAGTGCTGTTCCTAGCTGGAATGAAACAAAATGTTTTGGATGGAAAGGGTACTTGCTGAAAACTAGCATCGAGCTAAATGATTTGCATTTCATTTACTGAACTCAGCAAATGGTGTTGAAACAGAATAAAGAGAAAGGGACAAAAGTAAGTCTCTGGTGGTATACTTGCCTGCAATGATGAGTAGCAAGACTAACATCTAGTCAAATCATAGTGTTTAGAGTGTAATGATGCAAAACACAGCTGAAAGCACCTAAGGAGAGATGTTGTTAAAATAATAGTCGCTGTCCTGCTTAAGATTTAGGAACTTTGAATCAGTGGTGAAGGACAGGCCACGGTTTCAGGAACAACCACATTAAAGGTATATCTCAGAAAGGAATCATAGAATCTCCTGAGTTGGAAGGATCCCATAAGGATCGAGTCCAACTCTCTGCTCCTCACAGGATTACCTAAAACTAAACCATATGACTGAGAAAGCTGCACCAGCTGAAGCTGAGCATCCCAGTGAACAAGATGAAGAAATCCTTATTGGAGTGCTGGTCCTTCACAATGAGGTTCCTCAAGGATTAAGCATTCATGTGCATGAAAGTCCCAAGTAAACAGTTGGTACTTGTCCCACCTGTCTGAGCAGAGTTGATAGGCATCAGCCAAGGGGTTGGTTACAGGCAATTTAGAGATAGATCATCATTTCTTTCTGTTTGATTATCCACAACATCGCTGAGAGTTATTACACTAAATTAATTATCCGAACTGCAGATCCCCAGAGGACAATAATGTCTTGGCAGTTTGTTCCTAAAAGGACTCAGCTGGGTAATTATGTTATTGCGGTTTAATGAATAACGGCATGTGAGCTGGGCGGTGGTAATTGCCTGTGCATGCCGCTGGCTGCACGTGCAGAGTGCTTTACGCTGCAATCCCTCCACCTAGCTGGGAGATAACTCACCTTATGGTTGCCATGCCATCCTGCATCAGCAGAGGGGCAGGAGTTTTGCATTTGCAATTAGATGTGCTAGTGGTGTGCTGGACCTGGTCGGGAGGTCAGTAAGAGCAGGAGGAGAGCTGTGATCGGTCACACCAGACCACCTGACTTGGTGACCAGCAATGGACACCAGGATGAGCGTGAGAAGAACAGGGTATGCATGTAATGCTGCTTCCCAGCAGTGCTCTCTTTTTCTTAATGGTTGGACTCAATGATCTTAAGTTTCCTTTCCAACTGAAATGATTCTATGATTCTTCAGGAATTTACACTTTGAGGATCTGAAGGACCACATTTGCTCACCTTTATGTCCAGTAGCTCCTGATGAATTTTCCTTTCATGACTTTGGCAATGTGCTTTTTGAACCCTTGTGAACTCCTGGTACTCACATCTCCTATAGCATAGCTCCACAGTTTAACTGCGCATTATATGAAGAAATACCTCCTTTTGCTTATTTTGAACCATCCTTTTCATGTCATGAGGGTTAAAGTGCTCACATGGCCATGCCTGCAGACTAAATACCTTAGCTCTTCAGTTGTGTTCAGCAAAGTGGGAGTCAGCATTTAAAACAGGTTTTGCTGTTTTGAAAGCAAGACCATCAAGAGAAGTGTTCAGCAGTGTCTGCTCTGGGATCATAGAATCACAGAATGGTTTGGGTTGGAAGGGACCTTCAAAGGTCATCTAGTCCAAACCCCCTGCAATGATCTTCAACTAGATCAGGTTGCTCAAAGCTCCATCCAACCTGACCTTGAATGTTGCCAGGGATGGGGTATCTACCACCTCTGGGCAACCTGTTCCAGTGTTTTACCACCCTCATCATAAAACATTTCTTCCTTCTATCTAGTCTGAATCTTCCCTCTTTCAGTTTGAAACCATTACCCCTTGTCCTATGGCTACAGGCCCTACAAAAAAGTCTGTCCCCATCTTTCTTCTAAGCCCCCTTCAAGTATTGAAAGGCTGCAATAAGGTCTCCCTGGAGCCTTCTCTTCTATGGTCTGAACAACCCCAACTCTCTCAGCCTGTCCTCATAGGAGAGGTGTTCCAGCCCTCGGATCATTTTTGTGGTCCTCTGTGTGGCGGTGTGGGCAGGTGTGTGAGGAGGGGGCGCTTGGCCCCGCCCCGCCCCGCGGGGTCAGCTGGCGCCGGGGGGCCCCTGGGCTCGGTCACTCGGGGCTGGAGTCAGAGTCAGGGGCGGAGCCGGAGCCGGCGGCGGCCCGGCCGGTCCGGGCAACGCACAGGCCCCGCCCGCCGAGGCGGGGGGTCCCCGGACGAGCAGCGACCGGAGCCCGGGGCTGGGGGGGAGAGACCGCGGCGGGGGGAGACAGCGGCGGCCGGGCAGCTCCGCACAGCTCCTGAGGAACAGCCGGGCCTGAGGAAAAATAGGCGTTGGGAAAAGGGTAAGAAGCTGCTGAGTTGTGCCAAGGGAGCAGGAAAAAACAACGTGCAAACTGTGGAGAAGTTTTTGAGCTGTGAAACGTTACTGCGGTGTGAACGGCGTGTAAATGAGAAGCTGACTGGTCTGCATAGCACGTGTTGAGACATTCTTAAGGTGGTAGGAGAAAAAATGGAAGGTACAATTGATGAACTGAATTGGTGAATTGAATCAGAGCCCTGCTGGAAAGGGCCTGGACAGACTGATGAACTGTTAATGAGAGCCCTGCTGGAAAGGGCCTAGGGAGAGTTGTTGGTTATCCCCTTCTTAGAGTTTATCTAGTTTGGTTTGATATCCTCCTGCAACAGTCCTCCACCCAGGGCACCTTGGTCATCTTGGTTGTATTGGTGTTGCTTTGGTAGCTGATGATGTGATTGATTTATTTTTAACCAGCCTGGAAGGAAAGGCAAGCGTAGGGTGCTGTTGGGTCAATCAGCTATAGGAAGAGTCATGAGGCATCAATGCAAGAGCTGTTCCCAGGGAAGACAGAGATGAAACAATGCTGTGGTGTTTTGTTTTCCATCAACCTCAAAGTGCTTTTTGGCAGAGGGCTGCTCTCAGCATCCCCTCTTTTCTTGTGAGGAAACTGAGGCAGAAAGGAGGGAAGGGCCTGTGGTTGGGCCTTCCCCCACTGCAGACCTTGCAGTGAACCCGTGGCCACCAGATCTTCGTATGTATGAACCCTGTAACTCATAAGACTGTCCCTCAAGTCTGCTCTTTTGGTGTTATGCAGTGCAAAACACAACTCTCTGTGATGCTGCTTCAAAACACAACCGTTTATGTGATGCTACTTCAGCTGGGCATAATTGAGGAAATACAGCAGCGGGTTCCTCTGCACTAGGAAACCAATCTGTTATTGACATGGCTTTCTGTTTCGTGGAGTTTTTCTGGCACAGCTCCTCAGTATTGGAAAATGGGTTTATCCATCTACACATTGTTTTCCAGCATTAGTTCATGGAGGTATTGTCAGCAGCTGGTTGCTGGAGTAAATATAAAGTGAAATAACTTGTTTCTTTCTTCTGCTTTCAATCCTCAACTATAAATATGCCATTGCTGGTGATCACTTGGAATGAGCAAGCACTAAAGGCTTTCTGCTACCAGGTTTCTGTCCAAAGTTATCTGGCAACTGAACTGAGAGGTAAGGGCAAGCAGAGATTGATGCTTTTGATGGGTAAAAAAGGATTTTATAGTATCCTCTGTGTCACACGAGGTCTTTCCATGAGACCTGGCCCATTTGAAGAAGCCCAGCAGCACTTCAGCAGTGTGGCTGCACAGTTTGGGTGGTGACTTCCAGTTTTTGGCCATGGCAAGTAGCCACCCTCTCTGCAGGAGAGCATTTACTACCCACTCCTTCTCCCTGCAAGCCCAATTTGGGGATGTTGGCCCCAGAGACCTGGGAGGGAGCAACATGCTGAAGCTCTGCAGGGCCTCCTGGCATGGTTAGTGCATGAAGATGCCAGCTCAAGTTGTTTGGGCTCTTGTTGCAGAAACAATATTTCTGTCTGACCCCAGTTAGCAACTGATGTTTGCAAAATAAAGAAGTCAAGGCACTGGAAATACTTTCCATTCATGCTCTTGTCTCAGCCCAAAATATTAGTATTAAAAATATTGTATATATTATATGCAGCTAATATCTCTGCTGGCACATAAATCATACAGGGATTTTTCACCTACATATTAAAAAAAAAAAGTTAACTGCGCTCTAGTTTTTCAATATTTTTTAACTGGTTTGTTTCCATTTATTCCTACCAAAGCCACAGCAGTCTTTCTCCAAGGGACCATCTATGGAAAAGAGAGTCCCTAGGTTGATTCAGAAGGTGCCGGGATCACTGACAGGCATGAAAGCGCTGAGTATCTGCTCTTCCTCTGATAATGTCTTTATTTAGCATGATAGCCTCTGAGACACGAGTGGACAACAGGCTTCTTTCTTTCATTTAAACTAACATTGTTCCATCCATTCCCAGCATTGTGCAGATGTTATGGATCATCCCAATTTACTGATTAAAGCTGGGGGTCCTGATCCCCAAGCAGCAAGGACCAACAGCTACATGGCACTGGAGCTGCAGAAGGTGACCCAGCTCTGTGCCTCCCCCCTCCAAGCAGCATGTTCCCATCCAAACTGATGAGTGGAAACTCATCCAAGAGAAAGTAAACTTTTGGAGTGGATCAGACTGTGGTACAGCTCAGCACATCCATGCGAGCATTAGGGGTAGCATGAGAGTGGAGGCAGGAATGGGGTCGAGGAGACAACTCTTCTTTTGACAGTGAGATAGACTTAGGTAAACATTTGGGAAACTGTTTAGGATTGTCACTGGGTTGCAATAAGTCGATGTCCAGATTGATTCTAGCTCCCAAAGTTCTACGCTAAATGCTGTAGCACGCTGAATCATTTTAAAATAAATTTATTTAATGTGTTTGATAAAGGCTTCTGGCACACACATAAGTCCAAAGCATCTCTGCTCCTTGGGTTGGTGTTTTACCAGATCTCCATGTTGGAAGTAATTGCTTGCAATTGACTTTGGGTCATTTCATATGTCTGGACAGATGTTAGGAGATCCTGTCAAATCTTGCCTTAGCTTCTACAGGAAGGACATTTATTTCTTCACTAGAAAGCACTGGTATAAATAAGATATGGAAAAAACCTAGGATGTCTCCTTGCTGCAAGTCAAAGAGTCACAGAGGTCTAAAGGAAGAAGCTGAACAAAAAGGCAGCAGGTGAGGGCTCGTGCGTACTAGTTAGGATGTGTCTTGAGGGACAAGACCATAGAGGGATGGTGGAGGGATGGTGGTGGGCTGTGTCTGTGCATGGGTTTAAAGTTTATATCTCTTGGAGGTTTATCAGATTTTGGGATACCTGATCAGCCTTGGTATATTTTTAAAGGAGGCAGCCTGGAGTCTGAGATATAAGCTCTTTTATTGCAAAGTAGTAAAAGATGAATCTATATTCATTCAACTCACATTCTTACCAGTAGTCCAGGATCCATGTGTATTTGCACTCAGCAGATTTTTGAGAAATTTGTTTGTGTCTTTCAGGTTTAAACTAATTCATCTAAACTGGATTCAGTTCCTTCTCACTGTATTTTCTGATGGTTTTCATGTAATTTTTGCAATCGTGTTTACAGTATACTAAGAATCCAAAAACATAATTTCAAGTAATGTAGTTTATGAAGAGAACCATTTCCATGCAATTACTACATGAAATCACTGCAGTGATTTCTACACTAGTCTGGGCAGTCAGCCTTGAAGTCTGGGGAGTGTCTTCCTAGCTGGTTCCCTGCTCTGTGCAACAATGGCCTCTATCTGGACATCCCTAATGATTTGTGGGAGATCCAGCCAAGCATTTAAAGAGCTGTTTTGGAGTTATCTCGCATGCCATCTGTACTTGGGATGTTTTTCCCAAGCTGGTGTTGCAAAACAGCTACTTAAATTCCTCTTGAAGATTCATTTCCATGAAGCTTAGAAGAAAATAGCTGACTCAGGCAGCCTGTGCAGCCAAGCATTGTAGAATGTGAGGACTTTCATTGGACATTAGCAGTAGACAAGTTTGCTCTTCAACGCTTTGCTGAGTCTGCTCAGATGGACTTTGTGCCATGTCCTTTCATCCCAGCAGCACTGTCTCTGCTCCTGCAGCACAGCCTGCAGACTGGGTGCTCATCTGGTGGTCCTGTGAATAGGGTGTCCATCCCTGTGGTGGGAGAAGTAGTGGACACTGATGGTGTGAAGTGATGCCACAGGAAGACACAGTGAAAAATCAGGTCCATTTCTGTGTTTGGAAAGGCCAAATCAGTCAGTATCCTATAGCAGAAGATAGCGATCCCATGATGAACCGTGCTTTGTGTGAATCATAAACCCATTTTTTGGATGCATTATTGCTTGAGCACCTTGGGTGTCTCTGTGTCAAGTCCTTCAATCATACTATCACAGAATGGGTTGGATTGGAAGGAACCTTTAAAGGTCATATAGTCCAACCCCCAATGCAATGAGCAGAGACATCTTCAACTAGATCAGGTTGCTCAGAGCCCTGTCCAACCTGACCCGGAATGTTTCCAGGGATGGGGCACCTACCATCTCTCCGGGCAACCTGTGACAGTGTTTCACCACCCTCACCATAAAAATCAGTGCTACCCTGTTGGTTTATAGTGAGTCTAGTTATGTTGTAAAGGTCAAATGAAATAATCTAGCAAAGACAGATGTGGTATCCAGGCCCAAGGGAGGGTTGTCAGCAGCAGCTGTACCCCAAGACCAAGGTGGTGACAAGAGGAGTTGTGTCCAGGCAGGCAGCTCATCTGAAGGTTTCATAATGCTTTTCCCAGCAGCCAGATTCTGTGAGCCTCATCAAAAACATATCTACCCTCATAGCATTGTTTTTGTTGGCTGTGCTTTTCTTCTGGAGTTCATTGTATGTTTTCAAGGATGCATACATGTACCTAAAGTATGCATTACATCTCAACTGTTCAAAGATGATTTTAGATCCTGATCACCACCATTTTGACAGGTGGATATTCTATGCTTCCAACATGCTGTGTCCATCCAGATGTGTGGACTGGGTTTAGTGATCAGGATAGACTTTAACCCTAGTGACAGAAAGGCATAGAAGAAGCGTGAGTAATTTCATTTTTGTTTTCAGGAGTGAACATGACATCTTGTTCCCTTCTCATCTGAGGAAAAATATAGACAAAAATGAAACTGGAGCTAAGCAAAACCAGTTTGAGAGAGACAGTCAAAGGGAAAACACACAGAAGTCTGTGTGTCCTTTGAGCTGGTGGTTGTTGCTTTCTGTGGAGTTTTGAGGTTTTTTATTAAATTGTGTGGAACTGTCAAGCTGATTTGAGTGTTTCCCATTGTCCTGGTTTAGCCAGGATAGGGTTAAGTTTCCCCAGCAGTGGGGGGGAGCTCCAGCCGGGTTATTCCGATCCCAGGCGATGTCACATCCTGCCGCGCTGCTGCCGCTGAGGCGACCGGTCGGTCAGCACGTGTGTTGTACCACTGCTCTGTTCGGTAGCTATTTGGCTTTGTTCATTGTTATTGCTGTTGTTCTTATTGTTATTGTTGTTGTTTGTTATTGTTGCTCTTACGCTGTTGTATTAAACCTTCCTTATCTCAGCCCGGGGCTTTGTACTTCACTCCCTTTGTGGGGGAGGGGCAGCAGCCGCGTGGTCTCAGACCCCGGCAGGGACTAAACTATTTTCATTTAAACTATTTCACCCATTCTCAATCATAGCAAGGATAGAAAATGGCCATGGCTAGACTGTGATGCTCCCTGCAGCAAAGTAATGCTGAGTTATCATTATACATGCGTTCAAAACATCAGAGTGCCTTTGATGGAGGTAGGCTTGGTGAAGAATACTTCTGGGGTAAGTCAGGCCTCTAAAATTGAAATTCCGACCTTTCTCCTCATTATATTAATAGCAATATTCCCTAGACCTCCAGGATCAGTTTTAGACGCTGGTCTAAAATTCTACCAGCTCCTAACTGGGATCCTTCAGGCCCTCCAGTTTGGACCATGATGTCTCTTAGGTGCCCAAAGCCAGTGACAATGGGTGTTTTTGACTGCAGCAGCACTGCCATGCCCAAACCCTTCCAGCAGCGCCTGCTCGGGGGTGCCAGTCCAGTTCTTTGTGGAGCTGTTTCATGCAAGGTGAAGCAGCTGGTCTGGCTGGAATATGCTTAGTTCAGAAAGGCTGGGCCTGGAGAAATTGGTTTGTTCAGGGGATGTTTCAGAGGACTTTGCTTCTTCCTGCCCTTTCCCTTTTCAGGCTGAGTATCCTGGGCAGATAGCTAGTACAGCTGAGAAGAACCCAGTTGCTATTGATCTCTGTGAATTTAACTCTATCAGTGGTGACTCTAGATGTTCTTTTAATTTCCCTCCCTCAATGGAAAACTACTGTGGGATTTTCAAAAAGAAGGTGGACAGAGGTGGCCCTTCATCCCATAGAGCCAGCCCTACCAGTCCTCCATTCGCAGGTACAGTTGCTGCATTCCTTGGGGGTGGTCTGCTCCTCCAGCTTTGAGGGGTGCCACAGATAAGTGGGATCTGGGGTCCTCATGGGAATGGAAGGTTCCACAGAGTCCATTTCTACAGCAGATCTTAATCTGTCTCCTGTAATGGCAATTGCTAATTAATTGCAGGCATGTTAATAGCAAAGGTGATCATGAGATAGTCCCAAGACTTAGCACCGTATTCCCGGGCCTGATCCTGGCACAGAGATGAGATCCTGACTGAGCAGAAGAAAGGGTGGAGAGAAACTTTCTGTCTGAAAAATGCAGTGAGGAATGTTTTCATTCAAGCACCAGAAGGATGAAAGGGATGCAGAAGGTTTGACCTTGGCCACGGCACCATTCTTCATTCTCAACTTCTTGTCTGAGTGGCTGCAAGTCCATATTAGTTGTTAATTGCTGGGTGGCCCTGGCCATGCCCACCAGGTATCAGGCTCTGCACAAAAGCAGGACAAAACCAACATCCTTCCCCTGCGAGGAGTTTAGCGTGTCCCAGAAGATTTGTCCTGTGGGAGTAGTTGCCTGGGATTGAGAGCAAACGTGGTGTCCAGGCAGGTTCTTCAAAGGCAAGAGCCAGGATGTCCCGAGCACCCAGTCCCTGAGCCCACGGATGGCATCTCAGTCCGTTCGGCTGTACAGGGTGCTCTGCACCACAAGGTAAATGTCTCGAGTGCTGTTTGAGATGTATCTTCTTACCTCTCAGTATTTGTAATTGCCTAACCAAATCTCTGTGCAACCACCAGGAAAATGTAACCCCTCATTGTCCTCTGGCTCTCCACATGCCAGACAAATGGTTAGGGCTTTCGGAGGACTTGTCTCACTTGGGGGGGGTGGATATAAGCAGGGCTGACAGGACAGAGCAACTGTGTTTTAGACCACAGCTGTCCACATGTCTGGAGTTATTTTCCCCAGCCTTGTGCCTTCCAACCCCTTTCCTTGGGAACAAAGGATGTAGTAAAAACTTGCAGGAATCTCGTATTTCTGAGCACGTAGGCTGGTAATCACTGAGACAGCTGAAGCCTTAGATTTGTTTGCTTAGGCTCCTCCAACAGAGCAGACATTTGTCAGATCTAAATTCTGTTGAAAGACATCTCATTTAGTTAATTAAAAAAATCGTTGGAGAAACAGTAGCAGAAGCAATACTTCCAGAAATACCAGCAATCTCCAGAAGCAATATTTCCAGCTTGGAAACCCTGACTGTCTCCCCTTGGTTTTTAGTACTTCTGCAGTTTCTCTGTGACTCTGAATGTCTCTTTAGTTTCCACGTTGACCGATGGCCAAATCCCCAGTCCCACTGAGGTTGGGGAGTTTTGAGCTGAATCAAAATTTGGCCTTTGAAGTGAAAATAGTTATTTAACGTTAAATGGAGTCAAGAGGTGAGAGACCATTGTGCTGTCTAAATACTTTTTCTTGTAGCTGAAGTAGGGTCCCCCATAAGGCACTGTGTCCTTACAGCAAAGGATGAGTAGAGAGGGACAGAAGAAGGATTTCCCAGTAGCTGCGGCATTTTTCTGGGGTGAATTCTTCATTTTATCGGAGATGTTGCTGTGTGATTCAAGTTTCAGTTGTTTCTCCCTTAAGCATCACAAATCTAAAGGCCTGGGTTGGGAAGTACCTTTGTGTTCCTACACGGTCTGGTTCCCTAAGCTTGGTAGGTCACCCCAAGCTGCCATCTTGACACCTACACTCCTGCCCTTGAGCAAGTATGAGATTGTTTCCATCAACTCAGCCCATAGCAGGTGCATGTGGTGGGGTGCCCTGGTCCCCATCCTGCCCCTTCTTGGGCTCTCTATGTCCCAAGCACCTTGGTCACACCTTAGAGCAAGGATGGGTCGTCCCAACCTCCCAGGCTTTGCGATGCTGTGCAGTCAAAAAAGTTTTAAGATCTGAGCTCCGTTCTCCCTGCTTTGGCTCCTCTTTGCTTCTTGGCTTTTCTTCTTTGCTGGGGTGTTGGGAAGATAAAAGCACACAATGAGTCTTTGCCTGAATGCTGGATGATCGTCTAGACCCCTGCCTGCTGCCAAGTCACAGATGTTGCTTCTTGTTTGTCATTTGCCTTCCTTTGCCTTTTATTTCTTGCAAATTTTTTTCCCTAACTTATTTAACTCTCGTGTTTTCCATCCTGTGGTCAGTGACTGCAGAGCTTCGGTTTGTGTTTGCCCCTTGCCATGGGGATATTTCCTTTTAGCTGTTCTGTACAGGGACGGAGCTGCCTGTCCTCTCCCTGTCCTTTTGCAAAAGCCCCAAACTGAACAATCTTGCACATTCCACATTAGCTTAAGTGTTTGGGTTTTTTTTTTTAATCTTAAACCTTTTTTTTTCTTTCACAGCCCTTAAACAGAAATGGTTTGGTTTATAATATCATTATGTCTTTAGGAAAAAAATGTCACTGCATGGATTTCTTGCAGGAAATTACATCAGAGATTGGTTCCCAGCTCATTTCCAGGCGTTTTGCCTTACCTCTGCTTAAAGCTGTCTCTGTGTGCAACTTTTATTATTTCTGTGCAATATTTGCAACTTAAATACAGTTTAGTATTTAAGTAGCAGCCTGTTTGGCTTATAACCCAAGGCTGAAAGTGCACCCAAACAGTTAAACTCAGATGTTTGAGAGGAGGGAAGAGCAAAACCACAGAAAGCAAACACTGAATTATATCAACAAAACTCTTGAACACTTAAGCATGTGAGGGCTTAATACTAGATAAGGATTCTAACTAACTTTTATTTTGACATTCCCCTTTTAATAAGCATTGCTCTTTACAAAGCAGTTTATGTGACTGTGTTACTGAGAGGAAACAAAGAAATACCAGGAAAACTTGATGTGGAGAATCTGAACTCATAAAATGCTTGTAAGCTCCAGCAAACAGGAAAGCTTCCCCATCTCTTTTTTTTTTTTTTTTTATTCCCTGCCATTCAGCTTACAAAAAAACCCCAAACATGTTGAATAGCTCAGAAAACCAGATCCAGTGGTCTGAGACTAAACACAAATTCTTTCCACTGTTGCCATGAACAAGCTTCTTGGTCCTGCATTTGCCAAACACAAGCCCTCGCTCTTTATGGTTAAAGAGCCAGTTGGCCTCAGAAAATAGGTTTTAACTCCTGGGGATGCCAAGGAATACAGATTTGATGGGCAGTTGGCTTTGGCAGGCAGGATTGGAGGCTGTTTAGCCGCTGACCATTGAAATGTATTTGTGAATGGCTGCTTCCTTCGTCTGAGTGCCCTTAGCTAAGCAGTGCAGTGATGAAAATAAAATTAATTGCTATGCAACAGATTTAAGATAAACAAACACTACTATTTATCTAAATGGAGGTGGGGGTTTGGGGTAATGGATGAGGCTGAGCAGGGGGATTATAATGGCTACCAAACCAGTATGGATGCAGACCAGTGTGGTCACCGCAGCGCTCATAGTTGTTTCCCTGTTTGGGGGGACAATGCTGGGGAGATGTCCTGTGCGAGCCTCCAGCGCTGTTTCCAGCAGCCTTGTAAGGAACTGAGGATTAAAGCATGCCACATGCTCTCAGAGACAGTACTGAGTATTAAAAAGCAGCAAGCAGGCAAGAAGCTGATGCCATACTTAGGTGCCCCATGCCTGTGCTGTCCTGGGTGAAGGCAGCCGATGTCAGGACTATCTCCATCTTAATCGTATCCTTGATGATGACATTCCAGCTCTGCCTTCGCTGCTCAGGACAGCCATGCTGCAGCCTGTGTGGAAATCTGAAACGTGGGAGGCTGCCAAAGCATGTCTTCCATTTGACCACTGTTTTTTTGGGTACCTGCCAACTTGGCTACCAGTTATGGCCAGCACATGGGGGCCCTTCTGAGCCATCATAGTCTCTTGAGCAAACCATATGCAGACAATTCCTCCTCTTTGTGGCTGTTGAATTTCCATGTTATCCCTTTGGTGCAGTATTCATATAGCCTCCTATCTGGAGGTAATGGTCCTGGCTTCCCATGCTACCAGAGCCAAGCATGGTCCTCAGCTTCTTCATCCATGCATGTGTCCTGTCCCAGTGTAGCAATGATGAAGGACGTGCATAAAGAAAGGCCAAACAAAACCATTTGGTGTGGGAGCCTCTTTTACTCAGTAATTTGCTTCTTAGCTTTTTTTTTTTTTTCCCACTTAGAAATAAAATGGTTCACTGCAAACCAATGCAGCAGTGTGCCATGTTGGTATAGCAGAGGTGGCAGGCAAGAGGAGCAAGCAATGCTGTAGGCCAGGTGTATGAGGGAGCTCCTTAGGTCTTCAGAAAAAAATATCATCTTCTGATATTTCTTGCCTGCCTGACTTCCCACTGATCAGCTGGGATTAATGAGGTCTTCCCTGGTTTAGTGTGGAAGCACTAGTGTGGGAGAGATTTTCCTGGGAACTAAAGTCATGTTATCTAACTGTTCGTGAAAACTTTCAGCTGAAATATGCCTACTATTGTAAGAGATTTAGAGGCATGAGTTGGTACTAGATTGTGTTAGATGCCAAGAAATTGGCTCCCCTTTTGTGGTAGGGAGACCCACAGAGCCCACCTTCCAAGGGCCAGGCTGTTTGGTGGGACAGATGTGTTGACCAAACAGGACCATGCCAAAAAGGGTGAACTAACAACTAACTTTGACTTTCCAGGCGACAGCAGAGACTTCCTGGTGGGAACAAGTCTCAGCAGCATGCAGATCATCAGCAAGGTGGCACCAAACACAACAGGGACCACCAGAAACTCTACCAAGGAGGCCAGGCCCCTCACTCCTCAGGCAGGACATGCCATCAAGGCTACAGTCAGAACCGGAGATGGCACCACAACCAGAAGCACACACCCAATGACAAAGAAATGCACAGAAATGCCAAAGAGACTGAGAATTTGAAAATCGAGGACACCTCCATCTGCACAGTGCATATTCCTGTGGAGACACACCGGGGCCCAGAGGCTGTGGAGAAGCAGTCTCAGCAGTACATCCAGGAGTCGGAGACCAAGCAGAAAGACAGTATTCACGAGCGCATTGGGGAAAGACCCAAGATCAATTTGCTTCAGTCTTCCAAAGACAGACTGCGGAGGAGACTAAAAGAAAAGGTACTTTCTTAGGGAAATGTTGAGTTTCACTTTTTCCAAGAGTCTGGCTGTTGGCCATTCTCCATATAAAGGGTGGGTTGGGCTCAAGGGACCTGTGGGGGTTTGACCTTGGCTAAAGGCCA
>ML998135.1:0-12666 GCA_010365825.1 Otus sunia
ACACTGCTGTGTCACTCTTCTCTTCCCTGAGTGACCGAAGGGACCAAAATCTACCATGGGGAGTCAAAACTTAGTTACACACAAGTGCAGAATTTCTCTGCTTGTATCTTCAACTTCCCCGTGTAGTCAACCTCATCTATTTGAGGACAGTTCCCCCTTTTGCACTAAGACATCCTTGTAGTTGATCCCAATAGACAGAGCCCTCAATTTGAGTTTGGGGTGCAATATACCTAGGTGTGTGTGGTGTGCGGGAATCTTGAATCACCCCCTTTGCTTTCTGGACACCTCTCACCCTTTTGGATGCAGGGCCAGGTACGGCTGGAATGAAACGTTCTTCCTCTGTTACAGACCACACATAACCTGCATCACCCTGTCTTTCAGGATCCTGCCCATGACATAGGCTTAATATCAAGGTCCACTTGGACTCATGATGGTTCATTTACTACGATCTCAAAAGTGCAAAATTAAGGCAACCAACACCAAAGGGGATTGTATCCATCAAACAATGAACTTTATTGTGTTGCCCATGAAGCAGCACACAATAGTTAGAGATGGGGGAAAAAAAGGGGAAAAGTTAATTTTAGAAAGAAGAGAAAGCGACGTTTTACCTACCACTGCTGATCTCAAGACGTCCTAACGGTCCCGGGCTGAGTCAGCACTCCGCCATCCATTGTCATGATTCTTGGTGGGGAAGCTTCAAATTTTCATTGCCAAGAAGTCATCTTTTATGCTTGGTAACACACCTTACACCTCCTCTGCCTTAGGGATCTCTGTCCTGCTCGGAATTCTATTATCATATCTCTGCCTTTCTCAAGCAAAGCTACCACTCATGTACGGGGGGGAGTTCCGAGGTGTGGTCAGTCTTAGAGGCAGGTAGCCTTCAACCAGGAGGTGTGTTTGGTATTATAATGAAGCAAAGATTGTCTAAGTTCATGATTTCTTCATCGATGTTAAGACAACAGTAACAATCCATTTTTTTTGACAGTAGCTATGCAGTTATCTCTAATGGCTCTGGCTAGGTTTAGGCATCAAAGAATAGCACTGCACTCTTTGTACCACACAGTTCTGTATTCAGGAGCCACTGTACCGCATTCCACTCCTGGGATCAGCAACCGTGTTTCAAACAGGCTGTTGTTTGGTACCTTACTGTCCATTATTGGGTACCTTACTGTCCATGTCCCTGATGACAATGTTGAGACAATGCTTATCTTCTGACCAACTCTTACACCTTCTTTGTTTGTTAAGTGTTGGTGTTGTTAGTGTCTGAGTTAAATTTATGTTCTATTTTTCTTCCCTTAATGAGTCTGTCTTTTACCCATGACTGTAATGGGTGTGTCATTCCTCTCTGTCCTTATCTTGATTCATGAGGCTTTTCCTTTATTTTGTCCTTCTTGGTGTGTGGAGAAGGTGGGGTGGGGGGTGGTGCAGGGAGGGCAGGGGAGGGAGCAGCTGTGTTGTGCTCAGTGTCCCTCTGAGCTTAAACCACCATAAAGGGATGTCATCCAGAGGGACTTTGATAGGCTTGAGAGGTGGCCCTGTGCAAATGATATGAAATTCAACAAGGCCAAGGTCAACGTCCTGCACAGGGGTCATGATAATCCCAAACATAAATACAGGCTGGGCAATGAATGAATTGAGAGCAGCCATGTGGAGGACTTGGGGCTCTTGGTTGACAAGAAGCTCAACATGACCCATCAACATGTATGTGCAGCCCAGAAAGCCAACCATATCCTAGGCAGCATCAAAAGAAGTGTGATGAGTATGTTGAGGGACGTGATTCTCCCTCTCTACTCCACTCTCGTGGGACCCCACCTGGAGTGCTGTGTCCAGCTCTGGGGGTCCCAGCATCGGAAATACATGGACCTGATCAAACAGGTCCAGAAGAGGCCACAAAGATGATCAGGGGGCTGGAGCACCTCCCTTAGGAGGACAGGCTGAGAGAGTTGGGATTATTCATCCTGAAATAGAGAAGGCTCCAGGGAGACCTTATAAGAGCCTTCCAGTACCTAAAGAGAGTCTACAAGAAAGCTGGAAAGGGACTTTCTACAAAGGCATGTAGTGACAGAACAAGGGGTAATGGTTTTAAACTGAAAGAGAGTTGGTTTAGGCTAGATGTAAGGATGAGGTTCTTCATGGGAATGGTGGTAGAACACTGGAATATATTGCCCAGAAAGGCTGTAAATGCTCCCTCCCTGGAAGTTTTCAAGGCCAGGATGAGGCTTTGAGCAACCTGATCTAGCAGAAGATGTCCCTGCCTGTGGCAAGAGGGTTGGAAGTAGATGACCTTTAAAGTCCTTCTGACCCAAAACATTCTATAATTCTATGATTCATTCTATGTTTCTATCATTCATTTTATGTTTTTACTTCTATTATGACTGGGTTAAAAAAGGTTATAAACTTGGGAAAAGACTCTGTGTGGTTTATTCTACAGTCCCAGTATTCTGGGACTTAGAAAAACCTTATAGGCCTACTCTGTCTGCAGAAGCTAAGAACACCCAAGCAGTTCTCAAAATCAGATTCATGGACGACCATTTACTGTCTTCATTTCGAGACTTCCTCCAAGCTCATTCTGGAGCAGATCCAACTATTATGTTCTGTAGTTGAGCTTTGAAGACACCATGAGTTTCAGACTATCTCTAGGCATCTGCTACATGAATGGTCCTGTAGATTCTGTTGCTGGCTCAGTGGCTTGCTGTGGTGTTACAGGTGTCCAGTTCTGGGCAAGCATTACAGACAAGACTCCTTCCTGGAGAACTGGTGACATTCACTGACACATTGACAGAAAAAATTTATAGACATTCTGGGGGGAGAAAATGTTAAGAAATTATGCCTTACACCTCTAAGTCATTGCTTCTTCCTCCCGTTCTTGTCCCTGCTTTCTCTACTCTTTAAATCCTTCTCTAAGCTATTTCTTAGTATATAACCTTTATATTTGGCTATATCAGACAGCATTTTGTCTAAATGAACACAAGTTATAAGCACATACCTACAATCGTTAAAATTGTGGATGTCATTTGTAAGGCCCAGGTACACCTCCTGAAGCTCTGTCACTCTACATGTGTGGTAAAAACATTAATTCCTGATCATTTCAGTAAATACACTATTTATAACTTAGTGTACACACACTTCTACATATACATCACCATACATACATATGCATATATAAATATATATGCATATAAGTATTTTAAGTGTAATTATTCATCAAAATATTTACTCATGATTAAAAACTATGTTTTTTTCCCAAGTAAGACATTAAGTGGTAATTATGACTCCATGGAATGATTCATTCATCATTTATTCTTTCAATATTCATTAATAGATGTTAAAATGCATATCCCAGCTCACAGAACTGAGATACTGAGGTGATACAATGTTGATTTCCTCAAGATCATCCACCATACCTCATTGTTGCTGAAAATGTAGATGCATCTCCTTCATTAGTGAAAATATTTGTGAAATTTATGAGTTACTTAGAGTTTTACAATACTGTAGATCCCTGGCCTTGACTGAAATAAGTTCTTTGTCTTTTTGTATAATTACATTTCCAATAAATACTTTGTCTAGTAAAAAATCTTGTTAATCAATGGCTATATAAATATTGTTTTCCTGTTATATCCTTCAGTCTTGTTAAGAAAAAACACAACACAAGAACAAAATAATTTTAAAAAAAGGGAAAATGTGCCATAAATGTACCTGACTATAAATTCATCTGGCTTGTTATCTTCTTTAAAGCTTCTGAAGAATTTGCCATCTTGCCACATTAGCATGATTTTACTTGTAATTTAACTAAAACAATTGTACAGGTCAGGTTCAATTCTCCCTGCCTCTATCCCTGACTTTCTGATCATTATGTTGTCCTGGAATCTGGGCTACATATTCATGTGACCCCACATTACTCCACTCCTGACTCTGAAAGATTTTTAAAATGTGCCTCAAAGGTTTTATTTTCAAGATATTTTGGTACTTTATGTGATCATCCCATCTTAACACTACTCCATTGAAGATCTACTTTTAATCTGTTCCTTCTTAAAAGGTGCATTTTCCAGAATTATCCTTCTACTTTTTTCCCTTTCAAATCTTGCTCTCTGTTGAGTATACTCTGTCTCAGAGATGAACATAACAAGCACAGACGTTTTGAGAAAATTTAATTATTCATCTGACTTTGTTAACTCACAAACTGTTCGCTGCAGCTCTATAAAATTATGCAGCATAATGAAGGACAAACCAGTGGTGAAGAGGAATCACATTCCTGTGAGCTATGGAATGAATCACTGTGATTTAGTTTAGCTGCTAATTATTAACAAAAAAAGATACTGACTGTAAAAGTTGCTGATATAGTGTTGACCTCTGTGATTGTCAGCTTTTAAGCCAATTTATGTGTCTGATCATTCCTACTGAATTTCAAAGTACCAGCTATGACAAATCGAAATTTATTTTGTATAATAAAATGTTGTCAGATAGTAAATGTCAGTTAGGAAATTAGCTTTACTTTCCCTTTGTGGCTAATTAAGTGTTAGAATTTCGTCTCTCTTTATGTATATAATTAAAGTTTGTTGTCAAAATGTTTTTTATTGTCTCTGCAGTTGATACTATGGGGTCTTGCCGACGTGGAAGTCATGGACACAGGGTCTGAAGATATTTTCACCTTAGTCATCAAATATTATTCTTGCCTTTCATGCACAGCTTTTACAAAATCTATTGCTTGCCACGTTATAATCACAAGAATTCAATATGTATTGTCTGAAGGAATAAAAGATTGTGGATATATTTAAGTTCTTCAGATTTTCAGGGTTTTTTGATTGAAGAAACCTAGCCAACTTGTATGTATTCAACATATTTAGCAAGCTCAGTAAATATAACCAAGGGTAAAAATCAAAGATATGGAAAGGATTTATCTTTCACATTTCTTCAGACTACAGTCAGAAACCTGTCTTGGTTAAGCAAATAAACAAATATTTGCTTCATAGTGATTTAATTTAATACATCATAGTGACATATACATGTCTTTGGTTAGAAGTCCTAGAAACAAGAATGTCATAAATAAAGAAAATAAGAATTCTATACTGGTTTATTTGATTATTTGGCATTGCATTGTATGCCTTTACTAAAAAGGGCTTTGTTAAAGCAGATTCTTTTCCATAAACAACTCTAAAGACTATTTCAAAACTGCTGTGTTGCCATTACATTAAGTTAGAAAAAATCCATAGAGATAGGAACCATTTTCAGATTGAGGGTTAAGACATTTATCTTATATATATATAAAGTCACCCATCTCCATGGATACCAAAATCTCCTGGAGAACAGCATGGTCTAATTGATGATATCTTTATCTTCATTGATGTTATCTTTATCTTCACTGAATAGCCCCTTCTGCCAAAGTAATTGCCTTGACAATAATGAGACTGCTTGTGTAATAAATTGTTTCTTCATATGAAAAAAAGGTACTAGAATATTGCTAAATCTAACTAAACATTTTATTAATCAGAAATTGTAGGGGATCTTAGACAAGTATTATGTTAACATTGAAATTGGAATCTGGAAAGAATATTAAAATCTAGCAGTGATTTTATAGTAAATTCCAGAACATCTTGTTGGTTACATGTGTCCTCAAAGACTATATTTTGTATAGGCATTTCTTTACACATTAATGTGTTTCTTTTCAAAGAGGGCAACTATGTACAAACTAAGGTGTACCAATCATGTAAAGAAAAGTGATTAGTACATGTACTTGCAACATTGTCACATGTGAAAATGCATACAAATAAATACATGGTTGAGAAGGCTGTGGACTTTTTCCTCATTTTGCTTTAATCCAGACTTTGTCAAATTCTTTTTGATAAACAGACCTCTAGAATCACAAAATCTATGAATTATCAACCTACAGAAAATAATATAACAGATAATAGGTAGAATTTACTTTCTTAATAAAATTTGCCAGTATTTTCCTTGACAGGGATTTTTTTCAAGACCATTCATCAAATTTAGTGCATGGACTTTTGATGAAAAGACTGAGTTTATAGTGGAAATTTCATGGAAATTAATGGAAAATCATGCTTATTCTTCATGAAATTAGCTGCAGAATCATTCTTTCAAATTCTGTCATTAACTTGTGTAGTAAGTGCTTCTGTTTTCCTGAAGTAGAAGAGAGTCTAAGACAACAAATTAATAAACACATGTAGCATTGTGACATACTCAGACATATTTATTATTCCTTTTAGTTCTTTTTAGTTTTTAAGCAGAAGTCATCAAAAAGAAAAAACTAAAAGCTTCCAAAAGAAGATACCTTAGTTTATGTTACTGTATCAAGATGGTAAACTATGCACTTTTAGTAGAAACGTGATATCAAATACTTTAATACATGAAAACTCTTTATGCTGTTAAAGATTTAATGAGCTGCATATTGACGACTGTCAACAGATATTGACAAGCTTACCTCTTGCATGGAATTTGTCCCACATTACATTATTTAATCTGGTTTAGAATAATCTTACATAAAAATGCATGTAACCCACCAGGTTCCTTTTCTCAAGATTCCTACGTAAGCTGAAGTATGATGTTTAATTCCATGACTACTGTGCATAAGCTCTACCAATTCAACTGGGGCAAAAGCCACTTGATCCAGACTGCAGTACAGTGTTTTGCAATTGTCTACTTGAACTAATCCATCTTCCCTTGGGAAACCTATTGTCACAAAAAAATGAAACAATGCAAGTCTGGACAGATATTATTTCTGGATATCTCTGGAACACTAGGAGACCAAGTGTTTAGGAAGCAGTTTGCTTTCAGCTTCTCCAGTGGGTAGATAATTATGCATTTTAGCATACAGATGTAACAGGAAGATACAGTTTGAAAAAATCAGGTTGAAGTCAGAAGTTAGTATCCAGAAACCTTTATTGATTCTGCATTTATATTCTTCAATTAAAGGATGATGGAAAATCAGGACGGGTTTCTGGCCACTGTGATGACTTTATCCCATACAAACACTTTGGTCTTCATAGGCTTCTCTGCAAATAACTGAAAGTAAATAACAGGTTTTGAAGGCAAAAATCTAGCAGAAAAAGCAAACAAACAAGCAAAACCTTAACATAATCAGCTTTGTACAGCATAAAAGAGCAGTGAAAAGCATGAGTACATGTATTTTTCCTTTGTGGTTAACATTTAAAGCTTTTTAAATTAAATAGTACCAAATTCCTACTGACTTTGCTTAGGTGCTACAAGGGGTGATGTCTTACATGAATAAATACAATCATTTTCATACTAATTTTCTACAATGAAAATAAAACTTTCACCCATTTAAAATAAAATAGTAATAAATGAGAAGTCCTGTGCCCTACAGTATATTTTGTGAGGTATAGTGCAAATATTAATATTATACAGCTCCCTTATTTTAAGTTTTTCAAAGTCATTTACTGATATATATTTCTGAATTCAGGTATAAGAATGAATTATTGCTTAGCTAGAAGTTGTGATCTGCTTTTATATATTCGCACATCCACTGTAAAATGTCTGGAGATTCAGGAAAAAAAGACTGGGTCAATACTGCACTGCTTACTCATTTGTTAATCATGTAGTGCAATCATGCTTGTGCCCATTTCTTGGCCCTTCTTATAAGCTTGACCTTTTTTTGACCTATACTCTCTGGACTGTAGGGAACAACTGACTGTAAAAAGAGCTGAAAAATATTAAATTGGAAAAAAAAAAAAAAAAAGAAAAAGATAGGCACCACATGGTGACAGTGCTTTTGTAGATACTAGTGTTCAGAATATATCAGTACTGTTTAAAACATAGATATATTTTAGTGTAAATTTTACAAATTAGGAAGGGATTTACCTTACACTTAAAGAAACCAATACAGTCCAGTTTTCTGGCAAAAATTTTAAATCTTAAAATCAATTATAAAATGGCAAATTAAACATCACACAAGTAAAAAAAGAGAAGGTAAACAGACTATTCGTACTTGATATATCCACATGGTACATTGCTTCAGCAGCACCTATCTTTGTGAAGTCTAAATTTGTAAAATGGCATTCCATTGTTGAAATATATATAAGACCATAAAACCATCTTTTAAACTAAATATGAGCATAGAGTTTGTCCCTAACTTTGAAAGGAAAGAAGAAAGAGAGAGAGGGAGAGAAAGGAAACTTTGTTTCTATGAAAATATAATTTAATCTGTGATTATTTTTGACTATGTGTTTATGGAATACTTAATGGATAAAGATACGAACTGGAATTTAAAAATTCTCCAATACTTTTGGAGATCAGATCAGATCAGATCAGATCAGATCAGATCAGAACAGATCAGATCAGATCACATCTCTGATATTTTTCGGATATAATCTCAGATCCTCATTGTACTGGTGGTTTTCAGGCTATAAGTGTTAATGCTTAAATCATATTGTGCTCTTCCTTTGTTAATGTCGTTCTTATTTAAATAATCTGGCATTAATTGTGCTGTATATAATTAGAATTTTCCTTTGGCAACTCACTGTTGTATTTTATTCTTTTTCCCCATTCATCTCATGTTTCATTTTACTTCCATGTCTTTGATTTATTCCTTCAAAATATCATTTAGTACTTTTCCTAAATGTCTGAGGTTGCCTATATTCTCCAGTGCTTAAATGTACTAATATAGTTCCTTAAACTATTGAATTATTCAATTACAAAGTTCGGTAGAAGGTTGGGACATTTGCTGAAGGCTTTATTCAAATTCTGTGTCTCTGAACCTAAGGGTAGTATATAAAAAAGTGCTATGTTTATGCACTCTCACTGACGTGCATCCCAGCTCTTTAAATCCTTGACTCAGGAAATGATAGGAAGTATTGACAGTATTGTTATTCAGACCAAGCGTTGTTAAATGCTTGTTTGTGTACTTTTTGCCATGATTCCAGAAAAATCTGAAAATCTAATTTCCCTACATGTATTAAGAGTTTCTTACACTACCTGTCTATGCTGCTTCTTAACACAATGTATTAGCAGATATTTTTCTCTAATTTGAAATTTGAGTGAGAATTTTGGCTAAACAATATCAGAAAGAATGGCAGAACTGTATTTTCTCAGGATATAATAAATAACATAAAGCATACCTGAGAACAATGCCTCACCTCCAGGCTGCAAGCAATGATTGCTCAAAATAGTTGTGTGCTCTGACCAAGATGATTTTACTTTGAAAGAATGGCAATGATTCATTTGATTTCTGTCATATAAATAGTCTCTTAAGGGATCTCAAGTTGTAAATCTTGGGAAATTTTGGAGGAGTTTGTTCTAAAAATCCATGCAATAATACTTGCATATAATGGAAATAAATATTTAAATGCAGGCTGGTGTTCCTGCTTCCTCAACCTCACTCCAATTTAGAGACACAGAGGAGAAAGAAAGGTGAAATTCAGGGGAAGATTTTACTCGATGATTCCCACATGATGTAAGATTGCATGTAGATGGAGCACATTGGAGCATTTCCATGGCTACCAAGGAAATTAGAGCAGTAAGGTTCAGAGACCAGGCTACACACCAATGACTTATTATTGGTCTCTTTACATTTTCTTTATAGACTCCTCTATCACACCATATGAATCCTATTATAAAAAGTTTTGGTTAAAGTTCAGTGGTGGTTTTCAGTTGCAATGTTCTGTTTGGCAACCTTCTGATTTATTATTTCTGATATATGTCGTCATTAAAAACAAAAAAACAAAAACCCACACTTTGAAAAAACTATTTTTACAACTTCCAAGCTGTGAAGTTAGTACAGCAGTAGAACTGGATCCCTCTTGTGGAAAGACCACCAGGTTATGGAACAGCTGTACCCTTCCGCTGGGAATGGGTTCATGTCTATGTGCATAGAGATGAAAGATGAAGGATTTGCATTTCGCTTTTTTTGGTTTTTTCCTATTTTCTTTTTTTCTGATTTCAGTTTTCAGAATGCAGACAACCTGCAAATGATTGTATTTGCCTTTTCGAAATAAATACCATGTATTTATTCTTAAAATAAGACTTTGGTTTCCAAATACCCCTCTGGTCAGGCAAGTTTATGCCCTTGATTTCTGAATAAAGTGAAAATAAAAAATGGAAGTTCCACTGCCCCAAAAGATGAAAGGAAACCAACTAGAAATCAGTCTTAAAGAATCACATTCATACAAAGGTGATGTGAACCACAGCTCTGGCTGCAGAATCACTCAAGTACGCTTTCAAGTCCTCAATCAAATGAGCAAGAGCTTGAACGCCGTTGCTGGCTCACTTCTGTTTCTCAAGTGTGCATTCAGACTTGAACAGGGGTTTCTTCTATTCTTCAACATGCACGTCTAGATGTATAATAGCTCTTTTGCAACCTTGGACTGTTCTCAGTGCCCTGGCCACCTACACTGAGAAATATGAGGACAAAATAGAAGAAACTTTGTAGCTTTTATAGCTTATTGATTTTTATATTTCTGATGTATTAGAGCAATTTTTCAAATGTATCCACCTTACCTTGATATCTTGAGAGTGGAGAGAGGATTTCACATTTATTAACTTTGCTTTGCTGAAAAAAAATACAACACTAGAAGTACTTCTGTGTTATCTCAGGGATATAAATGGTTTGGGTATATTAAAAAAAAAATCTCAGAGTAAAATTCAAAGCTTATGTGCAAGTGTTATATAAGAAGCAGACAACAAGGAATGTACTTTCCTAAGTAAGTAACAGAGATGGTTTTAAAAAACACATTCCTGAATTGCAGTTGAACTCAGTGATGCTCAATACTTTTCAAATAAAAAACTTCTATCTTGATGGACAGCATATAATACCACAAATATTTTTTTTATTATCTCTGATCAGCTGTGACATCATCAGAAAAAGAATACAGAAGAAAAGTCTTCAATGGGAGTCCTACTTTCTCAGATCAGAGGAAATAAAGTAATGTATGAGCTATTTCTTTGTAAGAATTTTTATTTCATAAGGTGATTTGAATTTTTAAACACTATAAATAGGAAATTCTTTCCTACAACAAAAGTATGCAGCAACTGGCCCAAGAAGGGAAGGGAATTCATCTCTCCTGTTCAAGAATATGATATTTCTCCCATATTCATATCAATTTGTTCTCTTGTATTCATATCAAGTGATAATTGTGACTATGTTCATTCTACTGTAATGATATATTTTACCTCATTTTGATGTGTTACATGACTGATCACCTCATAACTGCTTCATAATGCAAATGTTTCTGACTGTGTACTTCTTTGCAGGTTTTTTCCTCTGTGACTAGGAATATGCATTTCAAATTATTTAAACAGTTCACATATGATGGGTATATAAACTCTCTTTTTATAAATATTTGTTGAGTTTCAAAATGCTAAGCTTGTTAGACTTGTTGTCCACTCTTAGGTAATATATTACTCTGGAAGCATCACAAGTCAAAACAATATTTGGTCCACCTTCAAAGTTTTCCAATTTAATCTGTTTTGTTTTGTTTTCCTGCATTAATAATAATAATAATAATAATAAAAGTCCATTATGTGAGAAGTGTTTAGTGAGGGTCAGGAAAAGCAAATCTGTAATTTCCATTGAAAATACTTTGTTGTGCAGTATGTAATTTATCCCTGAAACAGAATAAGATGCAAATATTCTTCTAGGGCTGATGTGTCACTTTGACAATGCTTTTCTGTGTAGATAAATAAAATTGACAGAGAATACTTTTGAAAAGTCTAGAGTAAACGAAGCAAAGTATTTTAAAATGAAATTAAGACAGAGAAGAGAGTAGGTATTTTATATTATCCTATTTCCATGTCCTGTCATTACTAGTGTGAAACTGAGGCATGTAGAAAGTCCCATTTATACATGCCTATGTAGTAAATCTACATTAAAGAGCTGATTTCTAAAAGCACTATATTTTTTCCTGTGTTTTGACATTTTTGCTATTTGATTGGAAATATTTAAGATTGAACTTCTAACTAGCACTTTCTGAGTAATTACACAAACTAACAGGCAAATACTGTCTACATGCACAATTACACCAAACACAATTCTCCAGCGGGACTATAAGCTATGATATACAAATGTGAAATATAAATATAGATTAGCATTTAAAAGATTTTTATACTTTGTACCAGAGATTATAAAACATTTTGCAAGTGGATTGATGACAAAGTCATATTGTACTCTCTGAATAAATTATTTTAAAGCAGGTTAGGTTTTTTATCTTTTCTGATACTCAGTGAAAGAATGTCACACCTTCATTGTTTTCATTAGCTATAGAAATTCTCTACCTAGCAACTCCAATGACTCTGCACCATCTTTTCTATAGAAGAAAAGCTGGCTTGTTGCATACTATAAAGGACTTCCTTTTATTAAAAGTTAGAGTCACTAGTGGAAATAACACAGTGAGTAATAACCATTAGATAATTGGTGGCATTATCTTTAGTTATTTGTCACTCTAGCAGAATCCTAAACTCAAGGTTAGGTTTCTTGTTTTCCATAAAAATCTACAGGAAGAACTAGGTTCCTGAATATGGAACATACAAATTATTTTTATATTGAGCAGAGCCAGTCTTAAATAAACACTATAAAATGTTGCAAAAGAGTGTGTTTTAGAACCAAGACATCTCTAGAGTTAAGATATTTTTGTGCTTTCTGAGTTCTGAACAATTAGTTACTACATGCCTAAGCATTGGGGCATGTAGCATCTTGCGGAC
>ML998135.1:12785-22879 GCA_010365825.1 Otus sunia
TCTTTTTTTTTTTTTTTTTTTTTTTAATTTCCTGGAAATGTTTAATGAGTTTGTGGTTTAGACTGACAGTGAAGAAGAGAGAAGGAATGTTGGCACCTTGTACATGAAGGAGTGAGTGAGCAAAGCTATAAAGAGTTTCTATCTAGCAATGAAGAACTTTCTCTGCAGCATCCATGGAACAATACTACAAAAATGTCCTGGTTTTGGCCAAACTAGAGTTAACTTTCCTTGGGTTGAGAGGGAGCACAGCTGAAGGGCTGGGTCCTGATCAATCATTGGAGCATTCCATGTCATGTGACATCAAAGATCAGCATATAGACGGGCGTGTGCTCCCGTGTTGTTTTGTTTTTCGGTTTCCAGATCGACTGGGTGGAGTTTCTCTGGTGCAGTCAGATCGCTGCTGGGAACAGGCTTTGTTTGGGTCACTGCTCAGTGCATTTTACCCGTTTTGGACTACTCTTACTACTGTTGATTTAGCTAGTAATTTCTTTATCTAACCTATAAATTTATTCTTTTTTTTCCCTCCCCTATTTCATCGGGGCAGGGAGTAAACCACTGGCTGTGTGGCGATTTGCTACCGGTTGAGTTCAAACAACTACAAAAAGAAAAAAAAACAAATCATTGCTTCTTTTACCCTATAGTTTCAAACATGGGCAGAATGTTGCTTTTATTTTTTTGAAAGAATGGAAAAAGAAATAAATATTTGCAAAGAACTTTGATAATTGTTAGGGTTACAAGGAGAAGAGTACCCTTTGATCTACAGTCTGGTCCCCAGCTACTCTATTTTCCCGGTTTATCTGCATTAGGAGACAGACCCATGGAACCCTCTGACTAACATTTCCTTTCACTTCCAAAACTGCATAAAGCATGAAAACATTGTGCATTCATTCCAAAACTGAACTTTGGTGAATTAAAGTCTCAACAGAATTAGATTTACCTCTAAGTTTCCCTTACAGCGGAAGGGTTATATACTTGCATCTATTTGCAAACTACTCAGCAAATGCCAGTAACAAAGACTGATATGGGTCCTAACTTCACTTTCTTTCTTTCTTAACAAGTTGTACTGCTTACTTATATTTTACTTATGCATTATTTAAATACAGATGAGTTCTTAGAGGTGTAACTTGACACCTGAGTATCTAAAAGATACTGAGATTTTGTTTTCTGAGTTGTGTTAAGAGATGGAAATAGTGCAGGTATGTGAATGTCTTGTTACCAAGTCAGTAGAAATATGTGTATCTATGCTAAAATATCCTTGTTTGATTATCTGTTCTTTACTGCTAGCTTGATTGTTGTAGCTATACAGAATTCAAACACACTACGTTTTTATTTATACATAAATGTGGCCTTTATTAACTTTGCTCTATGGAGGCTATACTGTATTCTTATGTAAGGGTCTAATAATATCATAGAATCATAGAATACCAAGTTGGAAAAGACCTCAAGGACCATCTGGTCCAGCCTTTCTAGCACAAGCATGGTCTAGACAGGATGTCCCAGCACCCTGTCCAGCTGAATCTTAAAAGTGTCCAATGTTGGGGAATCCACCACTTCCCTGGGGAGATTATTCCAGTGACTGATTGTTCTCACTGTGAAAAATTTTCTCTTGTGTCAAGTCAGAATCTCCCCATGAGTAATTTGTACCCATTACCCCTCATCTTTTCCATGTGACTCCTTGTAAAAAGGGAGTCTCCATCTTCTTTGTAGCCACTTTTTAAATACTGGAACATGGTAATAAGGTTTCCCCAAAGCCTTCTTTTCTCAGGGCTGAACAAACTCAGATCTCTCACTCTTTCGTCTCATATCAGGCTTCCCAGTCCTTTGATCATCTCTGTAGCCCTCCTCTGGACCTTCTCCAGCCTGTCCATGTCTTTTTTGTATAGCAGAGACTAAAACTGAACATAGTATTCCAGGTGTGGCCTGACAAGTGCTGAGTAGAGTGGGATAATACTTCTTTATCTCTGCTGGTGATGCCATTGTTGATGCAACCCAGCATCCTGTTGGCTTTCTTTGCTGCCACAGCACACTGTTCACTCATATCGAGCTTGTCTACCAGTCTACCAGGACTCCCAGGTCCTTTTCTATAGACCTGCTTTCCAACCAGGTAGATCCCAGTCAGTGCTGTACTCCTGAATTATGTTTTCTCATGTGCAAGACCTTACACTTGTCCTTGCTAAACTTCATAAGGTTCTTGTTAGCCCACTCTTCCAGCCTGTCCAGACTGTCCTGCAGGGTGTGTCTCCTTTCCAAAGTTTCCACTTCCACACTCTGTTTGGTGTCCTAAACATTCTTCATCAGGGTACACTTGATCCCATCATCAAGATCACTTATGAAGATATTAAACAGCATTGGGCCTAATATCAATCCCTGGGGGACTCCAATTGTGACAGGTTGTCAGTGTGAAAAAGAGCTCTGAAACACCTCTGGGTGTGGCCTGTCAACCAGTTGTGGCAGGTGCACCTGACTAATGAAAATAGAGCTTCTTGGCTGCTGAAGGGTAGCAGCAACTGATTGCTTTTGTTCTCAGGGTTTCACAGTAGTTGGGGCCTTTGACCAATGGGAGCTGCTATTGACTACAGGTCAGATTTGGCCTGGGTATAAATGGAGTCCCCTGGGGGAGCCATCTGGAGCTCGTCCCCTGGAGCAGCACCCTCCCGTCCAGGACTCTCCCCTTGGGTCAGAACGCTGCCCAAGGAAACTCCTCGAGGTGCCTTGCGTCAGGACGCTGCCCTGAGCAGGAGAATTTTTTAAATTTTAAGTTGTATACAAGCCAGTAGGGTGCCAAAAATTTATACAGATACTAAAAGAATGGCTGCAAGTGTGGGAAGATAAATAGGTAAAATGCAGTCTTACAATGACAATTCACACTAAGGTTGTATGTAAACTAAATATATAGGATAAAAACAATAGAAATATCAAATTTGTGATATCTTTAGGAAATAAGAGGGTAGGACTTTTTGAACCTCTGCCTTAGAACAAGAGAAGTTTTCAGAGGTGGATGAATTGCAAGTTGGTAAAGCTCTTTTGTTTCAATTCAGAATGTTTTTGAGAGCTTTCCTTTACCCTAGATAACATACTTAAACATTTTCTCAAATTTTTGGATCCCTGATTGTCTTTGATGGGTCTCCTTCCAGGAAATATTTCTTCTAGTAGTAGGTCCTGAAGAGAGTGAGATCACACAGGTATGTCTCAAAACTGTAATTAAATTTATAGATATCACTTGTAAATGCCTCATATTTTTGTAGAGTCCAAGACACTGAAGTTTAAATATATTCCTCTTTTTTGATCTATAGGGGAAAAAAGCTAAGCTGGGAAACTTCAAGCAAGTTTGTGACAATTTAAAGTTAGGGAAAAGTAAAGTGGGAGAAAAGATAATGTAGCAGAATTATGGGAATAAGATTAGGACTATCATCATTGTTGCTGTCTCAGAAGACAAGAAAAGAATGCATATGGAATACGTATACCTATCTTAGCCATCTGAGCCCTAATTCAATTTCCATTAAAAAACAAACAAATAAACAACAACGACCAAAAAAACCCACAAACCCCAAAACACTTACAGGAACCTTTTTTTTTTTTTTTTCTGCCCTTGACAGGAAGGGAAAAAGTAAGAAAGAATAAACACTCTTGAAGAATTCTTTTCAAATTCACAACCCCCCAAGATTCTTCAGCTCTTATCAAAATACGCTATCCACTAACAGGTCAAATAGAGCTGCATCTGGCTGGCAACCAGTCATAAACAGTGCTCCTCAGGGCTCAATTCTAGGGCCAATTCTGTTCAATACATTTATCAGTGATCTGAATGCAGGAGTTGAATTCACCATTAGCAGTTTTCCTGATTATACCAAACTGACAGGTATTGTTGACTCTCTTGAGGAACAAGAAGCCTTGCAGAGGGGTCTAGATAGATTGGAGCATCAGATAATCATCAATGGCATGAAATTTAGCAAGAACAAATGCCAGATTTTCCACCTGTGATGGAGTAACATGAGACAGAACTATAAATTGGTAGTGGAGTGGCTGGAGAGCAGCCTTGCAGAAAAGGATGTGGGGTGCTGGTCGACAGTAAGCTCAAGATGAGTCAGAAGTGTGCCCTGGCAGACAAGAGGTGGAAACCTCTGAATCTGGAGGTGCAACAAACACAACGTAGCCAGCAGATCAAAAGAAGTGATTATCCCACTGTATTTGGCATTGGTGGAGCCTCACCTTCCAGGCCGCACAGGTTTAGAAGGATGTGAAGGTCCTTGAATGCATTCAGAGGACGACAAAGCTAGTGGAAAGGATAGAAGGCATGTCCTATGGGAGCAGTTAAGGACTTTGTCTAGTTTGGGAAAAGGAGGCTAAGGGGTGACCTCATTTCTCTCTACAGCTTCCTGAGGGTGGGAAAAGGAAAGGGGCATGGTGATCTCTTCTCCCTGAGATCCAGTGACAGAATGCCTGGAAATTATTCAAAACTGCATCAGGGGAGGTTTAGGATGGACATCAGGAAACATTTCTTTATCAAGAGGTTGGTCAAACACTGGAACAGGCTTCCTAGAGAGGTGGCTGATGCCCAAGAGGCATTTAGACAGTGCCCTTAATAACATGCTTTAACATTTGGTCAGGTGCTTGGATTAGATGATAATTTCCAACTAAAATGTTCTGTTCCATTCCGTTCCGTTCCGTTCCGTTCCGTTCCGTTCCGTTCATCATTTCAAGTTGTTTGTTTTTCTCAGAGTGATAGTATGATTTTTATAGAAGCTTTTCTCCTACTGTGCTTAGAAAGAAGCTGACTTATCCACTCTGTCTTTCCCTCTTGACAAGATTGATTCATTCTGTCTCGAGCAAAAGTTTAAAAAAAAAAAAAAAAAAAAAAAAAAGACTTTTCGGATTTTCTATGGATTACTTTGTTCTTATTTCTGAGCTCCCCCTTTTTCTCCATTTCTGCATGTTATTTATTCTCTTTAGTTCCACATTCTTATTCAACACCTTTCTCTTATGAGTTTTGGTCTCCATAGTTCTGTACCTTTTTCCTCTTCAGAAATGTAGGATTTATTATTGTAAGAACGTTTTAAACACAATACACAGTCATCTAGAAATGTAAAAAGTTATCTAGAAGTTAGTTCTTTGATGCTGTTGTTAAATATTCAAAGTTCCTTTTCAAGTAAAATTTGGTTCTCTGTACCATTCACATCACACAGGAAGAATCATCTACCATTCAGTGTACTCTTGCCTTGCATTTCCCTACCTCCTGCATTGCCTTGTGCCATCTGTTCTGCATTCTTCCTGTAAGTCTAGGTCAAGGAATATAATGGCAACTGATCATTTTAGACACATGCTTTTCCTACTTTGTTAATTTCACGATTATGTAGCCTTGCAGAATTATGGCATCAACTCACTGAAATTCCTAGATGGGGCTACTTCCCTGTACAGCTTACACATTCTTCAAAGGACCGGTAAGAATTTTGCAATACTTCCTATACTTTGAAGTATATATTGAATTTACTTGTAAGGCTTGGTTATTCATATTGTCTGTTGAAGGAAAGGCTGCTGTGTTTTCTCACATGTACTACATACTTAAAATTCACCCATTACGTTCATTAGCTCTGCTTCTTAATAAACAATAGATTTAAAAATTGACAGTAAATCCTATGTGACAAAGTAACTCCTTTTTCTGGATACTACTAAATCTAAAATACCTGTAATAAATAAAATATATGAGTCAGAGGGGGAAAAATGTTACTTACCTATTTTCTTTTCCAGAATTGAGAATTTTATTTTACTGATACTTTAATGCAAAATCCTAAGAGAAATCAAGAAACAGAACACACAATTCTCTTGCTCCTAAACAAATTATTTGAATGTCAAAATGCAATGACATTCTTCTTTAATGTATTCATTCATGCAACTGAACTTACAGAGGTTTTCCCCTTCCAAACTCTCTATTTTCTCTAAATACCTGTATAGTTGGTGTTTAGGACCTGTTCTTTTGAATTTTTGATTTCTCTACAGCTGAAGATGATCGTACCCGCATGTTAACTGCCTGTTTAATCACCAAGGTTGTTGGCTGTTTTATTTTGTTTTTGAAAAGGTACCATGCCGGTCTGCAACTTCACACGATTTGTGTGGCGCTAGTTCTGCCACTGTGTGCAAGTTGTACTGTAAAATGTCTATTGGAGTGAGCACCTTTGGTATACTGAAAAAAAACCCCAACAACTTGTCTCAGAAAATTTGACATTGAACTATTCATGCTAGTTAGACTGAAGTGGTTCTGAGCGTGTATAAATGGACATCAGTTAGCACCTGGAGTACTTTATGTTCAGAGAGTTTTGCAGTGGAGTTACTGCTAGGGTGAACAGGAGTTCTTTCTTACTAAAGGAAAACAAATACACTCAGCAGCTCTATTCTACCAAGTCATATTTTAAAGATCAACAATTTTTCCTTAATTTAGTCTTAAGCTTTTTTCACTCTAGTTAGAGACATATCAAACAGAATTAAAATCATTAACATATTACAAATTTTACTCTGTTTCCCAACAAATGTTGAGCTTGCATTGTGGATTACCTAATGAAAAAGTACACACTGTATTATTGTGACATCTTCTAGAAATGTTCACTCACTTTTCTATTTTATTACTAATATTTAGAAAAATAGAAATAGAATCCAAAGCCCTTTCCCAAGAAACTATTTGAAGGAGTTCATTACTGAAGGCACACCTTGAATTATTAATTGTCTGTTAAGTCTCTGTTAACATTCATTGATTTGTTGCCTATTATTATATTAAAATTGAAAATCTTTACATTTTTAATCACTGTGTACATTATTGCTAGAGCTCAAGGAATAAAGTGATATGTGAATGCTTTAACCTCTATATAGCCTTATAAAGGGAAAACATTAGAAATCTCTTATATTTTTGGTTTTAGAAAAAAGGTGAACAGAATCACTGGCTGTCATTAATTTTATATGACATATAAGCCAATATCTCTTTCTGTATCACTATATTACAATTTTTTCCTTTTCACTGTCATTCCATGGAAAAAGAAATCAGGCATACTGAAAGACATTGTCAAGTGTAATCCTATCTTCATTTGGCTTGGAAAAAAAAATCTGGAGAATAAGCATGCAAAGTGGAGTAAAATTGTCTATGAATCTGAAGTATTGTGCCTTTCACTCCTGTTGTAGTACTGGTTATTCAGTTACGCATGTCATTGTCATCAATCAGAAGGAAGTTTCTGTTGCTTAAGAAACCTGTTCCAAGCCACAAACCTGAACAAGTAAGACCTCATCAACCAGTCAATTAAATATATCAGGAAAGTAGCATGGTTATAGCTAACTGCTGTGAATCTTTAGGTATGAATATTTTTTTTTACTCTCCTCGGTTTTGATAGCAGACCTTTGTCTGTCTGACTCATAATTTCCACTAACTTAACATTAATCTATCTCTGCAGTGTTGTTTTGTAATAGATAAATAGGAGGAACTGAAATTTTTGTTCAGAAATAGTATAAGCAAGTCAAGCCCTACTAAAATAAATGCAGTTTTCCAGTTAACGGTGGAGTTTAGTGTTATGCCATGATGTTACAGAAAAATAACTATAACCACATGTTATTTTATGTCATGATATTCTATAAAAATCAGAAGAAACTCTTAGAAACTTAATTTAACCAGTCAATAATCATTAGCCTGCTATATTCACTCCTGGCTGTTTACATTTTTTTCTGATTAATGCTTCTAACACAATCCTAGAACCTTCTTCTCTAATAATTTCTGCTTGAAAGCAGAACATATGTTCTACTTCAGCAGCCAGCTGAAGGATATCTGTGTTTGCTATTTTTTTAGATGGTGTCCATATTCTATTACATCTGAAAGTACTAAATCTCTTTTAGTTTGGGTAACATTTTAAAATATTGGCTGTTTTATTTTTTTTACCCTCTGTCTCTCTTTGTTATTCTTCATTTCAGAACAAAGCCATGGGACAGTCATAATAAGTCAGCAGCTTTTTCCTTCATTATTTTCTGAATAGTATGATGGAAAACTTACTATGTTTTTATATGCAAGTCAAAGTAGAGGAAGGAGGAGTATAGAATTATGAGGGCTTCCAAAAGCCCTGCAACAAAGTAGGAAGAAGCAAAGTGTGAATTCAGTTCAGCTTTGCATGTGAATCTCTGAATCATGTGAAAAAGAATAATTTTGTCAGGAAGGAAAACACATCTGAAGAAATCTTGAAAAATATCTAGCTACCCAATTTCCTACAACTGGATGAAAACTGAGAAGTTTAGTTCATATCATTGTTTGGATTTCCTCATAATATACTTTTAGCCCTAATCCTAAATCTTGTCTACACCTATCCTTAAACCTAATCTCCTGTGAAGGTAAGGGGAAACTGTATATGAACTAGAGGGTTTTTTTCCTGTAAAGTAGTGTGCTGCAGGAGAGTGAAGATATTTAACATTCACCATCCAGACAATGGCAATGAAAGTTAATACTCATTAAATACACATCTTACAAAATAAACATATTCTAGAATCATCTCGCCCCCAATAAATTTGTATTTCAGTTTCATTTCCAAAAAATACTTTGCTATGTTCTGAAAGCACCTAACAATTTCTAAAGTGTCTATCTTTCAGAGATCTGTGAACTAAAGGAGTGCTGTTAGCCTAGTTTAAGGAGAGGAATTGAAGTATAATGAGTCTATGATTGGGATCACCTTGCATGTCTGTGCTTAAGAACACACTAAGGTCACTGCTCTGGTGCAGCCCTCTGATTACCCTTTGTTGGTTATCCAGGCAGGTAAGAATGAGGTGGTAGAGGGAAGTCTAACGTCACACAAAAAAGGACCACAATGGACTGGGGTGGCTAGATGAAAACTTGGGAGCTGAGGTGGTGTTTTCATCAATCCCTAAGTGGAAGGGAAAACCACTGAAAGAGGGTGGGAAACACATCTGATTAACACGTGGCTCAGAGACTGGTGCCACCGTTGGAGTTTTGAGTTCTTTGATCGTGGTGAAGTTTATAAGGAACTTGGTCTGCTGACGACAAATGGGACAGGTGGGATGCAGCTGTCCCAGAGGGGGAAAAGGATTCTGGGGCAGGAGTTAGCAGGGCTTATTGACAGGGCTTTAAACTAGATATGAGGTGGGGAGGGGGAGATAACTAGGCCTGTTAGGAATAAGATCAAGGGAAGCATGCCAAGGCTTGAAGGATGGTGGACTAGTGAGGGTTCCCTCTGCTATTTCATTTGAGATGGTCCTGAAGGGTATAGGGGTCCAGGAAGGCTGGGCAATCTTTAAGAAGGAAGTCTTAATGGCTCAGGAGCAGGCAGTCCCCAGGTTCTGTAAGATAAGCTGGTGACAGAGAAGACGACCATGGCTAAAGAGGGAGCTTTGTCTGCAATTCAGGGAGAAAAGGAAAGTTTACAGCTTTTGAAAGAAGGGGCTAGTGACTCACAATGTTTACAAAGATGCTGTGAGGCTATGCAGGGTGGAAATCAGGAGGTCTGAAGCCCAGGTGGAAATTACTCTGGCTTCAGCAATCAAGGACAACAAGAAATGTTTCTATTAGTACGTCAACAGCAGAAGAAAGACCATGGAAAGACTTCATCCCCTGCTAGATGCAGGAGGAAACATGGTAACAAGTCATGAGGAAAAGGTTGGGGTACTTAATGCCTTCTTTGCCTCAGACTGCTGAGGGAATCCAGCCTCCTCAACTAGAAGACAGAGACTGGGAGAACGACCCTCCCACATTCCAGGAGGAGATAGTCAGTGACCTGCTGCATCACATAGACACACACAAGTCTATGGGACCGGATGGGAATCACCTGAGGGTGCTGAAGGAGCTGGCTGGAGTGCTGACTAAGCTGCTTTCCATCATTTACCAGCAGTCCTGGCTGAGCAGGGAGGTCCCAACAGATTGGAAATCAGTCAATGTGACGCCCATATATAAGAAGGGTCAGAAGGATGATCTGGGATATTACAGGCCTGTCAACTTGACTTTGGTGCCCGAGAAACTGATGGAGCAGCTCATCCTGAGTACCATCACACAACACATGCGGGACAACCAGATGATCAGGCCCAGTCAGCATGGGTTTATGAAAGACATGTCCTGCTTAACAAACCTG
>ML998135.1:42551-65632 GCA_010365825.1 Otus sunia
CAGCAGTGTGCCCAGGTGGCCAAGAAGGCCAATGGCATCCTGGCTTGTATCAGAAATAGTGTGGCCAGAAGGGACAGGGAAATGATCTTACCCCTGTCCTTGGCACTGGTGAGGCCGCACCTCAATTGCTGTTTTGGGCCCCTCACTACAAAAAGACATTGAATTACTTGAGCATCTCCAAAGAGGGGCACCAAAGCTGGTGCAGGGTCTGGAGCACATGTCGTACGAGTAGCGGCTGAAGGAACTGGGTTTGTTCAGTCTGGAGAAGAGGAGGCTGAGGGGAGACCTCATCACCCTCTACAGCTACCTGAAAGGAGGTTGCAGAGAGATGGGAATGAGTCTTTTTAACGACATAACAAGTGATAGGACAAGAGGTATAGACCTCAAGTTGCACCAGGGAAGGTTTAGACTAGATATTAGGAAGCATTTCTTTACAGAGTGGTTTGTTAGGCATTGGAATGGGCTGCAATGGGAGATGGTGGAGTCCCAATCCCTGGAGGTGTTTTAAGAGTTCGGTAGACATAGCACTGAAGGATATGATGTATTTGGGAACTGTCAATGTTAGGTTAATTGTTGGACTAGATGATCTTCAAGGTCTTTTCCAACCTAGATGAATCTGTGATTCTGTGAAAATAACATTTTTGGATGGGGGAGTATACATAGGAATAAAGCTCATTGCTTTTTCTCTGTAAGTGAAAAGGAAGCTACTGAAGGTTTTGAAAAGCTCTCTTCTAGGAAAAAAAAAAAAAATACAAAATACCCAGAGCATATAGGGAGGAGAGTTTGGAGGACTAGGAATCTAGGAACAGCTATACTAACTGTGTTGAAAGTGAGGATGTGTACTTACTGGGAATAAGAAACATTAGGATAATACAGATTTTCTAATCGTCACACTGTGACAATTCAAAGGTCATAATGTTTGCATTAGAATTGTATCCATTTATGTATAATCAATAATGCTGTATGAAAGAGAAAATACACTTTTTCAGAATAAAATTACCTTTACAGTATGGTACTCATATATTTGATGAGGGCTCAGATCTTGCTTTGCAGATGTTGAATAGGCCACTACAGTAATTATTTTACAAATGCTGTGTAATAACTTAAGAACTATAGTCCGAAAAATTCAGACTTGGTGAATAAAATTATGTTTAAAATGTCAGAGAAACAGCTATGAATGTCCAGATTGCTCTATCAAAAATTTTAGAGAAAAACAGCCTTGTAAGTAATTCACTTACATAAAAAATGTAAAAAAAAATTCACTTACCTAGAAAATGTAAAAACAATATCTTGTTTAGCTTAACAGAGTATTGTTTTCTATCTGCTGCTTAACAGGACTGTGTTGCGTCTTGACATATGGTTAGTTTAGACACCTATGCATTTTAATCTCTTACTCTGCTCTAGTCTGGCAAAATTCAGCTTGTCCAGAATAGATGCAAGACTCTCATGCTCAAAAGAAGGAATATATCAGACTCTAATTTGAAATACTTCAGAAGAGGTATCACCCTACGGCTATCCCCCAAGCTGCTCCTGGTTCAGAATCTGCAGCCCTAAAGTATTTACTATGTAGAAGTGGTTGTGATTCTCTGATTGTCCCTGTATTGGCTGTTGTTGATACAGGGAGATGGATTTCAGTGTAAAGGACTGTGTTGGACTGCATTTGCCTCAACATTGCTGTTGCAACACCACCACTTCCTGGCCTCAGCACCCTGTTGCCATGGAGGAGTATGTTCTGAAGGAGACGAAGGGTCCCTGACGAAACCACAACATCCACCCAAAATTGAATCGGGGTGCGGAAGACATGCGGGCCAGTATGACCAGCGCAAGCCTGGGCATCCGCGCATGGAGGACCACGGGACCATGAGCCCCATGATTGGGGTAAGACGTGCAGGCTGGCATGAAATGGGTGGACTCTTAGAGAGGTCGAGGGGACTGGGACAATAAAAGGACTGCATACTCCTCCCTCGGGGGGCATCTTTCTTCGATGCTTGTTATACTTGTTACTTGGAACTGGGACCTCAGCAGAGTGTGGAGCTTGGAGCACCATCACCTGCACCGAGCCTGAGCCAACAAAACATTGCTGGATCCCTGGTGGTGGTGGTAATTTGCTGCATCTCTACTGATTTCTTGCTTAGGGATTCTGACTTTCCCTTTCTTTTCTTCTCTGTCTTATCGCTTTTATTAATTGTTACGGCAAATAAAGTTCACAAAGTTATACAGCATCTGACCTTGTCTGCGTCTTAATCTCACTCTTGAGATCATTTAGAACCCGCCCTGATATTGGATCGGGACATTCAGATATGCAAAACTCATAACATTATAGACCACTGTATTTTTTTTCTATATTTGTGACCTCATCTTCATAAAGTGACTGACATACTTCCACTTCAAAAGAATTAATTCAAAAAAATACACAGGGAAAAAAGATGAAATGGATATCATTTATAGTCTCATACAATTATAAATAACCAAACTAATTAGCAAATATAGCAGTATCCTAATATAAGTGAATATTTATTTGAAAGCTAATTAGTGTTAATAATGTTACTAAGTTATAATTACAATTTATCTCTTGTTACTATAACATCCTCAGAACAAAAAGTTAAAATTTGCTCTAGATTATTTGCAATAAAATATTATTAATACATCCTCATTAACATTGCTTGGTATAGATTAGAATGATAACTTTTTACTTCAGCTCTTGATCTGGCAAATATTTATTCTGTGGATAATTTGAAATCAAGGGAGATTCATATATGAATAAAGCTGCCTATATGTAAAGGCATTTCCAAGTACAAAAGCATAGTCCATGAATTCTTTACAGATATGGACTGGAACACAGATAAAGTTTAATAGCTGGAATATATGCGTTATTTTTCTTTCTTAATTTTTTGCACTTATATTTATATCATAATAAATATCTATTTATAGGAAAGGCTGTAATTTCTTTGAATGATGTGTTCTTGTTCTTGCTTGGAAATAATGTAACTGGAGAATATGAAAGGTTGATTTTTTCTTGCTCAAAAGTCAAAACTTTATCTCTGGAAAACAATATGTAAATAATGTCTTAGATTGAAATTCATTGAAAATGAATCTTAAAAGTTCTAAAACATCTATTCCTTGTTATATTCATATTTTTCTGCATAAAAAGATATCTTTACCAATTATTTCAGGAAAAAAAACAACCAACCCGAAACCTAAACCTCATATTTAATCTCCACCTCAGAAGATAATATGAATGACTCATATCGGAAAATGTTAAATATATACCAATTTTAAAAAAGTGAAAAGCATTAAAGCTGATACTTTGGTGAGGCATGACCTCATATAAACAGTGGCAGAATGGACAGTGTAGCAGAATCCATCATAAAACTGCTTTCTTCAAATGCATGGAGAATTCTTTCTACTCATTGTTTGCTAGTCCATGAATTCTTGCCTTTCACATCTTTAATAGCAAGAGGACAATCTGTTCTAGACATACTGACATTCATTTTTCTCTATTGTGTCATTATAGTCTCTGTCTTTCAGATGAGGAACTTATATAATTCACGAGCAATCATAGCTCACTTTATAAAACAGCCTTTACACAAAAAGGCTTTACAATTGTTGTTTGACCTGAATGATGGAAGGAGAGAGCAATCTACAGAGATAAATGAATAAATCCTTGTAGAACATAGTAGAACAAAAAAGAGGAAACTGTCATATTGTGGAAATGCATGCTTCCACCTTGTTAGCCAAGACCCAGAGAAGGCAAAGCCATTTGAAGAATTTAAATTGCTGCTGCTGTAATTGCTTTAATAGCAAGTTTTCTGATATTCAACAGTTCCAAGAACAGAGATAAGTGGAGTACAAACAGATAAGAGGAGTATGAACAGATAATGGCAGGAAAAAAAGGAACAACAGTGAAAACCAAAAGATGGGAAAAATATTAATCAAGACAATATAGAATCCAATTTCAAAAAAACATCTCTGAAAGCATGCCAGTGAATGGATTTTAAGTTTGTAAGTAATTAACATAATTTTGAAATTTGGATGTAGACTCTGAAGTCAGTTAGCTGTAAACTTAACTCACAAATATATGGCATATATTTAGGAAATCTAAAAGAATTCACAAATAAATTGACACCCCTAACTAACAAAAATAATAAAGCTACTTTTATTGGGAAGTCTTTGCACCAGAGTTCCTCTATATTGACTGAAACCATGGTATTTAGGCTATAAATCAACCTACCACATTAACATTGCACATGTAAAATAATCTATACCTTAATGGACATTTACCCATTTAAAAATCCAATTTACCTATATGCTTTACAACTGCTACAGCTAACTGCATGTCTTCCAAGTAATAGCTGCGTGAATTTCTCTGTTGCATCTGCTGAACAGTACAGCAGCCAACTTTGAACTCAAGATTAATCTTAAACTCTGGTGACAGGGCCACCTTTCCTGCTCTTAATCTCTGCAGTGTGACTAACTTTTAACAGTGATTTGGATAGCTGGAACGCACTAGTATTCCTTGAATCTTCACACTTCTTTTCTGTCCTTGACCCATGCTTTATGCTAGGCTGTCCTCAAAAAGTAGACTAACAGATGTCTTTTTTTTGCTGTCTATATCACTGATCTTCCCTAATATGATAGTTTTTAGTACGTTTTATATTCTGCAATTTATTGTTTGAAACCTAAAAGAACAATGCAATTTTTAATCAGCTGGGGATCTAGGTTATTACTAGAAGGACAATCATATCTAAATGCTTGGTTCACCTAAGTAGACAGAAAGTCATGTCATAGATACATCTTTACTGCATATCACTAGCATAATCTTTTTACTTAATTGCATACTTCTAAAAGACTTTCTGCCAACCAAAATCACTCTGAGATAAAGGCAGTATTCTAAGTATTGACTAAGCTAAGCTAGACAATACAGATATGTGCATTTCTTTATCTCTAGTAAAATGGTTTATTCTATCACAGCTTGCATGCTGTCTATGTAAAAACCATAGTGACAGACTACTAAAAAGTGAAACATGACAACAGCAAAAGAAAGCACTCACTTTTATATTGGTTGATGTTCTGTTGGTAATAAAACCTCTGGGCACATCACTAATTTTCTAATAAGAGCACATTTGTGCAGCTAACACATATTCTCCACTCCTTAACAAAGTTAAATGCTGATCTTCTTACAGTTATGATCTTCAATGTATGTGTAACTTTTGTTCAGTTTTTTTAAAATCTAATGGTTAAACAGATAAGTAATACAGAGAGCAAAATCCTTAGAAGGTGGTAATGTAATTTCATCAATAGATTCTCCATTTTTTGTATTCCTTTATGAGAGAGGTGAGGGAAACAGCTGCAAAGTAACAGATAAATTCATACATAATGCATTTAAATTAATATTTCTGATGCATATAAATACAGGAAAGGCTTGCTAGGAAATAGATCACTGTCTGAAGGATCAAGGAACCTATATTCAAAGCGATTCAAGACTATTGCTGGCCTGCTTTGAAATTTGAAAGTAATTTTCCTTCCCTTCAATATATCTTGTCACTTGGGCAAGCTTCAGCTGTCTAAGAAAAAGTCACTTAAGACTCCCTAGAGTACTCCTCTTGGCTTCCAACAGGACATGGTCATGATAAGATCTGGGTGAAATCTACCAGTTTCCTGCTGATATCTTAGATACACCAACAAGTCTTAATGGCATCTGTGTTAAGGCAATGGCACTGAGTCTTAGTTTTCTTTGAGAATTCTGTGTACTGCTACAGCAATTTCTGTAATACATGATAAATGCCAGAACATATTCAATAGTCATTTTGACAAGAGACAGTAAAAAGTATAAGGACATAAAAATGGTTTTAGTAACAAAAGTGGTTTATTCTGACAAACATTTGTGCAAAATATTTTCCTCTCACCTGCTAATAACATCCTGCAGTCTGAAAAACGTAACCCAAAAAAGGGGCATTAAATCTCTTTGTATGCAGAAAATAAGTAACTTCCAGAAATCGAAGTTTTATGCTTTACCAGTTTGGCCAAAAAGAATCACAGAATCATCTAGGTTAAAAAAGACCTTGAAGATCATCTAGTCCAACCTAGCACTGACAGTTCCCAACTACACCATATCCCTAAGCACTATGTCGACCCTAAAGAAACTGAGGTTTGTCTATGTGAAGGAGATTTTTGCCTTTTTTCCTGTGATTAATTTGTTCCATGACATAAAATCAGAAAAATTCTTCATCTAGACAACTTTTAAGGTCAGACTTATTATTTAGTAGGTAGTCTAACCTGGAAACAGTATTATTTCATTTTAAACAGACATCCTGCCGTGTGTGTCCTCACCAGGAACTTATTATTCTAGTATTGTTTATTTTTCCTTAGGGCAGGGTTTTTTTTTCTACTTTTTTTCAATTTTTTTTCTTTAGGTTATGAGTTTACAAAATTTGAAAGCTAAATATTAATTTATAACACAGATGAATGATCAATATGCATATTTTTTGTGTTGTTAAGTTACTGTCTCATAGAACTGGTAAATATCTTCTAAGTATAATCATAGGTGCATGAAAGCATTGGTGATTAGTAACATGAACTGTTGATGAGAATAGTAAGGAAGAAAAAAATAAACTGTTAAGTTGAATAACAGAACAAAGAAAAGTTAATTGGGTGTGGGGAAAATCCCTTTAACTGTTGATCATCATAATTAATATTTATTAGATGCATCAGAAACAAACAAGAGAAGCTTCACTTTTAGACAGATTTATTCTAATATAATCAGATTTCTTACTAGTGTAGAATTCCCAGTGGTAATTCTATATAGTGGGAGAAAACTGGAGAAGCTAATTTTATTTTGTAGAGAGAGGATAAGGATCCAAAAAGGCATTAGGAGTTCTGCCTGTAAGTCACAGAAATACAAGAAAGCAGTCAGAATCAGAAAAGTTTCTTTGAGTACATCCTGTCAAATCACTGTTTTCCAAAAGAGGTGAGAGTACATTGTCTAAGTGAAACCACAGTTAGAGAAATGTGAAAGTGTTTGCAACAACTTTCTCCTTAAAAATTTTAAATAGTCTCCTGTCAAACATACTGAGGAAGATTCACAGAATCACAGAATTACAGAATAGTTGAGGTTGGAAGGGACTTCTGGAGGTCATCTTGTTCAGCCCCGTGATAATGGACAGCCACCTACACACAGTTGCCCAGAATGGGGTTTGTTATCCAGATGGCTTTTCAATATCTCCAAGGATGGAGACTCCTCCACCTGTCTAGGCAACCTATGCCAGTGTTCAGTTACAGTCACAGCGAAAAAGAGTTTCCTGATGTTCAGAGGGAACCTCCTGTGTTTTGGTGTGTGCCCATTGCATCAAGTCCTGTCACTAGGCACCACTGAAAAGACCCTGACTGTTCTCTTTACACCTTCCCTTCAGGTATTTATATACATTGATAAGATCACCCTCAGCCTTCTCTTCTCCAGACTGAAGAGTCCCAGCTCTCTCAGCTTTTCCTAATAGGAGAGATGCTCCATCCCTTAATCATGTTTGTGGTCTTTCACTGCACTCACTCCAGTATGTCCATGTCTCCATATTTCTTGAGGGTCTGTCCTGAATCTTCTAAATTCCAGTGATTGCTAAGTCCTTGAATAGCCTTTGGACTGGTTTTCCAGCCGTCCTTTAGAAACACCAGATTCATCTCAGAGTCATGTTGCAGCTGAAATCAACCTTTTTTCTTCACAAACAGAAGTGCAAATATGCTTTCCATCTATTCCCTAGTTCAGACTGAATAGCTGTGTGTGAAGAAACAACTTTTGCTGGCAGCTATCATAATGGAAAAAAAAAAGGGATTGCTACTATTGTCCTCCTTTCTGAAGAAAAAGTAGACCATGCAGGCCAGATTAGAGAGTTAGATATTTAGTAGAAAGAGAAATTTCTTTGTGGCATAGTATCAGATTCTGCTTCTTTGGCTTATGGTTAGGGTGTCTGTCAGTCAGAGAGGCTTATACATGTTGTTGATTAGAGAAGTGTCATAGATTGTCAGACTCCGTATCTGTTGAATCATACACCAGTGTTTTATGCATATAAAACAACTAACAGCAGCCCCAGGGACAAAGCAGGAACAGGAGAGTAAAGGAAAAGAACTCAGTATTTGTAGAGGTTGTAAATGAAGTACCTTCATTTAATTCTCAATACCCTAAGTAGCAGTAAAATGATGCATATGTATGTAGTTTATTTACTTATTTATTGAAAGCATTATTTCTTTATATATATATGATACATATGCAGTAAATGTATACTGCGTTGTATATATGCAGTGCTTTTGGCAAGAAAATCACTGGTGGCTGATAGCAAAGACAAGATTATTCTGACTTGGTGGATCCTTGTATTGAATACAATAATATGAGTTTTACTATTCAGTTCAATTTGATGATTTCCCTAAAGGGTTATTGGGCTGATAATCCGTGTGAGAAATGAGTATGAAAACAATTTTATTAACCAGAATGGTTTGGTTTGGTTTTCTTTTTATTAATCAGAATTATCTATAGTCCTTTGAAAAGTCTTCATGTAAAAAGAAGGAAATAAATAATATTAAAAAACTAACCAACCAAAAACCTATTAGCTCAGTGAAGAGAATGTGAACTTGGAATGTGGAAACCTTCAGTGACACTCAGATGAAAACCTATGTGTTGATATAAACTGGAACTATCAACAGAAGAGGAGTCCTGCTCCTGGAGTAGTCTGAACTTGATGCAAAGTAAAAAGTCAAGGTTCTTTACCTAAAAAATACAAGCTTGGATTTTAACCATTATTAATAAATGCTTTAAATATATTAGACAAAAACAAATTTGGTTTAGGCCTCTCCCAGAAATTTCAGTACTGTTGATATTTGCATGTTCCTCTGGAAAGTTTTAGTTTTGATATCTTCTAGCAATACTAATAATTACCTAGGTAATTATTGAGATTGGTGACAAATTGTCCTTATTTCACAAGACTATGACTTCATCTGTGCGAACATTGGTATGGAAATGTTGTATTTAAAGACCACAAATGAATTTTGTGTTTTCACCATAGTTGCTATTTTATTAGCCTGCCAATTGCAATTCAGTTGCCATAGTTTGTAAATGGTAAGGCAATGTGTAAAGAAAGTAGATTAAGAGATTATACAGATTTGGTTAATGATTATCTTGTCTGATTCTTCTGGAACAGTATACTGAGCTAAAATGATCATTCTTTTGTTTGGAGACTAAATTAAGAACTTTCAAAACTAATTAATTTTAGAAAATTAAAAATAAATATTATGCTAAGGTTGGATTAAGGGTTTGATTTTTCTTTTTTTTTCATTCTGTAAAGTAAAGAAGTCTAGTTGAAGAACTTCTTAATGAAACATCAAAACTATTTGACCTTTGGAGTTATTAAAGATTTTTTTTTGCCAAGTACTTTGAAAATGACTTGCTAAGGAATTCAGAAAAGGGTTGGTAGAAGATGTATTGTGTTTCTTGAATATCAGAACAAAGCTGGAATTTGGGCAGATTGAAAGAAATAATACAAGTGGTCTTGTTACTTCTGTAAAAAACTCAATAAGGGATGAAATAGCACAAAATGCTCACAATCACACCTCTTAGAAGAGGGACATAATATGTTCTAGGCTGTGCCCAAATTTTGAAGGAGTAAATTAGTTATAGAACTGAATGCAGCCAAGTATACAGTAAGAACTAGAAATTTGACAAGAAACAGAATGCCTCATGACAATACAGACATATACCCTTTTCATACATTTAGCTTAGTCTGTGTAGACAGACAGCATTCCATAACACTCCACAATAAGTGTATTTGAAGTCTGAAAGAATATTGTTTAAATAGAATATGATGAAGTATAAAAAAAATACCTAAATGTAATGAGTTACTTTAGTGTTAGTTTTCCTCCTTACCTAAATAAAAATAATCTTTATTATTAAAAATTTTAGAGCACTACTAACAAGACATTGCAACATTCATCAATTTTGATTTAAAAAATTGTGGCAGATGGATGCATGGACATTTGCCTTAAATGTTTCTTGGTACAGAGAAAACCACTAGCAAGAATGAGACACTGGTTTCCAGCCCTGTGGAGGTAGGACTGAACAATACGGTCTGTGGTTTTGAACTAGGCAAGAACCTGTGGTTTTGATGTCTGTCAACAACTAATTGCACAGGTCTAGGGTGCTAGGTCATTGCACTGAGCCTGCGTCAAACCAGACCATGCCTACCATCACATGACACCACACCCACCATGCATATGCATGAAGTTTCTTGGAACTAGACGAAGACTTTAGGACTTGGACTGTATAAAAATGGTACCATCAGGAGCTAGGAAGGAGTCTCCCACCACCATCAACGGAGACTCCCACCACCAAGATGCCAAAAATCAAGAGGACCAATGGGATGCCACTGGATCCACAGGTGGTGATATCTTTCTCTGTCTGTCTCTGTCTTTTTTTTTCTCTCTCTCTTTCGTTTCCTTTCTTTCTCTTTAGCTAATTGTATATTTGTATGGATGGAAGCTATAGTTCTTTATTAATAATTCAAGTTTAAACAGGTTACTTCTAACAAGGCATTATTATAAAATCATGAAATTACAAGATCATACAAAGTATTTCTTTGTATGTACAACTGATTTGTATTTAATTAATCAATTAATGTGCTGATCTAAATCTTAAACTGTCCCAGTATTGTTCTCTTGTCATCTGCTATGTATATATTATATGCACATTTATACTATTTGCAAAAGCATTACCTTACACTTCAAGCTGTGTACTTCCAGCTGTAGTACCTGCAATTACACCCTTTACTCAGAAATCCACTGATTCATGGCAGAGTGAAATGATTCTATGAGCATAATGGTCACACATTTACATGACATGACAAGAAAGTGACACTTTATGTAAAACTTGCACTCCTCAGTATTGTTTATTTCAGTTCCATTTATTATAACTGGAAAAAAGAAAAAGTAAATAACAGTCCCTGCTGTGAATTGAAAGACGGATCTGTGGACCTAAGAGTCAGAAGATTATACTAAAAGCAAAAAGCAGAAGTGATGGCAATTTAAAACTTTTTGATAATGATATCATAGATGCTTCCATATTCCTACTGGACAATATAAGAATTGCCTGGAACCACCAGAATAAGTTGACACAGTGCATTTTGTTTCCTGCATCCACATGCTCTAACCAGCTTAGTCATTCACAGTCTACATTATCTTTCTTGTTTAGAAGAAAAAGAATAGAAAAATTGAAAGTTATAATTTATTTCCAGTACTGATTACTGGTTATTGTTCTCTTATCTGGCTCAGCTCTCTTGCACTCCTCAAAACAGTTAGAGGGAACAAAGATACCACCATCTATGGTGCTTTATGCAATGGCTTGACAGCTCTGAAGAAAGCTCTGATGAGACCTGAGTACGGTCCCTTGTTTCTGGAGTGAGATAATGTGAAAGCAGATATATGTCTGAACATGCACTGTGTTTTGAAAGAAAATAATTAAAATATGTTTACAAATAAACCAGTGTTGTTAGAGTCTGCTAGGAAGGGTCTGTGGTAACTGCTAAAATATACATGAAGTATCAAGCCTTCTAAGTCCCCACTGAGTGTCAGAAGATATTTAAATTTTTTAAATTAATGGATCTGGAGAGCCTAATCTGAACCATGAAAGCATATGAAGCTAATCACTATATGCAGTTAGAATATTTTTCTTAAACATTGAGACATTTAATTTTAATTGAGATTGCATAATACCAGATGTACGGACCCATTATTTTCACATTGTAACCAAATTTTAAGGGTATATTAGCCTGATACAGTTTTGCCCATATGAAATACTAGCTATATCTATGTAATTGAGTTAATTTTCAGACTTTTGTTTTTATGACAACATCAGTAATACATTACCTAGCAGATTTATTTGGATATCCTTGAGTAATTTCTGAACTCAGACCAGGCCTATGGACACCATACTTGGATGTTATTAGATATATCTGAAGATATATTTGAAGGAGTCAGTAAGAATCAAACAGTGATTTCCATGGTGTCAGATAAAGTCCTAACCAAAAATAAACTCCTTCCTTCCCCTCACTTATATTTTTGATTCATAGAGTAAATAGAAGGGTGGAAAATAAAGACTGCTAAAGAAATATAGGCCTAATGTGTGTAAATACCTGTCCACAAAATTTAACATTTCATAATCCATATGGGAATTGAATATTGATATTGAGATTAATTCATTTCTAATAGATTAGTCTTTAAAGCACACATTTCAGAATACTTAATTTACATTTATCAAAAAGCACAATATGAGTTACATCATCAAAAGGCACATCTTCACTACATGTTTTAAAAGTTGGCTGAAGTATGAGAACTAAATGTAATGGTCATAGTCCAAATGTTTGTTGAAAAAATAAGTGCCACCTGTGTCTTCAGAAAAAAGGAAAAAGATGATCCTTGTGTGTTTCTTTTGTAATAGTCAGAGTATATACAGCTTTATCTGCCTATAAATTGAGAAAAAGAGTCTCTTGTGAGATTAATCTTTTTTGTAAAATTACTGAGTGCTATAGTGTGGTTCATAAACATAATGAAGAATTAGATGCATACCAAGTAGAACTGGGCTTGCTTTTATAAAATACAAACTGAACCGTAAAGTAATTCATATTTAGAATACTGAATGACTTATTTTTTCCTCTTTTAGAGCTATGAGTACATAGACAAATGATACCTGGATTTATTTCATCCACATTGTGTTTTACTGCATTTAAGAGATATTTTCATAAAATATTTGAAATCTGTGAGATAAAAATTTTGTCTACAGTAATGAAGAATGTGGTTTAGTAGGCACATATGTAAAAGTGGGAGAATTATTATTATGTGTTCACACTGTGTGCATTTTGCAGGTGGTTTGGGGATTTTTGTCTGTGGTGGGGTTTTTTGTAACATCTTTGGCGATCTGGACTGAATGCTCTTTAGCCACGAGGGAGCACCAGGCCTTATAGTACACATGTTTAGTTGCTTACAAGATCAAACCAGGTCTTGTCCTCCCACCAACACCTGTGATGTTACTCAAAAGTATGACAGTGGATGTGATCAGCACAATCATGGCAAATGCATGCTCCTGGGCCAACTGAAATGTTTACACATAAGTACTGTTAGCGTATTATCCCATTCACGTTGTGATATGGAAGTGGGTTTCCTGAATGTCCATAAAATGGACAATAGATCCACATTTTATATAATACATTGGCTGCTCCAAAAAATACCAAGACATCTGCTGAGGCTTAGATTTTCAGTGGTTACATTTTCGTCTATAAGTACCAATGATTTGAAGCATTTTACAGAAACATAAATTTTTACTTGAATGTCAGCTTATTAGTACAGATTGGTCTTAGAATGTATTTGGTAGCCTGTTTCTCTTAATTGCCCTGTGCCAGGTGCCAAAAGTAGTAGATATCTGAAGGCAAATATCTGAAGCACAGTAGCATTAGTCACAGTTCTGAAGACAATAATGTGTTACAGAATTCAGGCTCCTTTTCTTTTCTGCATCTTCAACACATTGATTTCCCAAACAAAAGTGCAGATGTGACCCCATGATATTTATAGTTACTTTAAATACTTTAATTGATATACTTTTTAACCATTACATTTGCTTTTAGCTTGTTTGCTGTTTGCTTTTAGTTTAGCATGAACAGAAGCCTTACCCACTTTTCACTCTCTGTGTCTGTAATATCATTACCATAAAAGCTGGCAGAGGAAATCTCTAAGACTCATTTTGGAGTGTTAGAAATTAGGCATTCTTTATTGCAGCAGTGGGCGCACACATGAATAGCTTCACAAAGGTGAGTGCACCCCCATATCAATAAGCAGCAGCTAATATATTGTGAGATTATACATATTCATAATTTTTCTGAAAAATTAGTTACATATGCATTAGATTTCCTGGAACTAATTACAATATCTGCATCCTAATTATGCATGTGCTCTCTCACTGGGTGGTGGTCTTAAGGGGTCCCTGGTGGTTGTTGGTAGTCTTTTTCATGATGTCTGCTGGTTGACCTCAGTGCTCACGCATGCTCACAAAGGTCTGTTTAGGAGGTGTTGTTGAGCTGTGCTGTATCTTGAGCTGGTTTGTTTTAATTTGTCCCAACCTTGTTCCTGTTACATTCAAGAATAGGCCCCAATGGTCTCATTTTCTACTGTCTTATCTTCAAACCCCTTTCTTCACAAAAGCACCAATCTTCAGCTGCACATACCAGAAGCTACATTGTCACTGACCTACTTCATTCTCAGTAAACAATATTTAGCAAGACGAAAAGCAAGTTCAAGAAGAAAAAAAAAAGTTAGTAAGATGTTTTGTCTTACAATATCACAGCTCTTTTTCTCCTAGATGTGTAAACAGTTTGATTTGAGGGTCACAGTATTATTTTCCTATTACTCTGACAGAAATGAATGTCTTTGCAATATTGAAGTGTTAAGGCTTGGACAATAAGACCAAGCCAGAGTTGACCTATAGATGAATCCTGTATATTTTATAACTGATAACCATTGTGCTAGTAGGTATTGTGCTAGGTTATAACAAACCACCTATTCTGATGTAAAAGGTGGGAATACTGAAGCCTGAGCAACAGGCCCTGAACTGAAACTGCTAACCCAGTATGTAGTCACTAGTGAAATATGCATAGAAGATGTAGCTTAAACATCATAAAACATGTCTATCTTGAATGTATTCTTATATTTCTTTATGTGAGAGCAAGATAACAGGGCCAGAAAAACAGTTGTCTGACCTTGTGACCTTGCTCATAAATTACTTAGATAAGCAGGGAAACTCCCTTAGCTTCTCCCTTGAGCCCTGGCCAGTCTCTGGGGGGGAACCTAATGTGAGATGAAAACCAGATATTTCCCCTTAAAACAAAGGTGCCAGCTATTCTGGCTTACTGATTTTTGGGTATATAAGGCTGGACCTGCTCACAGCGACTTTGGATGCCTCACCTACGGGTGGACACGCCACGTAGGATTTCCCACTTGCCGGGACAGGCTCTCCAAACCCTCGCTGCAACCGGGGCTGCCCAGCGACTGCGGGTCTGGATGATGGTAACGTATGCAAGTGGTGATGGATCTTTCTTAATCACTATTGTCTCTCTCTTGTAGTAATGATTTGATGCATTACCCTATATTTTCATGTTTGTTTAAGCACACTACTTTGTCTTTTCTTACTGTATGTTTTCTCTATTATTCTGTTATATTATTTAGTTATTTCTAGTAAAATACTCCTGCTCTTTTCACTCTGGTGTCTGAATTTAATTGATATCCCTAATCAGCAAAACAAATATGCATCATGGCAGCCTGAAGCTACCTTATTTTGGCCCATATCTCTTGCATGTTAGTAGAGTTTCCATAGATTAACATGTAAAATTCTAGATTATGTTTCATTTTTATGAGAGAGAATTGCATCATGAGAGCTCTGTTTCTTTGCTGAACGCTCTCAGATTGTGTATTACTGTCATGTTTGTAGCTTTGTACCTGCAGAGTTTAATGTAAGTGACTATTAATGGAAAGTACTGAAGGAGCTTCAAACATAAAGGGGCACATCACATATAAGGTGCTAATAAACTCTTGGGATGATTAATCCACGCTTTATGTAGAACAGAAGTTGACCTATTCTGTTCTGCTCTTTTCTCTAGTGTGCCAAATCCCAAATGACACAGAGGTAGTTGCAGAAGGACAAAGATGATGTATTTTCCTCGAGATTTGTCTTCTTATTACTAGGACCAGGAAAAAAAAAAAAAAAACAAAACCAAAAACCTGAGGAGGTGCAGATAATCTATGTTTTAGCTGTGCAAGCCTGGTTTATTTAATTGTACTTTTTGGAATTGTTTACAAATAAAACTCTTTTATTGTTCAGAAGACACGTTTGTTCTCAGGAGCTTGACCTGCCTGTTGCATTAAATCTATAAAATGCTTTTTGCATACCATTATACGTGTAAGTACTGGCTCTTGAAAGAACTAAAGGACTTTCTTGAATGCATGCACATCAGATAACCTTGTGCTGATAGCATAATTATACCAGAGAAAGCTTTTTAGATAATGTCAATTTTCCATAATATATCCAGCATTATTTGAAATAATCAGGCATGATGCAACATCAATTCGAAGCATCAGTGTTTCTTTTTTCTATCTTTTCTTTTTTAAGTTGTATTGTACATAATTTATATCCAAGACATTTTGTCTTCATTCCTCCTTAAAAAAAATAAAACAATGATGTGACCTTTTTTGTCATTGGATGAAGCTTTCATACCTTCTATGCAGGTTTCCATTAGTTGACACTGGTTTTAGTTAGTTGGACCCACGCATTTAAGTTAATTACTGGCTTTTATCTTGTTATCATAAATGGCCATTTCTTTCTTAAAATGGTCAATTACGTTCATTGAAATAAATGGAAAGGAGTGTACAATTTGTTGGCAGCACTGTAAGGATGACCCTGGCACTGAAGAAGAACATATAGACTTTCTTAAATAGAAATAGCTTTCATCAAAGTAGATGTGGTTTGCTAGATTGCTGGTGGTTTTTTTGCTTTTTGGTCACAATTCAGAGTTAACTACATAGCAGTTGAGTGTTTAAAAGCTCCTAAAATATCCACAGTGTACTTAAAGTAGAGCTCTGTAATTTTACTGAACTACTGCATTTGTATAAAGCAGTTTGTATAAAATTGAGGGAGTTGTTTTCAGTTGAAAAGCAGCAGACATCAGGTTCATTTTTTATCAGGAAATAATGTGATAGAATAAACAAGCAGATTGAGAAATGAATCTAAGAAGAATTATTCTAAAACACAACGGAAAGTTAAAGCAATTAATATAAGAAGTAAAGAGATGTAAGAGTGGCAGAAAGTACTATAGGGAGTGGAGAAATCCCATTCCATTCACTTAGGAAGCCTGGAAACTGCAATACCCTCTGAAATAATAGAAGATAAAAACTGGACTCACTTCTTAGGGAAGTCTGCTGCCTCTCTGGGGCTCAGGTTAAAGATATGATGAGAAAACTTCCTACCCTGGTACAGCCCTTGGATTATCAGCCTTTATTGATTTTTCATATAGACAGCAGTGAAGTTGAAGTAAAAATTCCAAAGGCTATCAAAAGAGACTTCAGGGCCTTGGGACAACTGGTTAAGGAATCAGGAGCAGAATAACATCCTCTACCTTTTCAGTTGCAAGGAATAATGAGGGAAGAGACAGGAAGACCCAGCAGATCAATACCTTGGTTCTGTGACCAAAATTTTGAAGTTTTTGATCATGAGTTGGTCTACACAACACCAGGTGTGCTGGTGACAGATGGCATATATCTCAAAAAGGGAAAAGAGTCTTTGCACAGGAGTTAGCATGGCTCACTGAAAGATCTTTAAACTAGATTTGAGAAGGGAAAGAGATAAAACCAGGCTCTCTAGAGATAAGCTTGGGAGTGGCACTGCCAATGTTTGAAAGACAGTGCGGTATTGAGGTCCCTTGGTCTGCTCCACAGTGTGCTGAGTACACTGGAGCACATTTGAAATGTCCCTGTACTAGCAAGCAGCACCCTAGCCATCTCAGTGGAGATAGAGGGGATCCATGCGGCAACAAAGTTACAAGGGTTGCTGATGTGTTAGAAATCATGGAAGTGCCTGGGAACACTTACACAGGAACTAGATCTTCTTCCCCAAATAAGATGGTGGGATCAATAGCCCAACTGAAGTGCATCTATAGCAATGCATGCAGCATGGGCAACAAACAAGAGGAATGGAAAGCCATTGTGCAACTGGGGAACTATGACATAACTGCAATCACAGAAACATGGTGGGATGACTCACACAACTGGAGTGCTGCAGTGGATGGCTATAAACACTTCAGAAGGGATAGGCAAGGAAGGAGAAGTGGTTGGATAGTTCTGTATGTTAGGACATGTTTTGCCTGTCTAGAGCTTGACAATGACAATGAAAGGGCAGACTGTTTATGGGTAAGAGTTGGGGGAAAAGCCAACAAGGCAGATATTGTGGTGGAAGTCTGTTATAGATGACCCAACCAGGATGAAAATACAGATGAAATATTTTATAAGCATCTGGGAGAAGTCTCATGATCTCTAGCCCTTGTTCTCATGAGTGACTTCAGTTTGCCAGGTGTCTGCTGGAAATGCAATACATCAGAGAGGAAACAGTCTAGGAGGTTTCTGGAGTGTGTGGAAAATAACTTCTTGACACAGTTGGTAAGGTAGCCAACTAGGGAAGACACCCTGCTGGACTTGTTTGCAAACAGAGAAGGACTTGTGGGTGATGTGATGATTGGAGGCCATCTTGGGCACAGCCATCATGAAACGATAGAGTTTTCAATTCTCGGAGAAGTGAGGAATGGGGTTAGCAGAACTGCTACCTCAGACTTCTGGAGGGCTGACTTTGACCTGGTGGACAGAGTCCCTTGGGAGGCAGTCCTGAAGGGCAAAGGAATTCAGGAAGGCTGGACATGCTTCAAGAATAAAATCTTAAAGGCACAGGAGCAACGTGTTCCCATGCTCAGGGAAGAAGACATGCCTGTCTGAACAGAGAGCTTGGGCTGGAACTCTGGAAAAAAACCAGACTTTGTGAGCTTTGGAAGAAGGGGCAGGCAACTGAGGAGGACTACAAAGATGTTGTGAGGTTATGCAGGGAGAAACTTAGAAGGGCCAAAGTCCAACTAGAACTTAATCTGGCTACTGACATAAAAGACAATAAAAACAGTTTCTATAAATACATTAACAACAAAAGCAGGAAAAGGAGAATCTCCATCCTTTATTGGATGTGGGGCCAAACAGTGACAAAGGTTGAGGAAAAGACTGAGGTACTTAATGCCTTCTTTGCCTCAGTCTTTAATACTAAGCCCAATTGTTCTCAGGGTATCCAGCCCCCTGATCTGGAAGACAGGGACTGGGAGTGGAACAAAGTCCCCATAACCCAACAAGAATTGATTAGACACACACAAGTCTATGGGCCAAATGAGATCCACCCAAGGGTATTGAGGGAGCTAGCACAGTGCTCACAAAGCCACTTTCAATCATTTATCAGCAGTCCTGTCAAAGCAGGGAGGTCCCAGTTGACTGTAGATTAGCAAATGCCATCTACAACCATCTACAGGAAGGGCTGGAAGGAGTATCCAGAGAACTACAGGCCTGTCAGACTGATCTCGGTGGGAAGGTTATGGAGTGGATCATCTTGAGTGTCATCATGTAGCATGTTCAGGACAATCAGGCAGTGAGTCCCAGTCAGTATGGGTTGATGAAAGACAGGTCCTCCTTGAATAACCTGATCTCCTTCTATGATAAGATGACCCACTTAGTGGATGAGAGAAAGGCTGATGGACTTTAGTAAAGCCTTTGACATGATTTCACACGGCATTTTCCTGGAGAAACTGGCTGCACATGGCTTAGACCCATATACTCCTCACTGGGTAAAAAGCTAGCTGGATGGCTGGGCCCAAAGAATTGTGGTGAGTGGAGTTAAATCCAGTCAGCCACCACAAGTGGTGTTCCCTCAGCCTCTGTACTAGGGCCAGTTCTGTTTAATATCTTTATCAATAATCTGGATGAGGGGATCAAGTGTACCCACAGTAAATTTGCAGATAACATCAAGTTGGATGGGAATGTTGATCTGCCTGAGGGTGGAAAGGCTCTACAGAGGGATCTGAACAGGCTGGGTCAATGGGCCAAGGCCAGTTGTGGGAGATTCAACAAGGCTAATTTTCAGGTCCTGCAACTGGGTCACAAGGACCCCATTCAAGGCTACAGGCTTGAGGAAGAGTGGATTGAAAGCTACCTGGCAGAAAAGGAGCTGGGTGTGTTTGTTGACAGCCACCTCAATGTGAGCCAACAGTGTGCCCAGGTGGCCAAGAAGACCAATAGCATATTGACAATGACTCATGCTATCACTGCCTCATGCTTCTGGGCTCTCCATGCACATAGAGATGAACATCTTATTGCAGAGCCTAATGCCTGCTTTCTCCATGCACTTACAGGAGGAAAGGTCTGAGGTGTGATAATGTATAAAATTGGTGCAATGTTTCCTACAACATACTTTCATTATCGAATTGAATAAAGGACTGTCCCAATCTGATATCGGGGAAGGTTCTTAAACGATCCCAGGAGTGAAATTAAGACACAAACGAGGTCAGATGCCTTGTAAATTTTATTTTCTGTAACAGCTGATAACAGCAATAGGACAGAGAGAAAAAGAAAGGAAAAGTCAGAATCCCTAAGCAAGCAAACGGTAGAGATGCAGCAAGATTGATTACCACCACCACAAATCCAATGATGTACCGTTGGCTCGGTCTTGGTGCAGTTGATGGTGCTCCAAGCTCCACCAAAGTCCCAGCTCCGAGGAAGGATGACCAAAATCAAAAATGATCCCAAGAGAGAAGTACGCAGTCTTTTTATTACCCTAGTCTCCACTATTTCTCTGAAAAGTCCAACAATTTCCATGGAGCTGCCACCCCATGGTCCTCCATGTGTGCACGCCCAGATGTTCACAGTTGCTGTGCCGACGGAGGGTCGACCTGCGGTGCCTTCAGCCTCCGCACATCTTCCTCACCCTGATTTCCTCTTCACCCAGCTTGCACACAGGTGCAGCTTGGAAGGCACTGCCAAGGATGTTGTTTGTTTTAGCTTCAGGCGGATATCATGGTTTCATCAGGGACAATTTGTCTCCTTCAGAGCGTACTCCTCCATGGCGACAGGATGCTGAGGCCAGGAAGTGGTAGTGGTGCAGCAGCAATGTCGAGACAAACACAGTCCAACACAATCCCTTACAAGGGCCAAAAATGGTCCAGCAAATTTATGGCATATGAATATGTAAAGAATGTTTATCTTTTAATTTCAAATAAAATGTTAACTGTCCCTAAATGGAATTGTTGACCTTCATGAAGTGTTAAAAAATGTAGAAAAAAATTCTGTTATGTCATTCCAGAAATGCTAAAGTTCCCATTATTTATTGTCACCAAGGGTATTGAAAACTTTTTCAAAAGGCATCTAAACAACACAATTATAGAATGTGTATTAATTACATTTAAAGGCAAAGCATGATCAAGGACCATGTGATAGCTTTTCTTTCAGTGTCAAATATTAGCTGACATCCTTTGTTTACCTACCAGTTTACAGCAAACAGTGTCATTTCCTGATTATCATCTACAAAACTGACAGCCTTATCTTTTGCTATTTTCTGGTATACCTGTTTATTTAAAGAAATATTCATTTTATAAATGTATTTGCTCAATAACAGGTACTATGTGCTCCATGACACTTGTCTTATAATTTAGGGGATTTTAAAATGTGGTTTAACAAATTCTGTGGCTCTGCATTTATTTTTCACTATATTTATTCTTATATAAAAAGCATAGCTCCCTATGGTCCCTAAGCAGGAGCTTGTCTAGGTGAATTTAAACCACCTTTGAATTATTTTGTTGCTCTGTACTGTGATTGTGCCACTCTTCCTAGTTTATGTCCAGTTATTAATGGCCACAGTGGAAGCAGTGAGCTGTGTACTCCAATGAGTTGGACATAGCCTGCCTTTCCTATATTTCCTATTGTATTTAATACAAAATGCATACATAAACTGTAGTATAATATATATTATTTTTGAGTATTCAAAGCCTGAACTACCTCTGTTAAAATACCAGTATTTTTATTATTCCAATTTTAAGGCAAATATTTGTGGAGGTTTTTTTTTTTTGATAAACCAAACACATTAAAGAACATTAGATATTGTCCCATCAAAGACTTATCCATAGTTAGAAGGTAACACAAATTTTTAATTAAACATATTGATAACTTAGAGCTACTGAAAAACTAAAAAGCTATTGCACAAAAGCAATAGATCAGAAGGAAAATAATTTTTAAAAGATTTGTATCTGAAAAGCCAAAGATATTTTTAATTCAAAAAATATTTGAAATATTTTTAAAAAGAATGTATTTTTTTAAACCTCGCAGAACTTATATTACTTATTTTTCACCATCTTTAATGACATTTTTTAATTCTCTCCCATTATATGCAATGTTGTACAAGTTGAAATTGACTGTTTTCCTATTACATCAGCAGCTAAAATGGACTAAAGTAAATTTCAACCGTATTTTAGAATTACATTATTAATAGGCATTAGATTGTAGAGGAGCAAATCAGGTACATTTTAGATTTGGGTTTTTTGTTTTGTTTTGTTTTATAGACTTCAGAAAGACTTCAGTCTTTTCATTTTGGATTCAAGTCCTAGATTTTAGAAATCAACATATTATCATAGAAGACATACACCTGTGTCCCTAGATCCTTAAAGGTGTCCCAAAGATCCACCCCTATAGATAGCAGAATCTAAGTTGCACAGGCAGTCATCGAGGAAATAATGAAAATTCTCTATAGGGTTATAGAATCACAGAATCATTTAAGTTGGAAAACACCTTTAAGATCATCGAGTCCAACCGAAAACCTATCAAGTCCAACTGTAAACCTAACACTGCCAAATCCATTACTAAATCATATCCTTAAGCATCACATCTACATGTCTTTTAAATATCTCCTGGAATGATGACTCAACCACTTTCCTGGGCAGCCTGTTCCAGCGTATGATAACCCTTTCAGTGAAGAAATTTTTCCTACTATCCAATCTAAACCTCCCTTGGTGAAAATTGAGGCCATTTCCTCTTGTCCTATCACTTGTTACCTGGGAAAAGAGACCAATACCCACCTCATTACAACCTCCTTTTAGGTAGTTGGAGAGAGCAATAAGGTCTCCTTGAGCCTCGTTTCCTCCAGACTAAACAACTCCAGTTCCCTCAGCCATTTCTGATAGGACTTGTTCTCCAGACCATGTTTGTTGCCCTTCTTTGGACATGCTCCAGCACCTCAATGTCTTTCTTGTAGTGAGGGGGCCAAAACTGAACCCAGTATTGAAGGTGAGGCCTCACAAGTGAAGGGTACAGGAGGATGATCACTCCCTAGTCATGCTGGCCACACTGTTTCTGATATAAGCCAGAATGCTATTGATCTTCCTGACCATCTGGGCATACTGCAGGTTGATATTTTGCCATCCATCTGTTAAAATCCCAGGTCCTTT
>ML998135.1:67522-88243 GCA_010365825.1 Otus sunia
GAAAACCAAGTGCTAGTCTTCCTGAGAGAATAACATTAAAATTTTTTAAATTTTTATTTATTTATTTTTTTTTTTAGGCAATTTTGCAGAACTGTGGCTTCAGCAGAAGGTAAATAATAAATCTTTGGAAATCTAATTTTCTTACTGAGTAGAAGATTTAACTTTGAATGATACAATCACTTCAAGCAAGAAAAAATAGTTCATTTCCCAGGCTCTTAAAATATGTGACTCTGACACTTCTGATAAATGTAAATGGTATAATTATGTGTTTATGTTTTTTTGAGACTATTCACTGTCTGCTAGGAAACACAGAAATCAACCTCTGTCCTTTTATTCAGGTTCTGACCTTCCATTTTAAAAATGTGTCTAACATTTATAATTGTAAAGGAAACCTCAGCACACCACGAATGAAGCATCTGCTTAAACTTGAAAAGTATGAAAAGAAGCTATGAAATGTGTGAAATTTTCTATTTGTTTCAGCTAAAAGATTTCATGCCAGTGATGATAACTGAGATGTCAACATTCTTAATTTCTTTTGAGAAAACTCAGAGCAGGTCTCTTTCACACAAGTGAGGTTTTGTCTTGTTTTAATGCTACAAATGCATTTCTTTTTGGACATATTTGTGTATATTCCCTTCTCTAATATAACAAATTAAGATACTGGTTGCAGACAATAAGTATATTGAAGTTCATCAATCAATCTTTTTAACAGGGAAATGTGACAGACATTCAATATAACTTTTTTTTTTTTTTTACAGCACAACTTGGAAAGCACATTCTTGGAAAGAATAATACAGCTGGGTAATGTCTTTATTTTTTTAAGTTTGAATGAAGATTTCCTGGTTTAAGGATGCTGATTCATAAGCTTCAAATATTCTATTTCATGTATTGTTAATTGTCATGGTAGCAGTAGATATCCAAGGAAGTTCAGTATTTCATTTGACCTTTCATTATCAGGCTCTTTACAATTCAATTCATGTGCCTGTAGATATCCAAGCTTCAACAGTTAGAGGACTCTTTTTTGCCTTGGTTCAAGACCTTTTATTCTTTCTAATTAATTGGTTAAGAAATTGACAATTTCACCCAAGTTTAAATGTTCATTTCTTAACTTGGTAATATAGTAACTTTTGTAAATGATGTCTAAAAAATGTTTTGCCAATTACAATAGTGAAATGTATTACTAATTTGCAAAGAAATTTAACAAACCATGAGTTTTTGTGGTTTGATTCATGTTCTTTATAACAGTTCTGCAACTTTTCTTTCCCTGGTATTCATTTTATTGACCATTCCACTTCAAATTGCTGTAAAACAATTATTTTATTTTCCGTTTTCCTAAAATACCTCTAAATACCTGTTTAAATACATTTGTTTCTAGTTTTCCCCAATCTATTAGCCAGAAAAGATTTTCAATTGGTTTTAAGCTATGTTAAGCAAAGTAAGCTAGTGCTTTAATAATTTCTTCTTAAGAGAAACAGGAGGTAAAGGGAAGCCCAGACAAGACTTTTTGAATATATTTTTCCTGACCCTGGCATTCCCAAAGAAGTAAAGTTTCCTGGGCCACTGGTTATACAGTCTCAAATTTATCTCCTTCCTTGTTAATGCTTTTCACACATCTTCTATTAATAAAGGCTCTAAAGTTCAATTGCAAAAGTCTGATTATTTATATTTGTTCAAGCAGATTTTGGATAAACCTTGACAAAAGTGTGTATATAATACATAGTTATCAGATACTTTCAGTAGTTGCAAATTGAAGTGGAAAGTATAAATAATCAAGATTGAAACTGTTAATATATGATATTTTTGTCCAAAAAGCAGATTTGTGGCCTGGTGTGCAATAGTTCAATAAACACACACTTAAGAAAGACATTGCTTATCTATTTTAGAGTTGCGCAAGTCTAGGTGTTCAGTGGTTTCCCACAAAACAAACACACCAATGAGACTTTTCGCACTATATTTATACACAAAACTTGCAGGGTTAGTAATTTTCAAAGTCCATCCTATCCATGATGATTTGTTAGAAATTTACATACAATTATAATACTGCTGATACTATGCATGCTCAGGGGAAGGGTCTTCACCTGGGTAAGGGTCTTCTTGACCTATAGGCATGATTTTTAGTATTATAATGAGAGTAGCTCAGCTAAGGATACATGGGCCTTGAGTTTACTTCCAAGTTGGCAATGTACCCTCTTTAAGGTCTAATTGCTCTGGGATGTCCTTGCTCAAAGGACATCTCTTGTTCTTCTGATTAGGGATGCCTTTGGCTTTAACATATACAAAGAACGTCTTTCTTGACCTAAGCATAATATTGCTACATTGTTCTAAATGTTTAATCTTCAACAATATGAGCTGTTAGAATTTCAGCTTACATTTTGCATTTTCTCAATTTCTGCAATGAATTGCAATACATCACAGAAATTAGAATTAACATAAATTTGGGTGAATTCAATATTTTCACTGCACCTTTGAACTGTCACACACTGTTTATTTATCTTAGCTCATTTCCTTGACCGCTATTTCTTTCCTATAGAAATATTCTTCCAAATATTGTATATTTGTTGCAGTATAAAACACTTCTGAAAGCAAAAGTAAGTATAATAATTTTGAAAAATACAATGATATAAGATAGTAACATTTACATATGTTTGTTGTTAGCTTTCTTCTTTCCCCACTTTCATTTTGTCATGGTTTGAACTCAGCCATCAACCAAACACCACAGATCTGCTTGCTCACCCTCCCCCCACCCAGGGAATGGTGAAGGAATAAAGGGACACTCATATGCTGATATAAAAAAAACCAGTTTGGTAATTGTAATAAAACAAAATAATAACAATAGCAAACAGTATGAGCAGGTAATGCACTATGTGATTGCTCACCACCCTCGGAGTTATACCCAGTCCATCCTGGCTGGGTTTGGCTTGACCGCAGACTTTACTCTCTGCACCTTTCCCTGCTGCTGACATGGTGCCTGTTGCTGCCCACCCTGTTGGTGTCGTGGTCGCACCCCTGGAAGCAAGAGAGAACCCACCTCCTTCCCAGCTGCCCCTCCTTTATATACTGAGAATGGTGTCACATGATATGGAATACTCCATTGGCCAATCTGGATCTGGCACTCCAGCTATGCCCCCTCGTAGCTCAAGAAAAATGAACTCTATCCCAGCTGAAACCAGGACACCTTTTTAACATAAAAATGACAATAATTTAAAATAGATTAATCATACTAGGTCAGTTTTCTCTATTGCAACTGCATTAACATCAAAGAAGAAACAGATATGTACGTAAAACCAGATCTATCAGTACTGTTATTTTTTTCCACAGGGGAAGTCAGTTGCTCAGAATATATACTGAATAACTACGTTCTGTAATTAACCTCAACCATCAACCGTATCATTTATCATATGCTTCATTTTAAATATTTGAAATAAAACTAGTCATATAGCAAAAACTAAACTCATGTCAAGAAATTTTATGGAGCAGTGCCATAAAGAACCTCTACAGGAGTGGTAGAAAAATTAACTTAAGGAATCACTTGTGTGTGAAAGATAGACAGCTAAATAGTTGGATATATAAATAAGTCATCTGCTCCTATCTATTTAACATAGATGCCCATATGGAAGATTGCCTTACTCTGCCTGAGCTCCCTCTGCTCCTCTGCTCTTGAGGTACCTTTTGTGCTGATCTTTCCGATGGAGCTTTGACCATTTGTCAGAACTTCCAAAGCTTATGAAACTCTCCCTGCAGTGCTTAAGACATCCCCCTGCTAAAACTACATGTCACTGGCTTGGGCAGTAGATCTAACTTACTTTAAATGTAGAAAAGAGAAGCTAAGAGAAGGTAAGAGAAGTGTGGATAAACTAAAATGAGCTAAGCTAAACTCCAGTCTATTATTACCTCTTCCTTCAAAAGTTTTTTTGCTGTTGTTGTCAACTGCAGAGCTGAAGATGGTGGTCTGTCTCGCTGGAGCTGAGGTCTGCCTATGCAGCAGGAAAATGGATTTTCACCCCCCCAGTGCAGAGCGCACGTGCGGTTTAGGGCCAGGTGCTTCCATTTCACCTTCATGGGTAGCTCGCCCCTATGCTTATTCCAATACGGCAGTGGGCTGTTATACCACCCCGTAACTGAAATGGTGGCCATTTGTTAGTAAAAAAGGTCAAAGTAAGAAAAGAACACATGCATTTATACAATCTTTATGATAGATGGTGCCTTTTTACATATGGCATGAATCTAGTTAATGCCATTGGGTGAAACAGAAGAGACAAATTACATGTTCGATACAATGCTTTGAATCAAACGTATAAATCATGGAATCAAACAAGGTAAAAACTACCATGCCCAAGCCACATAATGTATAAAACAAGATACGCTTAATCCACAGAGCACTCAGAAGTCATGAGAAGGGATCAAATTCCCACCCTTTCCAGGTCTGAACCAGGACATGGGCTCGTTTCCTAATCCCAGAAGTTATTTGTTTGACCACCTGACCATTGTCATAAATTTTTAAACAATAGTTTGAATCACTTAATTTACCAAACACCCCCTTCTTTGGCTAACAGGTAATCAAGAACCATACAATATTGGAATATTGCTGTTCACATCTGTGTAGCTTGATCTGCCAATAGATCCATGACATGAGCAATCTCATTGCTGATAATTTCTAAAACAACTTGTAATTGAATAATGTGATTCAACTTATAAATAGGTTCTTGAACATCGCTAATCACTTAATTGGGGTTCCAGGTGGCCCAGTGAAACACCTGCACTATGTGGTTTTTATCTGTACTACTGGCATGTAGAAAATTTCCAAACAGCACGTCAAAGAACTGGTCTCACATTTCCACTTTATAACCTTACCCTGTACATTCTTGGTATGAACATTTTACCCAGCTATTGTTACTGAGTTTTACATGTGTTCGGTTCCATCTCCCTTGGTATTCTGAACAATCACAGGGTCTGCAATAGGTGCCATAACAATCAAAGCCTGGGGATAAAGCCCATTCACAAACATTCTCCCTGACTTGTACTCCTCTCTCTTTTGTCTGGTTAAGGCAATACATACCTTTTCTGGGAAAATGGAGTTGCCAGGGATAGGCATCCTCAGTCCAGAATACCATCCCATTATGGACTGTACTCAAATTGCTGACCCACCATTTAGGTTGCACCGGTTGGGCCCAGCCAAGATCAATCTTCAAAACCTCCTGGACCTCCACACACCCAACAATTAATAAGGCTAAATGCACTAGCAACAGAATAACCTAAAGCTGTCACCAAAATGGGATAAAAGAACCAACACCAATGCAGTGTGTATAAGCAGACACTCCTTTATTAAGAGCTGGTTGCATAGGAGAGTCATCTCACCAACAACACACACCTAACCCGTGTAGCATGCTGATTATATAGGATACACTAATACATAATAAGTTCTCATACATAAACATGATAATTCCCATAACTAATTTTCTTATTCCCACCCCCTTCTGGTCATGCACACTTGAGTCCTGAAAGGGGTCGGGGGGCTGCTTTTGCAACCACCATAGATTACTAACCTAAAAGAAAGACCCTCCAACGCTGTTGACTCAAGGACTTTGGCTCACATTATGATTTTAACATGCTTTGAGGCCCTTTCACAATGCAACTTTTAGAACACCTGGTCTACAGGGCAATAAATCATCCTTACTGAACAGTCTAGCAATGGTACCTTGTCATGAGTCTTATTCTTGGAATAGAAATCTGGTTAATGACTATTACCAGCCTACGTGGCCTTAGCCTGGGACTTTACAAAGGACATTGTACCAGCGTAACTGGTTGTATGGTTACTCTAAATCATTCCTTGTTTAAATCTAAACCACCAAAGATTGTTAACATCAGCTCAAATTAATAACAAATCGGTAACAAACCCACAAATTCGTTTTCCCCCCATTCTCAGTTAACATTTAGAGAGCCAAAGCCTCCCAAGGGACCGAGAGAGGAGAAAGGTCACCCAAAGTAGCTTCTACAATGATAGACTATACATCCTAAAAATATTAATAAGGTAATGAGCATCAATACTATACAAAAAGTTAAAATCCACATAAGGATCCCCCATCATGGCTCAAGATGTTGTTCTCCATGGAATTTACCTGCAAGTGAAAAGGAAAACGTCCTCGGTTCGTTTTGAAAATCAGAAGTGTGTTATAGTTAAAAAGATGGAACAATCCAACTCACATTAATTTTGCGCTCCTTTTCATGAACATCTTTGGCTCTAATCTGAAATCTGAGCTCCAGTATCTACCAAAAACGTAATCAGGACCGTTTTGGTTCCATGACCCCTGTGATCAATAAATCACTCCAGCCATTTTTGGTGATCTGTTTAATGTAAATCCAGCCTTTGCCCCCCTGCTTACCATTGGAGGGCAAAGGACCTTCCCACCGAGTCTCAGGAAGCATTTGTCCCTGGTGGTTCAATCCACAAGGGTGCGCTGGGAGTAATATTCATCTGCAAAACAAGCTGCCTTCTGCATACTCTCTACCAATTCATCAACAGTCCCTGTAATTGTGAGGGGATCCCCCCCTCCAAGGATTTCAAACTCCCCCTCCAATAGGTTGCCTGCTGGGTCGAAGTCCAAGGGGCACAGTAATTCCCGGTATTTAAGAATACTCCTGGTCCCCAATACCCCTGTGCCTCCTTTTCACTCAGCAAAATCTGATCTGTCCCAGATAACGACACTGTCCACACATACTTTATCTCCGATTCCTTAGGAGTTCAGCCAAAGTCTTTTTTTTTAATTTTGCTAACTCTGTGGCGGTATAGGGGACCTCCTTGGTTGTAACTTAGGGAAGCTGATCTTGCTCATCATCATAAACATATTAGGTTTTGATCAAAGGCCGGAGTGAGGGTGGTTCTAATTTTTCTACTTTCTCTCTTGCTGCCTGCAAGTCATCAAAGTGGTAACTAATTTCCCATTTCAGAGATGTCTCCTTGAGACCCATGTCCACACGGAGTTGCTCCTTAAGAGCAGTCTGAAGGTATTTCACCTGATTTCTTTCTCCCTCAAGTTGTTCTTTTAATTCCACCACTTGTCCCTGAAGGGACCAAACAAGGCTTTGTAGGGAGTCAGTTCTTTGAGATTCAGCAACACGATGACAGTCCCTAGTGTCTACCACAGCAGCCAAACTAGCTCCAAGAATGGCACAGATAATTGACTTTCACTTTCCTGATCTTACTCTCCATCCTTTAGCAAAGCACTCATTCGATCAACCATACTCTGCAAATTGTACCAATTTCTCTGCACCCAGTCAATTCTAGGCACAGAGGGTCTTGCATTACACTTTTCTAAAAAATTAAATGGCACTTATCTTCCCCAAGGAACAGTGTTACAATCACTCATCTTATATAAAGCAGGGAAGTAGTCATCTCAGGAAGGCAGCACATAAGTTCCAAACACAACACAAACCTGCCCCCTTACATTCCTGAAAGGTCTCACATATTTCCGGGAACAATCTCAAGGACACATCTCATATAAAGCAGGGAAGTGATCCTCTCAGTAAGGCAGTACATAAGTTTCAAACACAACACAAGCCCACTCCCCTTACATTCCTGAGAGATTTCATGTATTTCAAATAATACAGTACTTTTATTTCAAATAATTCAGTGCTTTGGTCTCAAGTTATCTAGTCCATGTATAAAGTGGGGAAACAGTCATCTCAGGAAGGCAGCACATAAGTTTCAAACACAAACAAGCCCTCACTCCTTATGTTTCTGAGAGGTCTCACTTAACATAGCGAGGCAATATGGCACTCTCATCTCAAAGGATCCTGTCTGTGACACCAATTTAATGTCCCGATCCAATGTCGGGGGAAGTTTCAATATGATCCCAAGAATGAGATTAAGGCACAAACAACGTGAAATGCCGTACACTCAAATCAGTTTTTATTATTAAACGCGGAGAGGGGTAGCAATAGGACAGAATGGAAGGAAAAGACAGAAATAAAGCAAGCATCTGGAACAGAGTTGCAAGAATAGTCACCACCGCGGATCCAGCAGCATCCCGTTGGTCCTCAGTCTTCAGTTCTTTGATGGTGGGTGCACACACAGCAAAGTTTTTTGTTGCCTTTTTAAGTTCATTGTATCAGCTGATTAGCATATCTGCCCACCTTTAGTTTTTCCTCTGGTCCCACAGGATTTTGCTGACTTCATGCTTCTTGAGAGATCATTCTGGGGCAGAAACATTCACCTCTTACCAGTTCAGTGACGAAGGCGTGAAGTCATTAGCAATGCATACATGGTGTCTGACATACACAATAGAGCCACAAAGTATCAGGCTGTACAATGGCCCATGATCGGAGGCCCTTGTGGTTGATGAGAAACACCTGGTTTCACTCAGTCCACACCTCTTTGAGGTTTATCTAAGGAGTTTGTTAATACAACTGCAAGGCAGTGGGAGGGTGCATCCTTCCATACAGTCTTGCTTCCTTGGGTAACATTCCTTAGATTACTGACAAAGGCCACAGCTGGCCCTTGGTCAAGGTGTTACTGGTGACTCAAAGCACACACACAAGCAATCTTTGAGACAGTAATTTGACGTTTCAGTCTCTCACGCATGCAAACATCACGAAGCTCAGGAAGGCCAAATGCAAGGTCCTGAATATGGGTTAAGACAATCCCATTCACGAATACAGGCTAGGTGATGAGTAGATTGAAAGCAGCCCTGTGGAGAAGGACTTAGGGGTATTGTTGGGTGAAAAACTGAATATAAGCCAGCGGTATGCACTTGCAGCCCAGAAAGCCAACCGTATCCTGGGCTGCATCAAAAGAAGTGTGGCCACCATGTCAAGGGAGGAGATTGTCCCCCTCTACTTGCTCTCTTGAGACACCACCTGGAGTACTGTGTCCAGCTCTTGGGGCTCCCAGTATAAGGACATGGATCTAGTCAAGCAGGTCCAGAAGAGGGCCACAAGTTGATCAGGGGGCTAGAGCACCTCTCTTATGAGGACAGGCTGAGAGAGTTGAGGTTGTTCAGTCTGGAGTAGAGAAGGCTCCAGGGAAATCTTATATCAGCCTTCCAGTACTTAAAGATGGTCTACAAAAAAGCTGGAGAGGGACTTTTTACAAGGGCATATAGTGATAGGAGAAGGGATAATGGTTTTAAACTGAGGAAGGGTAGATTTAGATTAGATGTAAGGAAAAAGTTATTCACTGTGAGTGTGGTGAGGCACTGAAACAAGTTGTCCAGCGATTTTGTGGATGTCCCCTCCCTGGAAGTGTCCAAGGTAAGGCTAGATGAAGCTTTGAGCAACCTGATCAAGTGGAAGGTATCTCTGTCTGTGGCAAGAGGGTTGGAAGTAGATGATCTTTAAGATTCCTTCCAACCCAAATCATTCTGATTCTATAATTTATTGAACTATGCTTGGCCTGTGTCAGGTACTTCAAATTAACAGCACAGATTATTTAATAAAGTGGCCTACATCTTGTGCATTGTAAAGATAAGAAATGTTATTTAAACATACTCATGACATATTATAAGACTTTCACACTTCAAAGGTTTTAAAACACTCATAGGAAATGAGAACATTATGTTCTGTTTCTTTAAATTCCATTGAGAAGTGGTTAAGATTTTGTAGATCTTTATCAAACCTGAATGCAATATGTCAGTTTTGTTAAAAACCAGGTAAATCTATGCCTGATTAATAATATCCTGCTCTTGTTTACAATTGTTATAACTATAGATGTTATCTTTTTTTTTTTTTTTTTTAATTTAAATTTTTGTATTAGGCTATTTCTGTTTTTTAATTGTCAATTTTCAGCAAGACTTAAGTTCAAAACTATAGTTTTACAGCTGCATTTTATTAAGAACTGACACTTTTAAGGTAAAGCATTGAAAGATTAGCAGTGAATTATGGCACAGTCTGCACATTAAACCACCAGCTTGTGCAGCAAACGTTACAGACAATCTGCAACCTGAAATATTAATAACTTAGTGCTTTGGAGATTATATTAATTGCAGTCACTCTAAGAATGATATAATTAGTCTATTTTACAGTAGCCACTAAGGTCACAAGTAATTATTCACATTATACAAGTAATTTTTCACCTGTTATAAATCTCCATGAATATATTAACTGAACACCAACCTGTATTTTCTGCACAAAGTTGTGTTGTTTTAATAGGAAGGCAGTAGGAATGGTGGGCCTGTGACACAGTGAAGTTCCACTGTCGCAAAATCAAGGATGCCTTAGTGCCAGATTTCATCAGAAGGCAATAATACAGTCATGAATGCTAATGCACCTTTCTTATGTCTGGAAAGCCAATCCTGCTTGTTAACAGAAAAAGCTGCTGTGAGAATATAGATATTACTGGAATGCTGCCAAGCAAGACATTTTGTGTTTTGTAAGGTTCTTCCAAATGTTCAAGAAAATTTGGGAGTACAAGCTGGGCAGTAACTCTGCCTTGCAGTGGGAGCTCAAGTCAGTCGCCTGCTGTCCTGATATGTTAATCTGTGGGGAAAAGCAGAAAAAGAACCAAAGAAAGAATAACAAACCTGGCTTTTGACTCTTAATAGTAAAGTATTAATTGGTGCCTGATGAATAGGAAGACAATACCAATCAAGGCAATGAAAGAGTGTATTTGTAATCTTTTTAAAGTTTATGACTTGACTTGAGTGGATACTCTAAAACAAATCCCATGCATATTTATTCAGAAGTATTTAATAAATTTGTTTTCAAATTCGCAGAGGCCAAATATGCCTGTATTTATCAAGAAATATTTTAAAGCAGTTATTGCAAAAGATTTAACAAATCAGCACTAAAATTTGTATTCATGAATATTTGAATTGGATACCTAAATCTGAGAATACTTATCAATCAACAAAAATAAATAGATTCCTTACATGTCCAGCTAAAACTTTTCACATTATAGGAAATGGACACTGACAATTATGTTTTTTTCTGAGGATTTTTTATTTTTAATTGAAATAGTAGCATCTTCTAGTCCAGACCTGAACCATCAAGACTCTGTGCATTGTATCTTGGATTTAAATTGTGTTCTGTAGATTAAGGCTAATGGAATTGATTGTATTAAAAATGTAACTTCAGAATTCTGTACTGGTTTAGAATTAATAGTGCATTCTGTATAACAACACCCCCACTGTTTCTTTCCTACTAGAGTAGTATATATGTACTCCAGGCATTATGAGAATATTTGCATGTGTAATTAGCTCTATATATAGGAATTAGGAATTTATTACTCTCCTTAAGTATTTGAGAAGCATTTCTTGTAAATAATTCGTTAGAATCAAGTTAAGTTTTTGCTATATAAAAGTCCTGCTGTGCCATCAAGTAGGAAGTCTTGGTTTTATGGTGTGCTGACCCCTCTTTACTGATGAGAAAAGCCTCACTGACATGTATTTTAGTAGTAAGATATCCAACTAGATACTAAGCTAACAGCAAAAGTTTAACAAAGGAGAGTTCACTTAGCATTAAATCAAGGTGTCAAGAATAAAATTAATCAAGGTACCAGGAAGATTGAAGGAAAGAAAATTTTAATTGTATATATACCTGTGCCAAGAGTGTAGATGGTAAACAAGAATTAGAACTGCATGTTTATGAGCATAAATTTACCTTAATCAGTAATATTGAAACTTGTGGGATTCACTTTACTGGACTGTTAAAATCAGTGGTTATAAATCACTTACAGATTAAAGTGAATAAAAGAGGAAAAGGAGTGGTACTAATTAATTCTGAGACACTGAAAAATCTGAAGTAAACAGTATTGGATAACCATGCCTTCCTGTTATAATACACATGACAAGTACTGGGTAAGGCACCTGTAGAATGATGCTGCTATTTCTAAAAGTATTCTTTGGTTTTCTGATAGACCACTGTTTCTGACATATGTGAATTTGACATTAAATACTGTGACAAAGACACTATGATCACAGGACTAATACCCACTTGATTAAATGTGCTACATTTGATATCTAAACTATTAATAAACACAGCTGATACTAAAAAGGGGGTTGGATGTCCGGTCTTAGAAACTATTTTGCACAGAAGCAAATGTCTAAATGAATGAATGACAAATGTTCTTGATTCCGTGAGCATAAAAGTAATAATAAAAGCTTTAAAAAAACTTTAACTGAACTGAAAACATTTATCAAAAAGCAAAATCAAATGCCTACAATATAAAAAAAGTGATATAGAGAGGGAAAATTGATACTGATGAGAAAATTTGAACTGTAGAAATTCACAGGTAAGACAATAGCTAATAAAAAAACCCACTTTTCTTGCAGTGTTAAGAGAAATAAACTCCACTGGTGTCAGTATGCTTAGTCAGAAGTCAGCCTGAATACAGGAACACTATAGATCATTTGTTAGATAATAAACCTTACCTTCAGTGCAAGAGGGTAATGGCTGGCAAATAACTCCTTCCAAGTTCAGAAGAAGAGAGTTTAATTTCCTTTCACAGCTCAGCCTGAACTATCAAAAAGTTGAGCTTGTGTTTTTAATTTCACTACTCAATATTTTTTACTAGTAATACCCAGGTAAAGCAAAATGATAGTTTAATAGTACTACATGGCTTCTAGTCCTAATATAGTAAATTTACATGACTTCTTGTGCTATGAACTTGTCAAGTTTAAGTGCAAGAATCTCTGGTCTTCACTGACCTCTTGTTGCCATGCACTAAGGAATCATCTGCATGCTGTGGACTGTTACAGAAGGACATCCTAGCATTGCCAGCAACAATGCAAAGAAAGCAAAAGTGTTCAGTTAGTATGTCCGTATTTCAGGAAGAGCTAGATTCAGTATTCATGTGTAAATGACAACAAACAGTCTTAATTCTGCTACTAACTAAAGCATGTTGGGCGACACTTAACATTAAACATTTTTTGAATTGCCACACTTATTTATACCAGTTTTAAGTAGATTGTGGAAGACCGGAAATTCTTGAATACTGGTAGAAAGCTAATGTTATGTCAATATTTAGAAAGGGTAAATTAACCTGGGAAATAGATCTGGTTAATTATAGGTCTGATAGCCTGATATTGATTCTGAAGAAAATAATGGAGCAGCTCATACAAGGTTTGACTAAAAGAGAATTAAAGGGAGTTGATATAATTAATGTCAATTAACATGGACTTATGAAAAGTAAGTCTGATTGCATCAATTTAGCATCTCCTTTAAATAGAACTGCAAATTTGGGGGATGCACATAATCTCTTTCTTTGACTTTGAATCATTCTATTTTGTTGCAGTGAGTTCAACAATAAAAAATGCTCTTGGTGTATATTGTATGGAATAAAGTCTGGTTAGCAATGTATCTTGAAGGACTTGATAGGATGTGCTTCTTGGTCCACCACTAATAGAAAAGCATTAATAAAAATTTACCTATAAATTTTGTACATAACAAATACTATTCATTAAATTATAAATAATGAAGATCAATGGCATAAACCTAGTCACTTGTAAACTGGCTGAATTACAATATGACAATTGTAAAGTAAATTGGCAGAAAAACATAATGCACGCTAAAATGGAGAATCATTCAGGAAAGGACAGATTTGGAAAAAAGATCATAGTTATTAAACCAAAATATATACTAAATATGTGTGTCATTGTGTTGGCCAAAACTTGGCGTTGAATGAATGAATAAAACCTTTTCCATGGGGAAATAATCTAATTGAAGTAGAACTTTTTTTACCTTTGTGTCATGCATATATCTCTGGTTTGGACATGGATATAACTGGAATACTGACTCCAGTTATGATGTCTCTACTCCACCTTTTTTTCAAAAGTTAATATTGAAAAACTCAAAAGTTCAAAGAAAATTCAAAGACATTATTTGAGTTGAGAAAAATACACAGTAGTTGTCTTCCAAAACTGTTTGCTTGTACCATTCCTTTCAATTTTTTATAATTAGTTGTCTATATGGGCAGCAGTGTAGATTTGTACATTTCCTATATTTTCTTCATCTCAACCCTAGTTCCTATCCTCTGATTTATACTCATGACCAGCACCTTGTCCTTTTACCTTATTGTCATACAGGTAATGACGGATTTGAAAGGAGCTCACTCTATTTAGCTTATCAAGGAAAAGGTTAAGAGTGACACAAACATAGTCTATAGGTGCCTACCAAGGAACAGAAATGTGATTAATGGAGTGTTCCTCAATCTAAGAGAGAAGAAGCAATGGGTGGATGTTCCAGCTACATGAATTCAGATCAAAAATAGGATAGATACAGATTTTCATGGTAGATAGTAATTAATTACTGGGACAATTTACCAAGACTTTAACAGATTTTCCATTACTGGAAATTTATAAATCAATATTCAACTTTTTTCTCCTTTTTCCCCCCTGAAATATGTAGTAGTTCAAGCACATCTATTAGATATGAAGTAAGTATTAATATCAGTAATCTTTTGTTCCGAATGATGCAAGAGGTCAAAGTAATAACAGTGATTTCTTCTAGCTATAAAATATATGAAAATATGAATACAGATTAGTTTCTGTCAAAGTGACAGACACATGTTAGTCTGGTCCATTTTAAAATTACCTGCTGTGTACATATCTTCAGAGTTCAGTTCCTCTGAATGCTTGTTATTTTTTGGTTTGCTGACAAGAAAATGAAGAATTTTTCTTGTTAGTATAATCTTTGATGTTAATCCAACACCAATAAATGTAAAAAAAAGGAATTCCAAAGTTCTTCCCCAAGTCCTATTAGTTACTTTTGATCTAAAGTGAGTGAAGAACGTGTGTGTGGTTAAAGCAGAATAACTTATATTCTTCACTCTCATAGGAGTGAGGCTATGCTAAAATTGTTCCTAATGTAATAGATATAAACTTAAACATATTTGGCTAATACATTTTGTGTTTCAAGAAATCCATAGGTGGATATAGTCATGGCTGGACTGATCTCTTCAGAAATGGTATTGTAAATTTCTTATTGGAAGAAAGTTAATATCATGACTTGGGGAAGAGTGGCTGGAAAGCTGCCCAGCAGAAACAGACCTGGGGTGTTCACTGACAGCTGGCTACATATCAATCTGCAGTACGTCCAGATGGCCAAGAAGGCCAATAGCATTTTGGTTCATATAATTTCTGATATTATTTCTAGTGTGGCCAGCAGGACTAAGGTAGTGATCATCCCCCTGTACCCTTCACTGGTGAGGCCTCACCTTCAATACTGGGTTCAGTTTTGGGCCCCTCACTACAAGAAACACATTGAGGTGCTGGAGTATGCCCAAAGAAGGGCAACAAACATGGTCTGGAGAACAAGTCCTATCAGAAATGGCTGAGGGAACTGGGGTTGTTTAGTCTAGAGGAAACGAGGCTCAAGGAGACCTTATTGCTCTCTCCAACTACCTAAAAGGAGGTTGTAATGAGGTGGGTATTGGTCTATTTCCCAAGTAACAAGTGATAGGACAAGAGGAAATGGCCTCAATTTTCACCAAGGGAGGTTTAGATTGGATAGTAGGAAAAATTTCTTCACTGAAAGAGTTATCACAAGCTGGAACAGGCTGCCCAGGAAAGTGGTTGAGCCACGATCATGGAAGGTATTTGAAAGATATTAAGACATGAAGCTTAAGGACATAGTTTAGTGGTGCACTTGGCAGTGTTAGGTTTATGGTTAGACTCGATGATCTTAAAAGTCATTTCTGACCTAAAAGATTCTATGACTTTAACTGGGTAAACTGAATTCATCTGGATTCATGTTTGAGGAGCAGTTAATTCACAAATGAACTGTGCCATCATCATGCTCAGTTTTTTAATCTTTCTGCACTGTTCATTTACTACATGCAAATGAGTAGTCCTCTCCTGTCTACAGATCCACCTCTAACATTTATATGAAGTAGAATGTTCATCTCAGTCAGGTGAGATTTGCAGGTATGGAAATTTTACTTCATCTGACTTGTACTTTCTCTGCAATGAAACAATCAAAAGTCTGAAAGGTCATTAAGAAGAAATATTCTCCCATTTTTTCCCATGGACTTGAAGGCTTTGGCCCACTAGAGACATCTAAAATGATTTCTGTCTTTTTTTAACCAGCATCAGCATGACAATCCAGTGTGGCTACCATTCTTTAATTGAACAAATCAAAATGCTGTCAGTAAAGATTGTCTTTATGGTCATTTGTCTGCTATAGTTGATTAACTGTGCATATGTTAGAGGAAATTGCTATTGTGACCTATAATTAATTGACAATTCAGTAAGAAATTATCATAGTGCACAGATGGGTGCAGGATAAGAGACTAGATCATTTCTTTCCATGGAGTACTTGGCCTGGTGAGACTTACAAGCATATCCCAGTGGCAGAAAGAAATAAGTTTTTTCCTTGTGCCTATCTGGTACAGCTAGAAATGCAGAATCAAAATTTTACTCCATTCTAATCATTAGTAGTAGCCCTTTCAAAGACTTATGAAAAGTTCATAGCTCTGAATGTGTTGTGATAGATTGAATCTTTATACATCAAGTACATTAGAATCATGAAGTTAGGTTTTCTTCTATAGCACAAGGAAACAAGACTATTTGCTCTGATATAAACTGTCACATGCATATATCCAACACAGTGGAGTGCAAAGCCACAACATCAAGTAACAATATAAGCTTCAAATATACAAGGTATAATGCAAAGTGTCACATCCTGCTCAGATGTGGGGGACAAGGACTCAGATTCGCAAATCCCCAATGGAGCGGACAAATCTCCAAGTCCAAACATTTATTAACTACCCACAACGTACTAATTGAACACACAATAATTGGCTAAGTATATAGCAAGTTGTGGCAAGCAATATAATATGCCTTGCATTTCTTAATGCAAAAGGGAAAAGGGGGAGATAGAGGGAAAGGGGAAATACAGATCACTGGCCGGGGTTTCTGCGCCGATCCCGCGAGCAAGGGTTCCAGGAGGCAGCCGTCTTTTTCACTTGTATCCATCCGTCTTCTTCGCTTCACTGCACTCTTCAGGGCCCCCCCCTTTCTTCCCCCCCTTGATTTATACACACTGTCCTTGGGTCTGTCCCCTAGGTCAACCCACATACCTATGTATCCCATGTATGGGGCGGGGTAAGGTGTTTCAAGGGATGATGTAATTGGCATGATCATGTTAGCCCTCATTAGAATACTGAGGGTGTTAACTTTAATATGCATTTCGTGGATAATGAAGCAAAGGTCATTCACTGGACAGATGGCTCTTGAAATTTGTCCAGGTGCACCAGAGCAGAGCCGTCCTGTCTCCACAGGGCTCCCTCCTCCAGCCCCATCTTGCGTTATTCGGGCAGCCTTATCAGCTTCAACCTCCACAGAATGCACCCTGTGACTCACAGTTCTGTCTTGAGAGTGAGGCATTTCTTTGATCAGCCTCAACTTTTGCTTTCTCAGGCTGTTTTTCTTAGTTTCTCGCAGGCCTGGTTTCTCGTCTCTCACACAAAGCCTAGAAAAAAGTTATTCGCTTTGTCCTTAAAATAAAACTTCCCTCAGTAGCAGTCTTTATCTTTCAGAAAGAGTAGTGTAGCATTCCACTTTGTAGCTGTTCCACTGTCATTTTCCTTACTAGCATTTTTGCATTAGGTACTGTACTTCATTGCATAATTTGGTATCTCCTTAGTGGGAAAATTTGCCATATAGCTGGGTTTGGGGTTTTTTTTAAGTATCAAATTGTTTTTGCTATTTTACTCATTAATTTCAAGATGAAATAAGTCTTTAATTATGGAATACATGACTGTCATGAACACAGAAAATGATTATTTATCTTACTTTATCCTAAACTTACACAAATAACTGTACTGTAAATTTTCTGTTTATCAAACATGCAATTAAATCTTTACAGACAATTGTATACACACATCTATAATATATTCATAACAAATATCAAAACAAAACTACAGTTGATGAACATTCACATCACAATCATTATATATGCTTTATTTAATATACACTTAAAATGAATGCATTGTTTATTCTTCAAACAGATCTACTTCTATAATCCTTCTATGATGACATCTTCAGAATGAAGTTTCACAGACGCACTGAGAAATCTGGCAGTTTCATACTATTTACTTCCACAGGGGTAAAAACACTACATTAACCTATACTCTACCTTGCTACTAGCTATGTTATACTTGAAATTAGTTATGTTAGTCTTGTAAAAGTACAACTTTTCACACTGACTCAGAGATTCTGAAGTGGAAATCAGATATCTGAAAAAGGGGTTCTGAGTCCATTCTGTCTTGCAGAATAGTCAGATATGGATTCAACATACGCATCAAGTTTGACAAAGATACTTTCAGAAATAACTTTTGTTACAAGGAGTCCTATTTGTGTGTCCTATATTGACATCACAGACTTCAGCCTTATACTGAGCCACATTCTCAGATGGCATAAAAGATAACTTGCTTTTGCTGAAGTTGTAATAATGCTAGTAAGCATGCTGACCTGATGAATCTATATGTAAGTGTGCCATTATCTATTTCTGGCAGAGAAACCAGGAGCAAAGCTGAGCCCAGGAAGAAGGGAGAGGTGGGGGATGGTGTTTTTAAGATGTGGTTATATTTCTCAGTGTCCTACTCTGTCTGACTGATAAATTAGAGTCATTGGTAGTAGTGTTCAAATTTCATGGATTGTTTTTTCTTCCCTAATCTAGTCTGTCTTTTGCCTGTGATCATAATTAGTTGAGTCATTCCTCCCTATCCCTGTCTCAATCTCTGAGCCTTTTGTTATATTTTTTCCCTCCCCATCCCACTGAGGGGGAAGGAGTGAGTGAGCAGCTGCATGGTGCTCAGTTTCCCTCTGGGCTCACACCATGACACCAACAAAGTCTAGAATACATTATATAAACACTGTACTAAAAAGTAAGAAGGATAAAACAGCTTTGTCCATATGTTACATTTCAGATACATTTATTATCCAGTCATTTAAGGCAGAGGCAGATGGGGTTGAAATTGTCAGTGAGACTGAATGTCTATATATTCTGGTCTGCAAATGTGAGCAACTGAATGTTTGATTCAACTTACTTCTGGCACTGCTTAAAACAAGTCTCATAAGGATTGCCAGGTTTTATTTCTCTTTCTTTGAAAAATAATCTTAGGAGCCAAAATAAATGTAATGATATGTATCAGAGCAATGCCAAGCTGGTAGAAAGTCATGGCAATGTCACAAATAGCATACTTTCTGTTTTGTTTTGTTTATTTTCCCCCTGTTATTTTTATACTGTGTTATGAAACCAACACCAAAACCAAGATGGGCTTTATTGACTTGCACCCTGATATCTGCTAAAAATAACTAAAGGATTACACAGTTTGGCCATCAACACAGAAGTCAACATGGCATTTTAAAAATGAGCAGTAAACCCTTCAGAATGAATTGGATTCAAGTCATACCTGTAGCAGCAGAATACAGTAAAATTGTCAGTGTGAGGGTAATGCTGAACACTTTGTTGTTTTGCTCTTGAAATAGAAAACCCCCATATTTTAGACAAATTGTCTTCTATCTCACTATACTCCTAAAGTTTATAGATTGTGCAACAGGGTATGTTACAGTAGTGAAAATTAAACAACACAACTGTTCCTCATATAACTTTACTTCCCTTCACCTGATCCATAAGATAGCTCCAGACTGCTAACATTTTCCCCCTCACCTGTCATTCAGATTATGCTACTGCTCTCCTTTAATCCCTATCCCCTCAAATGCAAAGAATCACAAGGTGCACTGGTTTGACCTGACAAGAATCAGTTTAATCATATTAAGTTGCTTCCAGTCAGTGATTCCATATAGACATGACCAAGGGTTTCTCCTCTTGAGAAGACCTAGTCCTTAAGACTTACCACCATTTCCTCTTCTATGCTACATTTAAGTCAGAGCACTGGACAAAATATTGAGGTGAGATTAATTATGGCCTGCAGCCATAACATCAGCAATGCTCAGCATAGCAAAAAATTAACTCATTCATTAATATCAGTGGTTCCACTGAGCAAGAGGTTTTCAACAAAAAGGATCAAGATTCATTTATTCACTTGCATAACATTAATTTCAAAAGGTACATCTATAGCGAGCAGTAAATATACTAGGCAAACTGCATACATATATTCTAATTCATTAGGGTTTTTAAAAATTGCTACTCATTTTTACTCTTATAACTAAGATAAAATGCTGATGTTATCTATCCCTTTCTCTGTAAAAATACTTTAGTTTTTCAAAGGCAAGGGTCTTGATATTTCTTTTATGCCAAGGTTCCTTTTAAACAGACCTTTCAGTGAAAGAGGACTTCAAATGGTCATTGATACCCTTTCACTGTGTTACAGCTAAGTGAAAGTGCTGTGATGGTGTAGGAGTACTAAGGCCTCATTACTATTTGTCTAGTGCAGATGTTCAAAGTGATCTGGAAATGCCACCTGTGGGCAATAAAAACAAATTTTAAGCAGAAAAAAATAAATAAATGACTGGCAAATACTCAGGCTATATAAATACAAGAGAGGCAGAAAGGAGGATCCAGGAAATTATAGACCTGTCAGTCCGACCTCAGTACCAGGGAAGGTCATGGAGCAGGTCATTTTGAGTGCCATTAAAAGTCATATAATTGACAACCAGGGGATCAGGCCTAGTCAGCATGGGTTTATGAAAGGCAGGTCCTGCCTGACAAACCTGATCTCCTTCTATGACAAGAGGACCCGACTATTGGACGAGGGAAAAGCTCTGGATACTGTCTACCTGGATTTTCAAAAAGCATTCGACACAGTTCCCCACAGAATTTTCATAG
>ML998135.1:88629-104033 GCA_010365825.1 Otus sunia
CCTGTACTCTGCACTGGTGAGGCCACACCTGGAGTATTGTGTCCAGTTTTGGGCACCTCAATATGAGAGAGATATCAAGGTGCTGGAGCGAGGGCAGAGGAGGGCAACGAAGGTGGTGAAGGGCCTGGAGAATAAATCCTATGAGGAGTGATTGAAGGAGCTGGGACTGTTTAGTTTGTGGAGGAGAAGGCTGAGGGGAGACTTCATCTCTCTCTACAACTAATTGAAAAGACATTGTAGAAAGGTAATTAGCGATAGAACAAGAGGGAATGGTTTTAAACTGCAACAGGGGAGGTTCAGACTGGACATTAGGAAAGACTTTTTCACAGAAAGAGTGGTCAGACAGTGGACTAGGCTGCCCAGGGAGGTGGTGGAGTCACCATCCCTGGATGTGTTTAAGGGTCATTTAGATGAGATGCTGGGGGATATGTTGTAGGGGAGAACTTTGTAGAGTAGGGCTGATGGTTGGACTCGATGATCCCAAGGTTCTTTTCCAACCAGAATGATTCTGTGATTCTGTGACTTTTGATCCTGCATGTATGAAGCTGTCTCTTTTTTTCATGCTATTCAATTCTAATTTTCAGGAGGAAAGAAATATGCTTAATAAGTTCAGTCCTGATTATTGTTCCAGGAATAGATGGAAAAGAACCTAAACACTTATGTTTAAACTTTTTTTAAAAAAAGAGTGGTGTTTTTCATTTTAACAATTGCCAGTTTAGCAAGTGTCTTTGTTTTCCATCCATTTTTACTTCTAGCTCCTTTCAGAGTATGACTTTGCTAGTATGCACATCAGAACATAAATAGCTTTGTAGATGTAATCTGATCACGACTTTAAACACTGAAATGACCTTTGTTGCACATTGTGAAGATTGTATTCTACTGTATATATGCCTGGCTTCTTTTACTTCTCTTGTTGATTTCTTATGCAAAGCTTGTTCCTCATAGTCTTCGACATGAATGTCTCAGAAATAGCAATACTCCTACCAAGAAATGAGAACATTCCGAAATGCAGCTCTCTCATTTCCACAATCCTTTGGCTTCATCTTTGATGGTGAATGCACCTTCTGTTTATATAGCTCCTAAAATTTAATTTAATTCCTGATTTAACTGTGGTAGTATCTTCACATAACTGTCCTAAAAGTTTGCAATGAAGTTCACAGCCCCATCTTGTAATGTTGTATTATTACTTTGTTCTCCTTACAATATTCAACCATGTTCAGAGGTCAAACCTCAACATGTGTAACAGACGAAGGCCATATCACATCCAATCTCAAGTAAATCTACCAGATCTTTGCTTTGCTTCCTAAATATCAATACACCATAGTCCTTGTTTCCCTCTCTGCTTTGTTTTTTTCTCATCCTCTAGTTCTTGTTCTGTCCGCTCATTTAAATGAACAAAAAAACAACCAAACAAATTGGTTGCTGTTGATACAAAGTTCTTTAGTCTTAATGCTGCAGCCATTTGAAAGAGTCTTTTTATCTGAGATGTTTCAGTGTAAAATTCCATAATTTAATCAGATATTTAATATATTTTATGTCTTTCTATGGAAAGAGTTGACCCAGCCAGAAATACTTAGGAATATGTTGGCACTTTTTATTTGAGGTCTGAGATAATTTTATGTTAGTCAGTGAAAGTAACTTAGCTGTTCGCCCTCACTCAATCTATTAATCAGAACATGATAGGCAAGTCGAAGGAAGATAATTAACGAGCAACATCAAAGACACTCCAGGATACAGAGTGGTAAAAACTTTAAAAAAATAACACTCTACTAGCCAACATTCCAATGTACACTTGTGGGGGGTTTACGCAGTCCCTGCTATTGTGTTGTAGAATACTTCTAACAAAATTGAATTACAGATTTGCAGATGCAAAAAGGAAGAAGAAACTTGAAGAATAAGAGGTGTGGGATAACAGAAGATGTGGCTGGAACATGCGGCATGGGAGCATGGCAGGGCGAAGGAGATAGAGAGATCATTCAAACAAATCCTGACTTGACAATGAGAAGAAAAAATACATGTGACAGGCAGGGGCAGAAGAGAAAGATCAAGATTAAGAAAAATCAGATAACAACAGAATTGAACAAAAGAAGTGGACTGTGTGTGATCAGGACCAAACTTTCTATATACAGAATCACAGAATCATCTAGGTTGGAAAGGACCTTGAAGATCATCCAGTCCAACTGTTAACCTAGCACTGAGAGTTTCCAACTACACCATATCCCTAAGTGCTATGTCAACCCTGCTCTTAAACACCTCCAGGGATGGGGACTCCACCACCTCCCTGGGCAGCCCATTCCAATGTCTAACAACCCGTTCTGTAAAGAAATGCTTCCTAATATCCAGTCTAAACCTTCCCTGGCGCAACTTGAGGCCATTCCCTCTTGTCCTATCGCTTGTTACTTGGTTAAAGAGACTCATCCCCAGCTCTCTGCAACCTCCTTTCAGGTAGTTGTAGAGGGCGATGAGGTCTCCCCTCAGCCTCCTCTTCTCCAGACTAAACAACCCCAGTTCCCTCAGCCGCTCCTCGTACGACATGTGCTCCAGACCCTGCACCAGCTTCGTTGCCCTTCTCTGGACACGCTCGAGTCATTCAATGTCCTTTTTGTAGTGAGGGGCCCAAAACTGAACACAGTAATCGAGGTGCGGCCTCACCAGTGCCGAGTACAGGGGTAAGATCCCTTCCCTGTCCCTGCTGGCCACGCTATTTCTGATACAAGCCAGGATGCCATTGGCCTTCTTGGCCACCTGGGCACACTGCTGGCTCCTGTTCAGCCGGCTGTCAATCAACACCCCCAGGTCCCTCTCTGACTGGCAGCTCTCCAGCCACTCCTCCCCAAGCCTGTAGCGCTGCTGGGGGTTGTTGTGGCCCAAGTGCAGCACCCGGCATTTGGCCTTATTGAAACTCCTACAGTTGGCCTCAGCCCATCGCTCCAGCCTGTCCAGGTCTCTCTGCAGAGCCTCCCTACCCTCGAGCAGATCAACACTCCCACCCAACTTGGTGTCATCTGCAAACTTACTGAGGGTGCACTCGATCCCCTCGTCTAGATCATCAATAAAGATGTTAAACAGGAGTGGCCCCAAAACCGAGCCCTGGGGAACACCACTCGTGACCGGCCGCCAACTGGATTTAACTCCATTCACCACAACTCTTTGGGCCCGGCCATCCAGCCAGTTTTTTACCCAGTGAAGTGTGTACCCATCCAAGCTTCGAGCAGCCAGTTTTGCCATGAGAATGCTGTGGGAAATGGTATCAAAGGCCTTCCAAAAGTCAAGATAAACAACATCCACAGCCTTTCCCTCATCCAATAAGCAGGTCTCCCTGTCGTAGAAGGAGATCAGGTTTGTCAAGCATGACCTCCCTTTCATAAACCATGCTGTCTAGGCCTGATCATCTGGTTGTCCCTCATATGTTGTGTGATGAGGAAACTTGTAACAAATAATAGAAAACATGGATCCAAATAAATGTGTATGTTCAAGCTCATTCAAATCTCCAGTTCAGACTTGAATAATTAATTAAGGGACTGTTTTATTCAATTTTTCTGAATTACAACCTTCCCTTTTATCTAATAGAAGCAACAGGTATTTTTGAATAACTATAAAGGTGGAAATGTGTTTGACTTTTCAGTTATGTTAAATATAATCAAAACATTTCTCTAAGTATTTATTAATCTTGCCATTCCCAAAACATAGCTTTCTTCCATTGCTCCATTTTACTGTGTTCGCTGTCTGCTTTTATTTTCATTTAACGCTTTGTGGTCAAATAAGTTACTGATGGAGAAAAGAAATCCTACTTAAGAGATGGTAGTATGTATTTCATATTTTTCCAGAATGTTTTTAGATAGTTACTATGTAATAGCTAAAAAGGGGAATAGAATAATGTGAATAGGAATTCTGAACTTTCATTTATCTGTAATTTTAGTTATTTGTAATTTAACTTATTTGTAATTTATATATTTTAGCTTAGCTGTTGACAGAAAGAATCTAGAAATTTGAAAATAACAAAGATATTTCTCAGTGGTACATGCTTCAGAGTAGGCCCATGCTCAACGTAGTTATATTTGTTTTCAGTAAAACTCAGCAAATAAAAAACTCCAGCTGAAACTGAGAATGAAAAAAGAGGACTGTCTTTGTTCATACAATGATTTCCTTATGCAGTTAAAAATAAGGTAAAAATTTATCATTATATGATAGACATCTTTCCATCTATAATTCTCTTAAGATTGTCTCAGGGATTCTAGTGAGATCTAGTGATTAATTTCACACACAGTACATATTGCACTGATGTCACAGCTTTCTTTGAATATGCTCTATGTGTTGTAGGGTTACAAAAATTCACACAAAGACCTGTACATTGGAAGACAATAATATTATGCAAAAAACCTGAATTCCTTTTAGAGAAAGATTGTATTTTAAAACTTGTGTAGCATACCATATCTCAGGTTTGTAATCACCTGCAAAGTGACAGGGCAAATGTTTTTCAATTTCTGTATCTGATGCACAGAAGAACTATGTAGATATTCCTCCAAACACATGCCTCTAACATCTACTGTCTTCACTTTGTAAGCATCATTTGGACCAGAAAACAGCCCAAACTCCAAATGTAACTTACCTACAAAATCAGATAATAACACAGAACACTTCATTTTTTTCTAACATTTGAAAAAAATGCCTGTACTTTGTCATTCTTCAAAGAAAGTAGGCTATCTTTGGCTCAAATCTTGAGCAGTAAATTGTGCTTGAGCAAAGGAAGCCTAAAATAAATTCAAATGTCAAGTAAGTAGTAACCTCATGCTGCTGACCACGTACAAGACATTCAAGGGAAAACTACTGAAACTTTGTTCTTGTTATTTATTGGGAAGCTACATAAAAGTGAATACAAGTCCAGTTTTGTCTCTATTGGTCTATCTTCTGCATTAAGACAGAATCATAGTCCTATACATTCAGATGAATGTCTCCCTACATGTTTATAAAGAAAGTATTTTTTTCCCAACTCACAACTGTAATTCAGAAGCAATTCTTTTAAGAAAAATAAATTCCCCCTAGAATAAAATCAGCATGAGTAGCTAGAAAATGGGACATATAGCTGAAAATTGTAAGAAGTCTTTAAGATCAAGCAATACTTTGTCCCAATTCACCATCTCACTTACCAAATTAATCAACCCTCTTAGCAACATACGGAAAAAAAACATGTATGGGTCTTGGAAGTGCATATCTGCATCACTTATTCAATTACTTCCTATTTCCAGAATTTCCCATAAAACTTCTTATCCCTGTCCAAAATTATACTGTCATTGAAATCTTTATTTTGTCATTGAAATCGTGATTTTGAAAGTTACACGAGTACAAAAATAGTTGTATGACTGGATGCCTGAACTATGATTGGACAAGAACTGTCCACATCAAATATACAAGAGCCCAGATGTTAATTTAGTAGAAAACTAAAGATGTAGCAGAAATGTTAAATTATTGAAATGAACTGAATGGATTGTCTTCAGATAATAGTAACTGTGTGCTGCCATTAAGTTCCAGTCAAATTCCATGGAGAATTAATGCATTTATTAATAGTTTTACACTAAAGTACTAAAAGCAGAACTTGGCAAACTGTTATCACATCATTCACAAAAGCATAAACTGTCATGGTTCATCCTTTAAGCAATATTAGTTTAATTACAGAAGTGCCTAGGCCAAATATTAAGCTACACAAGATCTTCTTCAAATGTGCATATGCAGTACAACTATATTTATATATGAAGAGGTAGTAGATTAAACAGAGGTCTCAGCAGCAATGCCCTGAGATAACAGAAGCAAACTTGAATTCTTTGTTATGTAATAGGGAAAGCAGTTTGCATGGTGAACATGATTTCAGGAAACATCTGAAGACCATGGTTATCTCTTAAAGGCGTGTACTGGGTCTGGCTGAGCCGGAATTGTTTTTCCCCTGTAGCAGCCCTCATGGTGCTGTGTTTTATGCTGGGAGCAGGCAGGGTGTTGATAGCACACTGGTGTTGTGGCTACTGCTGAGTCGTGCTTACACAGCACCAAGGCTCTTTCCAACATTTTCCCCCCCCACAGTGGGACGGGGTGGGCAAGATCTTGGGAGGGGACACAACCAGGACAGCTGACCCAAACTGACCAAAGGGATATTCCATACGATATGACCTCTGCTCAGTATAAAGCTGGGAGAAAGGAGGAAGGGGGTGGGGTCACCTTTGGTCCTCCGAGGCAACCGCTACGCGTATTGGAGCCCTGCTTCCTGAGAAAGCCCGACATCACCTGTTCCTGGGAAGTAGAGAATAAATCTGTTTTCTTTTTTTTTGCTTCCGCACGCGGACCTTTGCTTCACTTTGCTTATATTAAAACTGCTTTTGTTTTACCCACAAGGGTTGGGTATTTTTTTTTTCTATTTTATTTTCTTTCCCCTCTTTGCTTAGTTGAGAAAAAAGATGAAAGGGGGGGGAAGTGATAGAGCGACTTGGTGGGTACCTGGCATTGAGTCAAGGTCAAACCACCACAAGGCGAAATCACCTTTTTCTCCTAGGTTCATTTGAAAGCAGTGTAACTTGTTGTTGAACTACAAATAAAAATGAGTTTCTTTCTTCATCTTCACTTTTATTTTTTCTTTACCAATATCAGTTTCTTGAGCTATTTCAACCCTCTGGGTTTATAGATTTTATCAGCATTCTGAGTGAAGAGTGAAGTAGAATAATACACCTCATCGGCATGGAAACTTTTTTATTTTATATGGAAAAAGCATAATTCCTATTTATTTCTGAATGTTAAAACATCCAGCATAAGGCAGTTACAATCTTCAGATGCATGCACTATTTTGAAAGATAATCCATATGCCTTAGAGACAATTTATTCGGTAAATCAGAATTTTCTTTATCTCAAACATTCCCACTAAACCAATTTCAGATACTGTTTTCAGTTTATTTTGCAATTTTTCTAGTTCTTCCTTGGTATAAATGTTAAGTGAGAATAAGCATGGGTCTTGGACTACAAAAATAACTACTTGTGGTTTGACATAATGAATACACAAGAATCAATTACTATAATCCTTATTTACTCAGGATCACAAGAGGCATTTTGTCCTCAGGGTCATAATGAAAAAAATCTGACATTTCTAAATTCATTGTCATTTAGATGTCATCTAACAGAATTTATATTAGCATGTGTAATAGACTTGAGTTAGTCTCATTTTAGTACATTAAGTAGCCTCTTACAACATTCTAGTCTAGTCCTCTGTTTTAATTCTCTTGTAATGTCATATAAGTTATTACGTTTATGTCAGTCATTGAAAGATAGCAAAATATCATCTGTATTGTCAGCTACTGCAAAGATTTGTGACCATTTAAAATATTCTAGTCTGTATCATGTATGTTATAAAAAGACTAATAGGAAAGCAATCATATAAATATGTCATGAAATGGACATACTGCTTATAAAATATGATTTACATTATAAGAAAGCATTACAAGAAAGAGATAACACCGTGAAACTATTAGAATAAGTAATACAGCTTGCAATCTAAACCTGCTGTTAATAAGACCTGTCAATAGGATTTGACCAAAGAAATCCTTGGATATTACAGTGCCTCTAGAAAAAGATGTGGTGTTTCTCACTCATTACAGCTCTTTAAAATGATGGCTGCCAGAGTTTTTTTAGACTTTATTTCCTGAAGTATTATGTCTAAGAGCATATATGATGATCATATATGTGGGTAAAGTTACTGTGGTCTTAATATGGCTCAGTATGATTTTAGAGAGATCAGCAATAGCAACAGCAGAAAAATTAGGTGTTTTTTTTCTCACTTAAGAATGAAAAGAATGCTCTGGATAGGAGAACTATGATCAGGACAAACATAGAACCTAACTGCCTTCAACACTGTCATTTTCAGAAATGTAATTAAGACATACTAATATTACAGTTCAAAATAAAATATATTTTTTAAAATGATGAGTGAGACGCTAACTCTGCTAAGGTCAGTTGCAAGCTGCAGCGAAACCCTACTTAGACATTTATAGAATACTTAAGTCTGTGCACAAAATCACTGAGAAGTAGAAAACTATTACTTTTATGCTGTGACATGCTGCTGAGGAAGATTAAATCTTGGCTAGCATTGAAAACAATCAGATTACGGAGGTACAAACAGAAAAAATAGGTGACATCAAAACAACTTAAGTTCAGTGAGTTTGATGGTATATAACTCCAGCTTCAGCATACTGGTTTGAAGACGAGACAAAAAACTTTGGAATAAGTATGTAATTAACTGAAGTCAATAAAGAGATTTGAATCTGAGATAAACTTTGTTAAACGATACAATTTCTTTAATTATCATAACTTGGATGAACTGGAGGCTACAGTTGTCAGGGAAACGATAAGTCAGACACAGACAAAATTCTGGTTGACAAAACAAAAAAAATATGCTCAAGAACCATTATATAAGTTGGAAAATATGAAGAAGTTTAAGATTACTTGACTAAAGTAATTCCCTGACTAAAGATTTCAGTGACAAAGAGCATGTTGAAGCTGATGTTTCTGAGTCTTGTAAAGATGTGGTCAAAATAAAAAGCAGTTGTAAATACATCTATACAAACCTGTTGGTATGTCTGACTGACTTAAAGAAGTGAAAGTTCTATTAGATAGTAATTTTACAGTGGAGAGGAAGAAGAGATACCTATTCCATGCTCAGAAAGCGAAATGGTCTCCAGATCAACCTAGAATTTTCTGCGATCTTTCCTATGAAGTATTTATTAAAATATCTATATATATATTTTCACAGTGCAAATTGTTAACAGTGATGTATTTTAATACTCGATTTTGCTTTCTGTAATCAAAATGCCAAAAATATTGTTTGGAAATAAATATGAAGACTATCAATAGAGGCAATTGTCCATACAAGTACTTAGCATTGCAATTGCCTGCTTGGACAGACCTAATCTCTTAGCTTCATAGCAGGTCATTAGGGGAGAAAAAGTTTCAAGCCCTTTAAATTTATCAAGCAACTATAATCTCAAAAGTGATCAATTTACAAAACTTATTACTTATTGTATCTTTTTTGTTCAACTTGGTAAGTCTCTGACTATTTGCTAATTTCCTCTAAGGATGTGTGTCATCCTCATAAACATTACCACAAAGTTTTGCATGTCTATGAGGCAAAGTATGATCTTAATTGTTACAACTAAGCCTCCAAAAATAAATTTGGAATGTGCTTTTTCCATTGCTGAATTTAGCCATCACAAGAAAGAGAGTGAGGCTGGATGAAAATTATACTTCTGCTTGAAGAGATCTAACTATTCTTTTTCTGAATGGAAATTCATAAAGATTGCAATAGTGTAAATTACTGTTTATCTAAAGACAAGTAGTGTAATTATTTTTACTGACTGAAGTTTGATAATATAGCTTGTTTTTCATATTTATATGCTAATTCATATATATGCTAACAATTGTAAAGTTAATGTGGTTGATTAGCCTATTTTCTTGGGTTTGGTTAGATGAAAATAAGTTTTTTCAACATCTTTCCCTGCCATTTTTCATTGCTTTCTTCCTCTAATCTCCAGTGTGTGTTTTGTTGGGGTTTTTTTCCAAAAAATTCTGTCCAAAATGGGCAAAATATTCAAGTCTTGTCTCATCACCTATTATACATCAATCCATAACCTATATTATCCATACATGTGTACACACAGACATGTATATGGAGATGTATGCGTGCAAGTACATGTGTAGTTAACACATTGTTAAATAGAAATCAGTTAAAATAAGTCCAAGAAATGTCAACTCAGTAGTTAGGGATTCCTTTTATTATAGTAAATGTAGTAGTATCATATTATTAACACCTAAATAAATCTTACTTAAAATTTTAACACTAATGTGCTATTAAATGGTAGTCATGATATTTAATAGCATTAAATATTAAAAGAGTCATTACATTCTATGCATTTCCTTTATTTCCTTCTATTCTTCTGAAAGAATTCTTCAAATTCATTTGATTTATCTCTCCTCAGGTCCAAAGGTCACTGACTGAGCAGAGCTCTCTAGATAGATGTGATTTCCTCTGTACTTCCATATTAAACTAATTTAACTTACCTATGATTTTCATAGGTGTCTTTAAATGGGAAATGCTTCCACTCACAGCATCTGTTAGTCCATTTTGGACTGCTCCATTGTGAAGGATTTATCTGATAATGTTGGTGCATATGAGAATTATTATATGGCTAAATTCTCTGATCACCAAATCCCAGGGACTCACAGAAGAGTTTTCAGATCTTTCAGCCAAAATTTAGTTGCAATATAAGACAACCCTTTTTCAAGATTGAAAAACTAAAATAATTTTTTTTAAAAAAAAGCATTGTTGTGGAAATAAATTTACATTTCCCATACAGATCGTGAGCAATCCACCTGGATCATTCTGAAAGCCCACTTTGATACTAATGCAGAAACATTTCTATATTCTTTTCTATCTACTTTCACTCTTGCTGTTATATGTTTTCTGTTGACATTCTTATGTGTCACATTCTGTCTGTGCATGATAAAAACATGCTATGGAGTCTCTCCATAAAACAGCCAAGGAATTTCCTGGAGTCAGACTTTCTAGTATTTTCATTTGTCAAGGTTCTGAAAAACTGTCTGCTCAGCTACACGACATCAAGGGAAAAATTAACATTTATATGTATCTCAGGAAATGATAACATTTGTTTCTCACATGAAACATCTTTACTGTTGTCAAGGCTCTAAATTTTAACAAGGAATCCAGAATCCTTGTGGAAAACATTATCTGTTTTAGTAATCTTGTGTATTTCCATAAAACTGTAAGAGATCATAAGATACTCAAATGAAAATGCTTTGGTGACATTGACAGATCAATGAAATGATGTTTGGTTATTTTTTTCTTTTAATCAGATCATTAGGTAGTATCAATGTTTCTGAAAGCCCAGAAGTCCAGAAAAATAAATTGAAAGGAAAATATATGGAAAGGAAATAAATAAACTGATGCACCTCAAAACACTCACCAAACTTGATTTAATATTTATACTATAAAATAACAAATTGATGACATAAAATTGGGGCAAAAATAAGGAAAAAACATAAAGAAAACATGGATTTTTAATTTTTTAAACTTTTTTGCTGGGTGCTCTGCATCATTAAACACATCATGCTTCTGACTGTTAGTTCTCATCTGTTTCCTGTAAGTTTGACAGTAATACCAAGAGACTGAATAGAAAACTATTGAAAAACTTTTAAAACTGTATTTTATAACAAATTGCTTAATCCAGTGTTTCACTTAGATCCCAAGATATCCCTTTAAGGGAATTTTCACACAGCTGCTTTGTAACATGAGAGAGCTGCATCAGCCACAAGTTTTATTAACCAATGAGGGAAGAATAACATTCTTTTTTCATCATTTTATGTTTTTTTTTCTAATAGTTTTCTGCATCTTTTCACCATTATACAGAGAATAATACTCCTTCCCTTTCATTAAGAACAAACCCTAAAATATTAAGGTTTTGTATCTTAGCAGTTGTGAGGTTTGCAGGCTTTTTGTTTTCTCCAGGAGCACATAGTGTCTTCAACACCCTAATATTATGTGTGATCAATGTTTTTATTACATTGAGGATTTTTTATATTATAGCTATACCTGCTAGTACTGAAATACTATGTCACTAATTCCATTATAACCCCCCCTATTTTCATGACTTTATGATTCAGCTCTGTGTTTAAACTTGGAAGATAAGTTTTCATCCTTCAATGTTGTTTCTTGGTTTGATTTTTTTTTTTTTTTTTAAATCAAGTTTAAAACCAGATCATTTGATAATTTTTAAAATAGAAAAATCTGACTAAATATAAAAGAAACAATTAATTTTATGTCAATATGTTGTGTTGTTAATAATTAACCTCTCCAAACCTGATAAATAGATGAAAAAAAAAACACTTTTTTTTTTTTTTTTTTNTGTGGTTATGCCATAATGTAACTTAGGTCTGAAAAAACAGTTACATAAAACACTCATTTGCTAAATGCAGTGCACAATCCATTTATCAACCCTGTGAAGTACATAGTTTATTCATCTATTATATGACAGAAGCCACATGCTGGTATATCTACTAAGTATAAATATATGCTGAGAAACTATGTGCCATTTGAAACACTGTCTACATCTAACATTGCTCTTGATACTTAATTATTGTGGGACATAAATGTTACAAATTGCATTTTTTTATTTATTTCAGACCATTTTAAAGGGTGTTTTCTTATGAATTTAAACATTTTAAAAATCTGAATATCTCAAACCACTGATTTGGGCTTTTGTCACTTTTTAAGCCCCTGCTACAAACTGAATCTTTTTTTATCAACCACTGCAGAAATATAGTTTGCAGGCATGTTCACTCTTGAATCCCTGAATAGATAATTTTTACTACTTACCTCATTAAGAGATTGTAAAATTCCATATCTCCAGCTTCACAGAGGCTACCAAAAAAAGAAAAAAATTACTAGTGTAAAGGAACTACATCTCAGATTTTTACAAAAATATTTAACAATGGTTTCAATCCTACACCCAGGAATTCCTTCAATATGAAACCTTAATTTAAACTGATAATAGTATACTTATTATACATGTTTCATTAAAAGTTTGTAACCATATGTCATGTGTCAGTCAAAGTCTGTTGCTTGTATTTATATTAGTGATGTTTAGTAGTGGAGACTATTTCTATTATTAGTACAAAGAAAATTTCACTAACAGAGTGAATGACATTTACAGTAGTATAAAACCAAACATATTACACTGCTTTGCTGATATAAATGACATCTTCTTAGAAAAAAAAAATTAGGAATACTGGCCTAAGATCTTTACTTTGATTTTTAACTATTGTTCAGTTTCAGGACTTAAAAGCCCCTCAGAAACAGTGTGGCCAGCAGGGACAGGGAAGTGATCTTACCCCTGTACTTGGCACTGGTGAGGCCGCACCTTGATTCCTGTGTTCAGTTTTCGGCCCCTCACTACAAAAAAGACATTGAATTACTCGAGTGTGTCCAGAGAAGGGCACCGAAGCTGGTGCAGGGTCTGGAGCACATGTCGTACGAGGAGCGGCTGAGGGAACTGGGGTTGTTTAGTCTGGAGAAGAGGAGGCTGCGGGGAGACCTCATTGCCCTCTACAACTACCTGAGAGGAGGTTGCAGAGAGCTGGAGGTCTCTTCAACCAAGTAATAAGTGATAGAACAAGAGGTAATGGCCTCAAGTTGTGCCAGGGAAAGTTTAGACTGGATATTAGGAAGTATTTCTTTACAGAAGGGGTTCTTAGGCGTTGGAATGGGCTGCCCAGGGAGGTGGTGGAGTCCCCGTCCATGGAAGTGTTTAAGAGTCGGGTCAACTTAGTGCTGAGGGATATGGTGTAGTTGGGAACTGTTAATGTTGGGTTGATGGTTGGACTGGATGATCTTCAAGGTCTTTTCCACCCTAGACAATTCTGTGATTCTGTGATTTTAACTGTTAATTACTTCTCTTAGTACAAACTTAACTAAAACTGATCCTTTTATTCTAGTTAAATGATTATGTATGCATGCATACATGTATGTCTATACATGTATCAAAATTCTCTGGCCCTACAGGCTAAAGGGCTTTATAAAGCTGTTTCAGTTCCCAGTGAAAGGGAAATAATTTCATCATCTTGAGTAAGATCTTTACATTCTCAAGAATTACAGAAAATATAATGTACTATCACAGATATGCATGTTAAAACACTGTTAACTAATACAGAAGGCAAAACTTTATTATTGTGTCTGAGGGGCTGTTTTTAAATCAAGGCTGCTGCAGAAAAGTCATAATTACCACACGTATAAAAAAAACCTGCCCAGAAGTTGCTTTCACTTAACCATATACATCCTGTGCTGAGGGTCCAGCTCACTGAGTTCTTCTTAAATTTGAGAAATTTACTTTCTGGGAATGTGCAGCACAGCACAAGTGCATGGAGGATAATTTGTTCTGTGTAAGTTTGGTCATGGTCATTGTCTCCTCAGGTAAAACTGAGAAGAGACAAGCCATGCTCTACTACCTCCCAGAGGGAGGCAGGAGTTCCAAATGTAGGAACTGACATACCTCCCTTTGAACAACCCTGTCTTTGATTACATTATTCTGTGTTGTACAGGAGACCTAGGGTCCTATTGTAAGGTGGCTAATTGAAATAGATGTCTACAATCTGTACATTAAACCTCTCAGAGATGCTAAGTTCTTTGTGGAGTTAGACCTGTAGGCCAAAGACCAGAATGAAGTTACAGTGAAAGAATTCAAATTTTCTTAAGACATACAAGTTTTTATTGTGTTCCTCATTTAATTCTGCAGATCTTCAGCTTTCAACAGTACTGAAATAATAGTCTATGATATGAGGAAGAAAGTGGTGGACTTACCTTCAAAGCCATTAATGTACCATATTCTGCCATAATGATTTGTAGATGTTAGGGAAACTAGTATTTAAAAAAAAAAAAACCAAAAAAACCAAAAAAAAAAAACAAACAAAAAAAAAACCAACTTAAAAAACCTTTATTTTAAGAGGTTTGACAACATTTTTTCATTGGGAAGATAGATTTATCTCTGTGTTGATTTCATCATCCATATTACACCTTGCACTGAATTTTATAAATGCATACATAATTCATTGTGTTCATGCAGCTAGTTGTAATGCATCACTTTGATGAATACAATGTTTAACTCCTGAAATTGGTTTCATCACTCTTTTCCAAAATGTTAAATTTTTTTGTTTGTTTCTTGGAACCGTGTGCTATAACTGTTACATTTTCTACAATCTGGTCTCTTTTCTTAATTATTCAGTAATTGATTGTCAGACCATAAAGCATACAAAATTTGCAGTAGTATTTCATATTCCATGAACTGTTAAAGTCTGAATCCTGATAGTCTCAGAAATTATTAAATTGTTTCCTACTATGTAAATAGTGCTTTGTGAAAACTTAAAGAGCCACAGATTGAATTCAATGCTAATTTTCAACACAATTAAAGGCGTATTCTGTCTTTTGCAGCTTTTACTTCTGATGAACAAACACACCCTTGAGGAGTTCTAGAGTTTAAAAAGAAAAAAAAAAAAAAAAAAAAGGCTTTAAAAACCTGTGGCATATTGGAAAACCTTTCTCAGAATCCTAACAGGTAATCTTGGTTAGCTCCATAAATGGACACCATGTGATCTTCTGCAGTTATAAATATATTATTCTACTGTCTCATTGCTGTCTATTTATGTATTACACTTCCTTCTGGAAACCTATTCTGTAATTTCTTTATAAAACAAATTACAAAGCTTCTCACCTATATTTCAAACAGCATGAAATGCTGTACTTTCCCTTAAAATTTATACCTATTTTCTCACAAGAAAAAAACAAACAAACAAACAAACAAAAAAAAAAA
>ML998135.1:104041-121292 GCA_010365825.1 Otus sunia
AAAAAAAAAAAAAACCCAAAACAAAAAAAACAAAAAAAAACAAAAAAACAACAGAGGACAGTTTCTCTGACATCTGCTCACCAGAAGCAGCCTCACTGGAATACACAAAATAAAGTGCCCTGGTGGCTATTCTTTCTCTTCCAAGCAACTGATAAGACCAGCCACATGATACTATTGTGCTTTCAAATCCTAGCCATGACAGCAGAGTCCCTAGTGACAGATGTTCACTCTGGTGACAGTCAGATTTTGGAGTAATGCCTCAAAGATTCCTTTTTATGTGTTGTTCCCTTTTTGTTACATTTGGTATGGGGGAAAGTTGTATGGGGAAAGAGCCTTCTCTTGTGATTATTCAATCACTGTTTGCAATTTGCACGGTTTTCTTCTGTCATATATGTTGTTCTTCACTGAACTTAATGCTTAGGCAAAGGGAAAAATGACTAATTCCTTCAGTGTATAACTGTATTCTTAAAGTTTGGACTTTGCATTTTTCTATCATTAGTAAAACCCACGGAAATGGTGCCAATGAAATATACTTAGAAGTGGCATTAACTCACGATTATTGGGACTAAATACATATATGTGTCCATAAAGTCATTATCAAGGAGAGAGATGGAGAAGAAATGGAGAGGTAGGAATTTCTTGAAGATTCAAGTGGATTGCAGAAGCTGATCTCAGGGGTGCATCTTTCTAGTTCTGTGAACTGATGTGTACAAAACACACATCATAATTCTGCCAACATTTTTACCAGCCCCAGTGGGAGCGACTGCCTTCAGCTCTGCATGGAAGGAGGATGAGTGTTCTCAGCAGAGGAAATGTGACTCATTAGACTGCACTACTAACTCCTCTCTGGAGTGTTCTGTACATGTGTGAAGACTGAGTAAAAAAATAAGAAAATTGTCCATTATCTGTCTGGAATGGATTAGACATTATTTGTTCTTGGATATTAATTTTTTTTAAAGTATTTCCTCTTGCTGTAATCCAGTAAATATTTTGCTGTCTTAATTAGCAAGAAGTTAAAATATCACTATTAAATATCAGCATAATATAGTATCATTGGCTAAGAATTAAAATGGCTACCTCAAGGGACATTTGTTTTATTGAGAAGAGGCTCGGAGAGGTGTGGAAGGGCATAAGGATACATGTATTCCAGAAATTAAAAATCATGTCCAACTACACCCACTTTATTGAGATTTTAGTGTTGCTTTTCAACTAAATGTTAAGTGAAACAAACCATGGATTTGTGCCCTGGATTCACTCAGTTTTATTGATTTTAAAGATTATATGTTTTTTGCTTGTCAGTTTGATACATATTCCTAAGAAATGTTCCAGCTTTTAGTATGCTTACTACTGTTCCTTTAACTTAATCTATTGTATGGCTGCCTAGAATATGTTCTCAGACTCCTTTTATTCTGAAAAAAATATGCAAAAAACATGCCACTCGGTAAGATGTTGTATTTCCTTCTAAAAAACAGGCCAAACTCTACTTAAAGAATTTGTAAAATGTGAGAGAGATATTTCAGACTTGGCTGTACCTATATCAAAGTTGTAGTCAAATGAAATTATCTGCAGAATAGTATTTGAACTTGGTAATACATGGTAATCCTCTGAATCTTAAGTAGGTAGAATCAGAAGGAATTTGGGCACTCCCCATTTCTCTAGCAAAGTGATAGCCTGGAGGTAATTTAAATGCTGTTCTACAAATTCTACTGGAAGTTAATGTCACTTCCTTTTATTTTTTTTTTCTTTTATACTGGAGATTGTAAGAAATCATTTCATGCATTAACACTATAACCATAGTGATTGCTGGGTGCTCCTATAGATTTCTTCAGCAAATCTTCAGATTTTGTCCATATACATCTGCCTTAGAATAATAAATAAGAGACAAAATTACTCAATCAGAAAACAGAAAGAAATTAACTTTTTTTTTCTCTAAATATTTTTATTTTTATATGCTTGACTATGTGCATCAGTGTGAGCCAGCAACTCTCATGTTCATTACATATTGTTGCACAGACACAGATACATTGTCAAAAAAATAAAAAGAAAAAAGAAGCTAATTTATTTGGGTCTTTGCATAGAGTTGATTGTTTTAAATTATGTACAAGATAGACCCCAAGTATCATCATTATGTACCAAAGCCTGTCTATGTAACCATTCCCACATTCACAGGAACCTTTTCTACAAGGATTCATCTGAGTGCAACCTGGCCAGTTCTGCAGCAGGATTCCCTGGAGCAGTTGCTAGACTTCCCAAACACTCCACCCAGGGTGTTAGTCAACACAAACACACAAATAAATAGCACTGGGGCCCAACAGAATCTGTTGGAGTTACTCTGGGACTGCTTCCACTTGGACAACTCCTGCAATAATGAGACTGCTTTGCAGTGAAGGCTAATATGAGCTCAGGTAACCCTCTTGTCTCAGCTTTGTCTGTTGTCTCCAGTCAGGTTATTACCTCTCCTGTACAGACACCCAATGGGAAGGGAGCACCCAAACAACTCAGAGTACTAGTAACTACATCAGATGTGCCCATGGCCCTTATATACAGCTACACCAGAACTATAATCATAGGACAAATTTTAATTTATTCCTTATATCTTATTTGTAACTTACATTCCATAACTCTCACCACAATATGTTCATAAGTATTTATTATACCCGTGTTTAAGATGTATTTTTTAAAATTTGTGGGCTCATGTCTAGAGGAGCACACATATGGTGAAGATGTGAACCTATCTACTGCATCCTCAGGTTAATCTTGGTTTGGGATTTCCTGAATAGTTAATCCATTGCTTCTTTAGCATACATGCAATACTCTAGTTTTTGTTTTAATGCTCTTGTCTAGCAATATCAAAGCAGCACTGTGTGTTATTAAGCAAGCTTCATGATCTTCTTCACTTGGAAATGCTTAGTAAAAACAAGAATGATCTGACTTAATGACATAACACAGTACGTATCAAGGACATGAGAAAGACATGGTTATGTTTTATTTTAACATGTTCTCTAAAAAGATAGAAGGTTTATTGCAAGTCAGAATTCAGCAGCAGAAAGGACAGTTTGGAAATATTTATGTTCTGGAATGAAGGCATTTTGGCTTTGTCAGTTTATGCCAGTAACACTTTATATCCATTCACTATCCAAACACAGATACATTTAAACTCTTGTCATTTTTCTGTCTCCATTGGTATCTGGTTTTTATCTTTGAATTACTGATATGTTTCCTTGTTTCTGTTTTAATCTGACTTATTTTTTCTTTTTTAGAAGCTTTCTGGTTAAGTGTAGGAAATTTTTCAAAATTCATGAATAACTAAACATCTCATTTAGAAATAGAGCTATCTAGCATACAGTGAATGACAGTAAAGCTGTATCAGTAGAATACTGTCATGGAGGTTGAATTGATCTGTACCTCAGTATATGCAGGTCATGTATGTAAAGCTACAAAAAATGCTGCAAAAATTTGCATTTTGGGGCTGTTGAAGAAGTTGCAGCAACATGTGTTCCTATGCTCAGAAATTTAAAGCAATTATACTACTACAGTGTAATAAAAAATATCAAAACATAACTGAACTATAATTAGGAGGGGAGTCTGAGTACTTTTAGAGAGGATTTGTGTATTCATGAATAGAAAAAAGAAAAAACTGAAGGATATGTAGGATGGACAGTTGCGTTGGCAGTCCCAAAAGTCTTTGAAAACTTATATTCCAATTGACTTTAAAAAGAAATTAAGAGCACACAGGATGATTAAACCTAAGGTAATTTAAAATGTGTAACTAGCCAACAAAGTGCTTACAAAGTTGTTGAAAGGTATTTTTACAATAAACAAATAATGAAATCATCTCTGTTAAGTCACAGAGCATCTGTTCATCATTAAAATGGGTGGTGAATTCTGACTCAGGACAGTCCAGATTGTGGGTTAAGTAGTTATGAGTTGGTATTTTAAATGATATCTTAAAGGCATATTGATATTTCGGCAGTTGATAAATGCTTTCAAACCCATTTGATTCTTCATGAAGCATTGATGTCCTTTGGTAGACTTCTTAATCTCTCCTGTTCTGTGAGAAGTACTTCATCCCACCAGCATGGGTATTCATCATCAACAAAATATTCAGAATAAGATACTTCATAATAATCACAGAATCACAGAATCATTCAGGTTTTGTAAAAGATCCTTGGGATCATCGAGTCCAACCATCAGCCCTACTCTACAAAGTTCTACCCTACACCATATCCCCCAACACCTCATCTAAATGACCCTTAAACACATCCAGGGATGGTGACTCCACCACCTCCCTGGGCAGCCTATTCGACTGTCTGACCACTCTTTCTGTGAAAAAGTCTTTCCTAATGTCCAGTCTGAACCTCCCCTGTTGCAGTTTAAAGCCATTCCCACTTGTTCTATCGCTAATTACCTGTGAAAAGAGACCAGCACCAACTTCCTTGTTGAAGCTCATCCCGTTAATATTGGCCCACCGATCCGATCTATACAAGTCTCTCTGTAAAGCCTCCCTATCCTCATGCAGATCTAGGCTCTCCTAATGTTCTCCCTGCATAGCTTCACTACATCTTTATAGTCTTCATGAGAGACCTGTCCCCTCTTCCAAAAGCAATAGATTCTCCTTTTGTTCTTGAGATCCAGCCGAATGTCCCTGTTTAACCAGGCCGGTCTCCTTCCCCACCTGCTTGTTTTTCGGCACAAAGGAACAGCCTGCTCCTGTGCCTGTAAGACTTCTCTCTTGAAGTATGTCCAGCCTTTCTGGACTCCCATATACTTCAAGGCAACCTCCCAAGGGACTCTGTCATTCTGTCTTTTGAACAGATCAAAGTTTGCCCTCTGGAAGTCTAAGGTGGCACTTTTACTAACCCCTCTCTTTGCTTCTCCAAGTATTAAAAACTCAATCATCTCATGATCACTGCACCCTAGACGGCCTCCAACCCCCACAAGCTCTTCCCTGTTCACAAGAAGCAGGTCCAGGACGGCACCGTCCCTGGTCGGCTCACTCACCAGCTGTGTGAGGAAGTTATCCTCCACACATTCCAGGAACCTCCTGGATTGTTCCCTCTCCGCTGTGCTGTGGTCCCAGCAGATACCCGGGAGGTCAAAGTGCCCCACAAGAACAACAGCAAATGACCATGAGATTTCTCCCAACTGTTTACTGAAAGCTTCATCCACCTCACTGCTTTGGCTGGGAGGTCTATAGCAGACTCCCACAGCAAGATCTGCTTTATTGGCTCTTAACCTAATCCAAACACTCTCAACCCCGTTATCACTATACTTGATTTCTGTCCTCTCATAGCATTCTCTTACATACAGGGCCACTCTACCGCCTCTCCTTCCTTGTCTATCCCTCCTGAAGAGCTTGTAGCTATCGATTGCAGCACTCCAGTCGTGTGAGGCATCCCACCATGTTTCTGACGCATCCCACCACGTTTCTGTTATAGCTACTATGTCATAGTTCTTGTGTTGCATCATAGCTTCAAGCTCCCCCTGTTTGTTGCTCATACTGCGTGCATTGGTATAGATGCACTTGAGATGAGCTAATGAATCCAACACCTTTCTGTGAGTGTGGCCCCCATTCCCTACCAGACCCTTCTCAGGCACTTGCACGGTTCCTAAACATCTTCTCTTTCTCTCAAATGAAGTGGTAGAGGGAGAGCCCTCACCAGTCCACCATCCTTCAAGCCCTGGCATGCTACCCTTGAGCTTGTTCCTAACAGGCCCCATTATCTTCCCGTCTCCCCTCATATCTAGTTTAAAGCCCTGTCAATACGCCCTGCTATCTCCTGCCCCAGAATCCTTTACCCCTCTGGGACAGCTGCATCCCACCTGTCTCATTTGTCACCAGCAGACCAGGTGCCTTATAAACTTCACCGTGACCAAAGAACCCCAAATTCCAACGGTGGCACCAGTCTCTGAGCCACGTGTTAATCAGATGTGTTTTCCACCCTCTTTCAGTGGTTTTCCCTTCCGCTTGAGAGACTGATGAAAACACGACCTGAGCTCCTGAGCCTTCAAGTAGATACCCCAGTGCCTTGAAATCCTTTTTGAGTGACTTAAGACTTCCCTCTACCACCTTATTGTTACCTGCCTGGATAACCAACAAGGGGTAGTAATCAGAGGGCTGCACCAGAGCAGCGACCTTCCTTTTAATATCTCTAACCCGAGCCCCGGGGAGGCAGCAGACTTCTCTATGGTATGGGTCTGGTTGACATATGGGCCTCTCCGTACCCCTCAGAACAGAGTCACCTACTCAATTACCATCCTTTTCTTCTTAATTGAAGAAGTTGCAAGTCGTGGGGCTGAGGGACAAGCTGTGGATGACTCACCAGATGGGTCCTCATTTCCATCTTCATTCAGCTGGCCGTCTAGTTCCAAAGCCTCATACCTGTTGTACAATGTCAACTGGGAAGTTGAGGGGGCCTGAGAAGGTTTTTGCTTGCCTTTCCAAGGAAGGATCTCTCTCTTTCCCCCCCGTCCCCCACATGCCCTCCTTCTGCCTGGTGACAGGAGAGGAGGGGAGGGGGTCCTGCACTTCTTGTAGAGACTCTACCTGCTGCCTTTGTCTCAGAGTGTGGCTCCACCAAGTCAATCTCATTTTCACACTCTTTGATCGTTCTCAACCTTTCTACCTCCTCCCTCAAACGTTACACGTACAAACTTTTTTTCCCCTAATCTTGCACCAATTATAAAGTATGTCGAAGAAATATTTACATATTTTTGTTATGGGGATTAATATAAAAAAGCCTTAAAATACATATAAATATAGTATGTGAAACATGCAACACCATTAAGTTTTAGGTAAAGGACACTGTAAAACTGCTAATAAATGTTATAGTTCTGTGTTTTTACTTCCTATTTATTTCTATAAAATTTTTTTTCTTTGTAAGCAAATTTTCTAAAACTAAGTAATCAAAACTGCTGGCTCTCCCTGGTATAAGCCTACCACTCACATAACTACATGGATTAGAAAACTGATTGTTCACGCTCTTAGATTCTAAAAATACACTCTCTCACCACTATTATACTGTCATGTATTTATATTGTATTATATTAATTACTATCATATCACATTAATATATTGTATTTTATTATATCACATTTCAATAGATTGTAACAGACATAAAACTAAATCTCACTAAATTTGATTCCAACCCATCTATATTTCCAGATAATAACAGTGGTATTTAGATGACACTTAGATTATTTCTTTTCGTCCAAGACAAAGTCATATGGCTTTTAAAATCCACAATCCTACTTGTGCATCTTGCATCTCCTCCTCAAAACAGGTCCTCATTCTCTATATAAGAAATAATAAAGAAAAATATCTATGTCCTTCTATATATCCTTTCTATTAACACTTATCCCCTTTCAATCAATCCACAGAACCAATCATCTGACTGAGGAAGGTGTTGAAGGATAACCAACTTCCAACAATTTGGTGAGCAGTCTGAGCCACCTTTTATACACATTATTTATGCTTTAGGCCTGGCCTTGTTCCACTGCGATCAAGTTAGATTTTACTATTGCAACAAATGGTGGAGGACTGGAGTTGCCAAAAAACCCAAACATTTAATTGTGAATAATGACCAAAATTGTGAAGACTGACATTTGTTTGTAATTAGAAAAGGTCAGAATTTATCAAAGAAATGAATCCTTAGGTATAGTTCTGCAATTTCTGGTTAGAAGCAAGAGATGCTTAGGCTGATTTTGAACTCCTTTTGGAAAGGATTCAAAAGAACAGCTCATAATACAACTATGTTAGTTTACTAGGCCAGGCAACAAGCTAGCTATGTAATGAAATGAAATGAGGACATTAAGGACATTTTCATTAAATACATTAGTAGGTAGATTTGTGATCAACTTTGTGAAGAATACTTGCTAATTAGATAAGTTACAACAGCTATAAGCAGGAACTTAAGCCCACACTACCTTTCAGCTGAAAGATATATTCACCTCTTAGATATACAGGTTCCTTATTAGTGGTGTTTTAGTAGTTTTGGTGTTTTTTTCACTCACATGTTCTACACACTTTGAAATCCTTACACATGGAATCAGGAACAGAAGAAAAAAAATAGAACATGGGTGTTCCAGTAAGGGATTTCTGAAGAGATAATCAGCATGGAATCTGCACATACTTCAGAAGTGTTCTATAAGAAATAGAGAAGAGACAGGACAAGCCAAGAATAAAATTATATTGCTTAAGATTCATTGAGGAAGATTCAAAGAAACATGGAAGATTTCAATTTGAAAAGACACAAACATTTTTAATTGAAAAGCAAAACAAAAACTATAACTAATGGTTGGAAGAAAGAAGGGAAAAGAGTAAGAAAGACTTAACAATGAGGAAAAGATACTCTTATTGAGGAACTTTATTGAGAAGGAAAATTAAAGCATTTACATAATAAGAAATTATCCAAAGGAATAAAGTTTGTGCAATGAAGAGATTACAGCAACAAGGTGTTTATATCTGAATTTATATGGCAGTATTAATGAATTAGTTAACTCCTATCCACATAAAAGAGTCCCAGGCAGACTGTTTCTTGAGGGACATATGGCATATGGCAGCACAGTGTAAAAATTCTCCATATAACTCACAGGACGGTGAGTTTTCCTGTACAGAGTTGAGTGCTAATGAAGGCACATGGCTTCTGTGGTCTAAACATGCTCATCACTGCAGAACGTGAACAGGGCCATGGAAACCTAACTCAGGACACCAGTTAAATATATTCTAAATTCATTTAGGAAATAATATTAACATATTGTTCCTGAAACTGAGATGTTTTGCCTGTTTTTCTTTGGGGAATCAAAGAAAATGCTCACAGCTTATGGAGTATTGCCTGATTTATGCAGAAGTATGCACATGGGAAATGAAGTTCCTGGGGCTGCAGAAAGTGTAAAACATCTTGTCTATGATTCCAGAGAATAAGTGTGGACTACAGATCTGCCAAAAGTATGTCTTTAGCTTTGAAGATTTATCTAATAAAGGCAAAGATAACTGAAGGGAAAAACGTATCTCTCTCCTTGGACAGTAACTGTAGTAAGACAGGGTAAGAATAAAGCTATTTTCTTTCCACACTGCCAGCTGTAACATGAGGTAAAATATGCATGGAGAATATCTTTTCTCCTATGATCTTTCTGCTTCTATGGCAGATTTAAAGTATCAAGAAAAGTAATATCAAACACAGATCATTAACAGAATTCTGTTCAATTCTGGTGGTGAAACATGCAAAGAGATGCATGCCAAGACTGTGAAAGGAAACTCAGTTTACACAGTGAAGTAATTGCTGTAAATTCGGGTAGATTACAGCTAGACAATCCTGAAATATACTACATTTGTACTCTACTATAACTTTGCAGAACAGTCATATTATTGCAATGAATTTTATATCCTGAAGGTCATATTTGTAAAACAATATATGAAGATTTAATGTAAAAGCAACTTGACAATAAATGTTCCTAAGAATAAACTGCTATAAAATGGTTTAAGATTTATGCATAGACTAGAAAGCCAATGTATCATAATTTCTTGAGGAGAAGTTATATTTTCAAATAAATTTAATCTTTAAGACCAACAAGAATATTCTCTGTAATCTTTTCCAGCTGTCTGTCAGTATTTTTTCACTTAATTATCAAACAACCTGGAATTATGACAGACTTTTTTTTAATACACTGGAAGTTATTTACATAAATAACCACTGAAGATATAAAACAATGGTAGGAAAACCTTAAATGACTATATCAAATTCTGTGGGTGTTACAGTGATATCATTTACAGTGTTCATAAATAAAAAATATTTTCTTCTTCCTACTTCCCTTTCAGGTAGTAGTAGTCATAAACTGGTAAAGTCATTTTCCTTAAGAGTGCAAAATTGACAAGAGCCCATTTTTTAAGAAAATAATGTTAGTTTTCTTTTTCCAAATAAGAATTTTACAAGCTCAGCTGGGTAGGCAATGTTGCATATATTAGTTTTCATCTTCTAGAATGGTTATCGGAAAAGTATTGTTTGCAGTATAGTGATTTTTACTGCAACCACAGCAAAAAAGTATATATATTAAATGAAGCTTAATAAAAGTTCAGTTGGAGAAAAGAAACAAGTTTGAGAAATGTAATTGCAATGGAAGTTCGGTACCCAGGAACTTCTGAATACAGGACTGGCTTCCTAGACTGCTTACCTGCATCCTAAAATGCCTGAATACATCTATAAATACATCCTCTGTAGTAAGTGTGTCTCAGAGCAAGGAAGAAATTAAGATTTATTGGGGAAGATTTATTGGGAAATTTATACCAAATTAGTTATCTACATAGGTATCAACAACCAAAATTTAGGTACAAATTATTCAAGAGACCATATTTTTGCTATTAAAATTCCCCATGATGTAAAAGACTGTTTCTGGGCTGCGCAAAATTACTCAGCCTTTGACAGGATTTCCCTGTTTTGATAGACTACTTGGAAACTATCTATCTTTTTGGTGCATAGCATTCTAGAAAGGGCTCACTATCTCTTTACAATAAATACTTACTGGTTTCCAGAATAAGTGAAAGGTAAAACTTGTCTTGAATGACTGTGTAATGATCTAGAATATTTCTTCTTGTTTCAATTAAATTTTATGTGAAGCATTTACTTGAGCAAAGGGCAGAATAAGAGTTCTATTCCTGTGGAAATATGGTCACTGATGAAAACATAGTTACAGTGTCTCTCTCTCTCGGCTGTTGGTACTGGTGATTCCCTGAAATGCAGAGATCAATAACAGTCTTTTATTAAGCAGTTATTTACACAAAAAAAGACAAGAAAAAGTTTTGACAATTTAGAAACACAGATTTCAGTCAGTGTGCTGAGCTTTGTGTCACCCTATGAGGTGATCAGACTTCTTAAGTCTCCTACAAGAGAGGATGAGACTTCTTCTCTAACTCCTCTTTCCATAACACTGTGTATTTTCTGAGTCAGTTAGTATACTCAGCATTTAGAGTGCTGTGTTAAAATAACTTTGGCATATAGAGATTCAAAGAACAAGAGACAAAGAATTGTACTATATACTCCTCAGCACCTGCCTAGTGTCTCATAAGCCTTTATACCCTCTAACTCTTTAATCTTTGCTGGAAGCCTAACTCAGAGCCAGAGGTTTCAAAAGGCAGAAAACTGACTTTTGCCTGACTCCTTTTTATCTTCTCTTCACTCATTAGTCTGAGTTTAGCACCAATAGCAGTGAGTTCCCAAGCCAGTCAAAAGGATTATTTCTTCTGGAAAGTATGAACTAGGTTGGGTGCCTGTGATCGAGATAAATCATTAACCTTTGTCAGCAAGGCACTCTATTCCAAAGAGCCATGACAGCTTGCAGCTGTCAGCACTACTCCAAGGCACAGCCACTTTAATGAAGAAGTATCTCTGAGAGAAATCATCCACTGGGAATCGGAGACAGGTGCTAATGCTGTGTAGTTCCTCAGGGTTGACAAGGACAGCCTTTAAATCAGAGATGAACTTAGAGTTAAAAAGATTACTGGGGAGAAAAAGAGGAAGGGAAGGGTTAATGGTAATTTTCAAGAACAAAGACTCTGTCAACAAATGAAATTTAAGCAACGGTTCTTGTCCTAGTTTCCTTTCTCCACAACCTGTGTAAAACTAGAAAAAATATTCTTCTCAGAAAAAAATTATAATCTGAAGGACTTCAGAACTTTAAACTCTTAAATAGTATGAAAAAGATAGAAAAGTTTGAGCTGGAATGAGCAAACTAGTGCTGAGTACTTAAAAGATGGCAGGATACAGATGTAAAAGTTAATTAGGAAATTAGGACAGAGCAGTTGACTATTATAGTGCAACAGAAGATATTGGGATGATACTCTAATGATTTTCAGACCTAATGGCAGTGTGGAGATACAGCATTAGTCTAACTATTGAAGTAGAAGTAGTCTAAATATCCTGAATATAGCCAGACTTCTAGGGGAGGAAGGAACTGGATAAGCATAGGGCTATAAACTTATGTTAAGTCAAGCTGAATGAGCTCCACTGAGTCTCATTAGTAGGAGCCCATCAATGAGTATTACAGAAGTCACAAATTCCTGTCCCTCCTTATCAATAGAATCAATTCAAGGAAACTGTGAAATATTTAGATCTGATATTTATTTTTCTCTTAAACTGGCTTTTGAATCTATCTAATTCCTACCATTCAGGGAATTGTTTTCCTTTAGTATTTCCTTCTACAGATGCCTTATCCCTTCAGGATACTTGTTCTTTATTTATTTGCCACATGCTGGCAGCTATAGCAGGAACAGTTGCTGTCCTGTTGTAGGATTAATTCTTTCTACCAAAGTCAACTCTAATTTTACTCCAAAGAGAACAAGATCTGGACCTATTTGTTATGTGAGCTACAGAACAGGGAAAATTCGGTATTCTGGTAACACAGACATTTATTTTGTCTCTTCCTACTGAAACACTTAAAATATTTTTCAGAAGACCTGCCAGGCTGCTGAAATTTTATCAAAATGTATGCCAGATGGTCATGGTCTCAAGAGGATTTTCCCAGATATGCCTACCTGAAGGAGCCAGGACCCTTATGTCCTGCACTTCACAGTCAAAGGGGATGTGGTTACAGGGATCTAAATATCAACATCTGTCCCTAAAATGAGTGTTACTTTTGAATAATGTACTGTTTTATCCATGCCCTATAGAGGTGAGTGAAAAAATGAACCATACAGAAATAACTGAAGAGGATAAAGATTTAGTAATAATGCTTCTGGATAGAAAATCTTAAAAAACAGATCTAGATGTAACTGAAACTTGATAATAGGAATGTATTTCTGTTTCTGCTCTAGAACCCAGTTTTTTTGTTGTTTTTTTTTTTTTGTTTGGTTTTTTTTTTTCAGGAACTTTATACAGAATCATGGAGTTCTGACAGAATTCTGTAACGTAGGAAATAGAAAGACTGGTTATACTGATCTTAGTGTAATATGAGATTCTAAATTAATAGAATTATTCAGCAACTGGCTCAGTCACCTATGTGAACAAATGTCCAGCGTATGCACCACAGTCTTCCCACAGAATTATGGAGTTTCCAAGTCACACATCTAATGTATTATTCAGACTTATTTCCAGTCATATTTTACAGTATTAGTGGCTAGTCATGTGAGATCAGTATATCTGCAAACCGTGTGGCAAAAAAACAATGGAATATTTAATTAACATGAATCTGCATGTATGCAAGTTAATAGTGCCAAGGATTGAGCATCAGTTCTTCAGTGCAGAGAAAACAACAGCTTGTAATCCTCTCCTGCTCCTAAGGCAAACTATGAATTGAATTATAGCACAATTCTCCTCTTGAGATGTTTCTACATTTACAGTTTTAGTCTTGATACGGTCATTATGCCTCTTACCAAAGGCAAAGCTCTGACAGGTATTTTCCTGTGGATGCATTGTGGAATAAGAAAATACAGCAGCAGAGATTTCCTGCCCGTAGTCCCTGTGGAAATAAGAGGGAACAAGGAGCACCTGAACAAATGTATTTCATAAGATTTCTTTCCCCCTACTTTTTCATCCAGTGTGTGGGAAACACCTTGCCTTGTCCTGGCCAGGGAGGTTCAGGGAAATTTTAAGCAGATACCTCAGTTTGTAGTGGTTCCCAAAAGGTGAAATATTCCTAGAGAAGGATTCTCAGTTCAGAAGAAAATATTTTATTGACAACTGGAGGTTATTCTGTTAGGTCTGAATCATTATTGTATTGAGAAAGACCAGAAATATTCAGAGGATATCATTATATAGTTATATAATATACTATATTGTTGTCTGTATTCTGAAGACAGAGAATTAGTAGAAAAGTCTCAAGCTATTTTTATTGGAAGAGGCTCTGTATTAATTTCACAAATGGTTTGTACACAATCTCAACTAATTTATCACTCAGCTGCTCATTGTAGAGCTATTAAAAATGTCTGTGAAGTAGTGAAAGATCACTAGGACTGGAGTTTTCAGTTGTGCTGCTCTGTTCATCCTTCAATTCTAATTTAAGTTCAAGCACTGCAGAAAACAATCACAGAAGCTAGAAATGATACTAAGATTGGTGCATTTGCAAATGGACTAGAGCAAACACCTTAAATCAGGGTACCAGGACTCAAAATATCTTTAACACAAATGGAATCAAATGTTCACAGATTTCAAGAGTTTGAGTCTAAATGATAACAGAACTAAGAGCAGTAAACAACATAGGTTTAGAAAGAACAAAAAAAGAGTATGTTTTTTTCCAAAAGATTTACAAAATTAAAGAATACAAAGAATGCAGTATCATATTCATAGACTTTACTGAAATTTAACAACACTCCTCTCATTTCTTTCATAATGATAAATATATAAATTTAAAAGGGTTGGTATAGCTGCCTTATCATATGTTTTTAAAATCAGCTGGGTGGCTGTGAAGAGAGGAGTGGTAGCTAGTACAATATCAAGGTAATTGGAAAGGGTCATGGATCAGTGTCAAGTAAACATCTCTACCTAGAAAAATAAACTAACAACATTTAACTGATTAAAAATAATTCTGTTTCAGGGATTACTATTTAAATATTACCTCTTACTGTTAATTTTACTGAAGAACTGATAGAGAAAGAGATTTAAGAGCAAGCTAAAATACCATGATTAAGCCTACAGGGATTGTGCCCCACTATGGAAAGTCAAATGATGTTTGGTGTAATAAAGTAATTTTATATATAATAGGAAACATGAAGTTTCAAAGTTGGGGGGGAGGAAAGTTATCACAAAGCATGGTCTTGCAGAGAATTGCAATAATATGTTCTAATTAAAACCTAAATCCAACCGTTATAGTAAAGTATTCTCCATGGGAGTGCATTTTATTTAACAAAGCCACATGACAGAATTTCAGATGAAAAAGAAACACTTGGCAGATAATATTTATTAGCATGTGATCTTGGTTATCCACATAATAAGACAGCGTACACTAAGTTAAAAAGAGCAACTGTCCCTTCTCCTTCAGTTAACTATTTCACTGACTTTCATACAAAATTCTTCTGACACCAAAAAGAGCCAAAGCTAACTTGATGACATAATAGAAGCAAGAAACTCGTACACTATAGTCATGTAGCTACATCAAATTAAATTTCGTTTAGAGATGTCTGATTCTTTTTTAAATTGTGAGTAAAATTTAATTTAGACTTCATTTTCTTGAAATTGGGATAGGAAATATTGCGGAAAATCTGTTACTGAAGGTCACTGTCATTCAGAATTTACTTCATTTTTACTTCATATATGTCAGTCTGGTTCCTAAAGAGGCATTTTGGAAAAGGTCCGTTCCAGATACACCAATTCTATATCCACACAGGGACTTAGCAGGCAGACTATCCACAAAAAAGTTTGCTCAGGACAGGTCAGTGACTGTCAATGTACAAAGCTGGTGTAAAAAGCACAGGAGTATTTCAGCACTGCGCTGAGTTGTGACTTGTTTAACCCATGTGGGGCTCAGCATTGGCTCCCATAGGGAGTCTCAAGTCCAGTACCAGGTTTCTCATGGCTAATTCATTGGATTTGAACATGTTTTTAGGAAAACCTACATAGAAGAATATTAAAGCATTTACCCCTTTTTTTTTTCCTGAGAATTACAATCTATATTTACAAAGTTATCTTAACATGAAAGTTATATATGTATTCTCTGGATTTTTTTTTTTTTAAACATGTTTCTAAACCCATGTAAGGAGGTACCTAGAATCCTATTATCTGTATGCACAGACACAAAAAATTAGCTCTGCCTTGAGTACAGGTCAGGTGATTGGACAAAATTGCATGTCCATTTCTGACTTTTGGTGAAATACTGCTCTATGTACAGATTAAGACTTAAAACAAAGTGGTGTCGGGGTTTTTTGGGGGTGGGGGTTTTGAGATGTGGGTTTTTTTTGTAAAAGATATGAAAACATGCATTAAACTTATTGACATCTGTGATGTAAAAATACTCTTTATGTGCTAAAATAGATGCAGAAATAAAGCAGACTTTTTTCAAACCTCTTTTTAGCCCCTTTAGTCATAGACACATCTTTTTCTGAGGTGTATTGTGACCGCCTTGTTTAGAGCTATCTTGTACATTTTTAGTTATGGTTATTTGGTACTTATTATCTAAGTAAATATTATTTAAACATAAATGTATTCTTAGGGGTGAAATGTAAACTTTCTATTCTAGTTGCAGGGGAAGATCAAAGTCATTGTATAGCTCATAAACATTTTGCTGACCTGCAGAATTATAGATGCGTAATTCATCAATGCAGAATTTTAAATGAAGGTAGCTTTTTTAAGTTACTTACTTTTGGAATGTTTTGCTGGTATACTTAAACACTCAATAGGCCATTCTAATATGTTTTTAAATATAAATTGACTTGAGAATAGGTATGCATGTTTAGATATTCTGGGGGTATTGGCATTTTATGTTCTTTCACAGGTTTTATTTTAATACACAGTGAATCATTGGTTGTTTTAGTACACTGATTTTGTACAATATATTTTAAAGGGTTATTTGCATCTTTCTATATTACATTTAAAAGAGAATGTAAATTTCTCTAAGAAAAGGATCATCAATGAGTTCCGGTGGGATGTGTTCTAATCTTGCTGAGGTGATGCAAAATTTACAATTTATACTCAAGAGAAGGAAAATCCACAGAAAATAGATTTATTCTAAACCATTTTAATGATGCTTCAGTTTGCAATTGACTTTAGAATGTTATGCCCAATAGGAATTCAATCCTATAAGCTATCTGAAATATAGAGACATTTTTTAAAAAGCTGTATTGTTACATTTAATGATCCTGTAATGGTTGGTTAATAACCTGCTTTTATAGGAAGATGTTGAAGGAGGTATCTCTAGTAATTTATTTTTAATTGGAAATTTATTTCTTCTAATTTCGCAAATTATTTAGTTTAGTAACTGTTTTGTAGGATTAATAGTATGCTTTGCAGATAAAAACTGAAATAACTTCAGAATAGATTTGAAACATTTGGGTTTCAGAACTCTGCTCATTTGAAAGTTGTTCAGTTAGCTTCAGAAAGATTGTTCAGGAAGATTATTCAGTTATCTGACATCCTTCTTGAATTCTGTTTCTAAAAAAATTAGTTCCAACATAGTGAAAGAAAGCTGCTATGAGTATACTTGAAATTGCTAATGTATAGGGACCTGTAAAATAAGACATTTAGTTTTAATGTTAGACATCACTTATGTTTTACTAGCTTTTATTTTTTCCAGTATTCTTTCCTGTATTTTACTGTAATGTATATAATTT
>ML998137.1:17511-41987 GCA_010365825.1 Otus sunia
CAGCGCTGGGCAGCACTGGGGATCGCTCCACCACGAGTGCCACACTTACTGACAAAACACTCTGACTAACATACCCAAAAAGCATACATACTCATCAGATTCCCTGGAAAAGGCAGTCTTATGCTAATGGCTTCTCAGCATTCATCTACATAATGTGAGCATGCACAGTGAAAATAGACTGAGGGTCTTCTGCCCTCCTTGGTGGTCCACATCGTCTTCCTCACACTGTCCACTAGTTGAACTTTAGGTTTCCCGTGTCCAAACATGGTCATGGAGTGACCTCATCCATCCTTCAGCTCCTCTTTGTTCCAAGGCGGTGGTTTAAACCGGCTTCCAGTCGCTTATCTTGACACTGGAGTCTTCTCAGGCGCTTGTTTTTAGGCCCCTGTTGTCAGGGATGTACTCAGGGAGTTTACCAGACTGTCCGAGGTCTGTCTTATCTCCACTAGGCAAGGAGTTACAAGTTTCAAAACATCTTACAAGTGGGTAATGACTACAGAGGGTAGTTGGGAAAAGAGTATAAATGAAATTATGTGCATTGCAGTAAAACACAGGAAAAATACAAGCTAGTAAAACACAAATGATGGTTAACGTTAAAACTAAATGTCCTACTTTACTAGTCCCTATACATTAGCAAGAACACGAGGTCCTGTAATTTCAAGTATACTTGTAGCAACTTCCCTTTACTTCCATATATCATAACTACGTAGCATGAAAAACTTTACAAGAACTTCCCCATTCTAGATCTCACTCCTCTCTCTCGGGGGTCTGTTTGTGCCTGGACGGGCAGCAACTGTGTTGCCCGGGAGAGCCCACAGGGTCTCCCTGCCCTGGTCAGCCCTCGGGAGCCCCACTGTGACGTCAGAGCTGCCACTGTGACGTCAGAGCTGGCGCCCACTTAGCCCCGTGGTGCGCGGCAGGAGCCCGCAGATGCCGTGCGGCTGCTGCCCTGGGCAGGTGACACTGCTGGGGCTGAGGAGACGAGCGGAGCGGGGAGCTGCCTTTGATCGGAGATGGCGAGGAGAAGGGCAACCCGGGGAAGAGGCCAAGGGGCCTCCAAAGGCTCCTTGGAGAACAAGACCAATCCACAGCCCGCGGGGGAGGCGGCGGGGAGCAATGAGTAAGAAGTGGGCTGCTGCTGCCCGGGGCGTCGGGTCGGGGGCATCAGGGACGCAGCCCAACACGGGCAGTGGGGCACGGAGCAGCGTGGGGAAGCGCCAGGGGCCTCTGAAGAAGAGCCCGTGGCTTGCGAAGCCCCTTCGGGGGGGGGCGGGGCTGGGCTGAGAGCCTGGCTGGCTCTCCTGGCCAAAAGCCAGCGTGCAGCGGGGGCTGTCTGGGACCTGGTGCTGCCGCACGGGGAGGCCAAGCCCCTGGGGCCTGAGACTGGCCCCCTCGGGGCACTGAGGCTCGGTCCTGTCTGGCTGAGGGGGGCAGCTGTGTGGGGAGGAGAGGGGTGGGGAGACTGCCAGCGCCCAGGGCAGCGGTGGGGGGCTGCAGGGGGGGACAGCAGCCTGTGCTACTGCAGCTTGCTGCCTCTTCTCCCACCGCAGGCCGCTAGAGCAGAGGATGGGGAAAGGAGGGGGGGCCCCTGGAAGCAGCCCAGCTGTCCTGCCCCCCCTCCCTGCAGCGGGGACGGGGACGGCCCCTGGGAGGCTTCCCGAGGGCGACCTCTGGCAGAGGCCTCGGCTCACACAGCGTGGGGACGCTCGGCAATCGGCATCTCTTTTTCCTCCCGTAGGAACCTCTGCATGGAGGTGGAGATGGCCATGCGCTTTTTGCCAACAGCTCCCAGCTCAGAGCGTGACAGGGCAGCAGAAACTGCAGGTAAGCTCAGCGCTGCTGCTTGCTGGGGAGTCCTGGGGGGTGAACCCAGAGAGCCGCGCTGTGCCGGGCTCTGGCCACATGTCTCAAGCAGCAGGAGAAGTGGGGGCTGCCCTGCTCCTTGCGCCAGGGAGGGAGTGTGTAGGACTCGGTGCCCGCCTCCCCGCAGGGAGCTGGGATGTGCGTGGCTGGGGATGCTCGAGAAGAGACCTCCAGAGACAGGCCTAACTTTTCTTTGCTTTCTTTGCCCAGGGATGGTCTTTGATCTTGCTTCCCGTCCGCTAGGTGCTCTTGCCTCCCTGGGGAGACTTATGGTGATCATGTTCATCCTTGCTGTGTACGTACTACATGTTTCTGCTGTGGATGGGGGGAGAAAGGGCATGTCTGAGGGCCAGTGCAAGCCAAAGGGAGAGCAGGGGGTGTTCCCCAGCCAGCAGCCCGGGGCTCCCACTCAGGCATCGAAGCCAGGCGCTGCTCATGCTGTGGCCGTTCTCAGGGAGAAGCTCGAGCCAAGCCCCTTGGCAGCTTCGCTCCCACACGTTTGCCAGAGGCCCAAACTTCGGCTGCAGTAGCACAAACTGCCGCGTAGCCGGGCGCTGGGGCGCAGAGCTGTGCCTCTGCAGGGGAAGGGTCTTCCCCAGCTCAGGCAAGAGACCGCGCAGCTCCGGGAGGGCTCTGGCAGGACCCACAGACAAGGCTCCTGCCCCTCCCAGCCATGCGGAGAGACACCCCGACGAGGGAGCTGTGTGATCACAAGCGAGAACAGCCCTGCTTTCTCAGCCAAAGAGAGAGCAAGGTCCACACCAGAAAGGCTGCTGAAAAGCAGTCTTCATTTGCTCCACCTCTTTACTTTCTGGGACTATCTTCGGTCCCTTTCGGGAGGTGCGTCTGGTGCCCTCCCTCTGGGGAAGAGCTGCCGGCAGCGTGGAACGGTGTGGATGGAAATTGTGTTTCTCCTGGGCACTGCTCTGTCAGCTCTCTGTCAGCAACAGGCTTCCAAAACAGAGGCTTTTCAGCCTGAAAACAGAAATCCACTGATGAAGGGCTTTGCTCAAGACTTGGCTCGTGGACAGACACAGGACTTCCTCTTTTTCAGGCAAAAGACGGCCTCACAGAAGAAGAGGTTTATGCGCGTCATCCTGCTGCTCTCAGTGGCTCTTGGTGAGTTTGGGTGAGCGAACATGCTGGGTGCCAGCTTTCCTTCTGGGCCAGTGTGTGTGGAAACTCCTGTGGCCCAAGCGCTTCCTGAGTATGTCCTTGACTGGGACTTGCTTTTGGACTACCAGTAAGACTGGGAGTCTCCAGCCATGCTGCTGCTCTGGCCACTGGTGCAAATGGCTTGCTCAGTCTGCAAGCCTGCAAGAGAAGGGTGTAGGTATTTCCAAGCCTGAACTGGGGGCTTCCAGAGGGGCCGTGCAGGGGAACTGGTGAAGAGGTGCCTCTCCTAGCCCGTGCAGCCTGGTCTCGGTGCTCACCAAAGCAGCGAGGGGAAATGGGGAGCAGCTCTGGGGCACTGAGCACACCTGAAGAGCATGGCTGTGCAGTCCCCTCAAGCCTGGGGGGATGGCTCCCAGTCAGAGGCGCGTCCTCTCTCTGCACCCCGCGTTACCCCACCGGCTGCCCCAGCCCCAAGGCAACAGGGAGGAGACAAGGTGACTTCAAGCATTGCCAGCAACCCAGCAAATAACTGTCTCTTGGTGATGTGAATTGCAGCTGGTGGTTACTGCTGGATCTCGCTGTCAGAATGGAGCACGCGCACAGCGGGAGTGGTTAAGGTCAGTGACTCTGGTGGGACAGGGACCTCCTGCAAGGGAGCGTTGCTGACAGTGGCTGGATAACTCACAGCCTCTCCCACTTCCCTGAAGGGTGACCCAAAGAAGCAGCAGTTTTTGCCAGCTCTTCCTGGGGAAGCCTCTCCTGGGAAGCCCCGGCAGCTCTGGTAGTGGATAATCTAACGGAGTGTTCTTCCCTTTCAGGAGCTGACACATGTGTCTCAAGCACGCCTGGAGACCCTGCGGTAAGAGACGTGTCCTGAGCTGGAATTGGGTCTGTGGGGAAGCATCGGCCGCCCTCGTGCTCGCTGCACGCATTTTCCTAACAGCCAGGCGCCTGCACCTCCCTCCTGCCTTTGCATGGGCAGAGGAGGGAAAGCACATGTGTCTCTCCTCTCTGATGAGCTCAGCCGCTCCCCACACGGGATGGGCCACTCTGACAAGAATGGCTTTTCTCTTCCTGCAGCAATGCACCCACTTTGTGGTTGGAAGAAACACAAAAGTTGCAGCTTCTGCTGGAGGAGTTGGCTCAGCTGTGGGTGGAGATCAGCAGCCTGCAGAAGGTGACCCTGCATTTTGGGGAAGGAGGGTTGGCTGGGCAGAACCCCTGAGAAAGCACTCCCTGGGGGGGTGGTTGGGCTCAGACTGCTGGCCACAAGAAGCCAGCCTTTGCCAGGGGCTTGCTGGGAGAGCTTCTGTGCTGCACAGGCCCTTCTCCGGGCCCATGTTAACCGGCCGCTTCAGGCAGCGGAGGGCACCCGACAGCCTTCCCTTGGCACGCCGGGGCCTCTGGCTGCTCTGGCCGGGCCCCGGAGGCAGTGGTGAGACCCAGGCGTGCTCATGGGGTCAGCCATCGCCAGCAGGGCCTGAGCCCGTCTCCCAACTGACCTGGAGAGCGTGGAGGGTGGGGATGGGAGGGTGGGGATCCTCATCAACCCACCTTGGGGCTGTGGCCACGGCCACAGATACTGTTCCTCAGGCCTTGTGGCTCACACCAGCAGCGGAGCGTCTCTCGGCTCTGTGGACAAGGCTGGCCTTGTGTCTCTGACACCGACCCTTTGCCTCTGTGGGTGCCAGTAGCCATGCTGCTTTGCCCGCTGACGTGGTCTTTTCCTGTGTTTATTCAGCAGCCAGCGTCCAAGATGGCCTCAGAAGACTGGGCCCTGGAAAGCTCTGGTATGGACACGAGCAGCTCCGTTTCCTTGCCCTGCACTTTCCTGCAGCACTCCTTATCGAGGCACTGCTCCCCAAAATGGGGCAGCAGAAATGCTCCGTGGGGTCCCAGAGCCCGGCGTGGCAGAGCGGCTCTCTCGGGCTCCCTCCCACTCCTGCCCTTGGCCCCTGGGCGGGTGCCTCTGGCGCTGCCCCCGCACACGTTCCTGTGCTGATGGAGGGGCTCTTCCTCTGGCTGCATCTACAAAGGGAACGGCTGGGTCACCCTTTGCTGCCCACGCAGCGAGCCCTCAGCTTTGCTCTGCTGTCATTCCCCCGGCGCCTGCTGCCTCCCAGCACCCTCAGACCTTCTCCTCATGGCGCCGTGGCAGCAGCAGTCACCAGGCACAGGGATGCCGTCGCTGCCCCGCGCAGCCGTGCACCCCCACGGCCTGGGGATGAGAACAGCATTGACAGACGTGGAGCTGCTCGGCGGCACCAGAAATAGTGTCTGAGCACCAAGTGCTCCTGGTCTGTGGCCTCTTGCAAGTCACCTGCTCTCCCTTCCTTACAGGTGCCACCATCGACATGAAGAGAACTTCGGAGACCTACACCTGCAGAGAGAATTGGGGCTGCAGGGCTGTGGCGTGGTTCTTTCCATCCAAACCTCCTAATACTATTTTGCAGGTACCGTAGCAGAACTCATCAGTGCTTGTTTCCTTCCTTCCTGTGAAGCTGGGACCGACCTCGGGCCTCTCCCCTCTGCCCAGGGCGGTGCTGCTCCAGCCCACAGTGCTGATCAGGTTCCTGAAACCAAAGCTCGGACACAGGGCTGGGCCTGCTAGAGCTCAGCGGTTCCCCTCAGGAGGGGAACAGAGCTCAACTGAGCGGAACTGCCCCACCTTGCCCACAGCCTCTGTCCCAGCTGAGTGAGGCAGGAGGTGGGGGGTGCCCTGCAGAGCCGCTGGGCAGAGAGGTGTTTCTGTAAGGCTCTGACGAGGGTGGTTTCATAAGCGGTGTTCTCTTTTCCATAACACTAGCCTTCTCTGTCAGGCAGGGAAGACACCTCCTGCTTCTGTCCGTGTCCTCACAGGCGCCTCATTTCCGAGCTGCAATATCCCCCCCAGACACACTGGTCCCGTGCTCCAAGCGGCACTGGCAGTTGTGTTGTTCCCAACGCACGCTCACCCCTCACTGCTCTCTTGTTCTGGCTGCAGCTGGATGTGTCCCCAGGAAACTGCTGGCGTTTCCAAGGGCACCAGGGCCAGGTGGTCATCAGGTTGCCAGAACGAGTCCGTCCCACTGCCATCACTATGCACATCTACAAAGAGGTGTCTTCGTCTCGGAGCGTCGCCAGCGCCCCCAGACACATCGCTGTCTTCGTAAGTCTCTGCTGGGCGCATCTGGTGGGGTCTGGCCCTGGGGGAAAGCCGTGACAGGGACTTGCCTGCTGGCTTTTGTGCACCCTCTGGGGTGTGTGTCCTGCTCTCTGCTGAGCACTGCGCTGCCCTGGGGGGATACTTCAAGGGCTCCAGAGGTTTCATCCCTCTCAGGACATATTCTGGCCAAAGCACCTCAGGGTTCTTGACCAAAAGGGTCAGGGTGGGGACTGAGCCCCGCCCTGGCCAGTGTCAGACTGCTGCTGGAGCCCGGGAGAGGCCGGGTACCTGACAGGGCTGAGCCAGCGCGCACGTCCCCTCTTTGTGGGGACGGGTCCGAACTGCTGTCCTTGTGCTTTGGCCCCCAGGGAGTGGACGCGGATGGAAAGGAGGAAGTGCTGCTCCTGACGTTCACCTACGACGTGACAAAACAGGACGCTCAGACCTTCCCTGTGAAGGTACGCTCCACGCGCGGGGGCGGGATGCCGGGGAGCAAACTGGGCTTGGCTGGGGGTCCATGGCAGGGGCTGTGAACGCTTCCTCCCTGGGCACAGGGTCCCGGGCCACCGCCCAGAGAGACCTGGCGGGGCTGGCAGGGCTGAGTAGCGGGCACTGGTTCCAGCAAAAGGGGAGTGAGGGCAGTGTCACGCCGTGGGAGAGAGCCCTGGCTGCAGCCGCTGCCCTCAGCAGGGACAGCTGCACACACGGCCCCTCCACCAAAGGGTGCCTTTGTGCCCTGGAGAAACAGGGACGGCCGGTGGCCAGAGCTGCCGGGCAGCACCGTCGCTTCATCCCGTGGCCCGCGGGCAGCTGGACAGGGCCCTCTCCTGGCAGCAGAGCGTCCCCTTCTCTGCGTGCCCCCCCTGCCAGGAGGAAGGCAGGCAGAGCGGGCAGCGGGGCCTGGGGGGCTGCGCACCTGCTGCCCCACACACAGGAGCCCCTCCCCGGCCTCTCTGTCAGCACAGAGTAAGGGGCAGAGGGAAGGGGGACGCAGCCCCAGCCGGGCCGGCACGCAGAGGAGGCCAGGAGCCTTCCCCCGTCCCGTGCCCTGGCCTCCCCGGCAGCCCCGGCACCAGCAGTGACCCCGATGGCAGCAGCAGCTCCCACCCGCCTCCGGGAGCTGGTTCCTGAGCAGGAGCAGGGCTGGCCGGGAGGTACTGACTGCACTGCCGCTCTGAACACCTCTGCTTCCTTCTCCCTCTTGTCTTCACAGAACGCGCCGTTCACCAGAGCCTTTTCATACATCAAAGTTCTCGTGCAGAGCAACTGGGGAAACCCACTGTACACCTGCATTTACCGAGTGCAGGTGCACGGGCTGAGGGCGGGAACACGAACCAGCTGAGCCCTGTCCTGGTGTGGGCAGGATGGAGCTCACTGTCCTTGGCCGAGGAGAGCACGGCTCAGGGCAGGTCTGGGCTGGAGCGTTCCATGTCACGTCGCATCGCGCTCAGTGTCCAGGCGGACGCTGCTCCCCCGCGCCACGTTTCGGTTTCCGGGTCGAGGCGGATTCTCTGGTGCAGTCGGGTCGCTGCTGGGACGGGCCCGTACCGGTCACCGCTCCGTGACCACTTTTACCTGTTTTGTAGTTGCTGTTGTTACTGTTGGCTTTATTAGTGCTAATAAATTTTTTTATTCAACCTGTGAATTTCTTCTTTTGTCCCTCCCCTGTTTCACTGGGGGGGTGGGGGGGGGAAGTAAACAACTGGCCACGTGGTGATTGGCTGCTGGCTGAGTTCAAGCCACAACAAACCAGAGAACAAGAAGAAGGACCAAAATAAAAAAGAAGAGGGGAAAAATAAATGCACGCTGTGGCCGTTCAGCTCAGCGTGGATTTGTCTCCAAAGGGGGGCACGAGACCTGGGGGAGGGTGGGGGTGCTCGCTGACATGGCCACTGCCCAGCCTGCCGCCGGGGGTGCAGGGCCACAGCAGCCCTGGGGACAGCTCCTGGGGGCTCCCTGGGCCGGGGGTGGGAGCTCCTCTGGGGCCTTGGCGAGAGCAGGGATGGGGAGTGGATGGAACCATCTGGCCCAGCACCTGGCCAGCAGCCGGGCCCTGCGTTTGGGGGTGAACCCGTGATGTCCATCCAGCGGGGGTGAGGAGCCCCTTCCTCACCCCGGGAACGTCCCGGCCCAGGTCTCACTGCTCTCTGTCCGGCAGCCGTTTGCGCCTGGGGGCACACACAGACACACGCTGCCAACTTCTGCCAGGCCCGACTTGAGCAAAGCCTTGAAAGAATTAATCACCAGAGAGTGGGTGCACAGATCCTGCCAGTGCACGCATTTTATTTCCTGCCATAATAAAACTTCCTCAGCATCTCTTCTCTTCCTTCCTGCAAGAGGAGGGCACAGCGGGGACCCAGCGGTGGGAGGGCGACTGGCCAGGCAAAGCCCGCGCCGGGGCTGCCTGTGCCGCTGGGCGCTGCCTGGTCGCAGGCTCCTCCCTGGCTTTCCTGCCACGTTCTGTCCCCCATCCTGCGGAGGAGGGGAAGCGACAGAGCAGCTTGGTGTCATCTGGCAGCAACCAGACCAGGTCAGACCCACCCCTCATGGAGGCAGGAACACAGGAGAGGCACAAGGCAATGTCCTGCCTCAGCCCTGAGAGCTGCTGCTGCGCCCGCAGGGAAGGGCCAAACCCGGCACACGAGCCCCTGCCTGAGCCTGGGCCGGCACACACAGGCAGCAGGACAGCGAGGGTGAGCCCCGCCGGGCCAACCGTGTCTGCAGCAGGAGCTGCTCGAGTGCCAAGGCTCCAGCCAGCCGGTGCCTTCCCGGCTGTGGTGGCCAGGCCCGGAGAAGCGGCAGACAGGCTCCTCCTCGAGAGCTGCACAGCAGGAGGAAGGGAGGGAGAAGGCTCAGGCTGCAACCAGGGCAATGGCAAACAGAAACCTGAACAGCCCCAACGTTTCCCGTGAGGAGACTCAGCCATTAGAAGGGGCAGCACGGAGAGGCCGTCCAGCTCCGGGAATATTCGCACCTGAACAAATCCCCAGCGATCGGACCCAAGCTGGTGCTGGTTCAGTGACTGCTGGGACCTGACACCTCGAGAGGTCCCTGCCAGCACGGAGTGCTCCCGCCAGCACAAACCCCCGTGGGCTGCATCGGTGAGACTCTCTGTTCACAAAGGACACAGCCCACACATTGAAATTCTTTTTAAAAAAAAAGTCTTACTGCTTTATTTAGATTTAGACAGAGCCCACTTAGGGTACTGGAAGTCCTGTTGAAGATGGATATAGAAATAACTGACTACTTTTTAGCTTAAACCAAATAGACTAAAATAACGCTAGAATTCAGCCTGAACAAGTTACGAACTATGCAATTTTTCCTTTGTCTAAGAGGTGCAATCACCATTATATTAATTTTATGGCTTTTGGTTTGGGCTCCATTTTTGTTATTTGTTTTAAAGCAAAACTTTGAAATACTCCACAGATATATCTGACATACTGCAAGAGTAGAGGATAGCTTTATGAAATCAGAACTTCCAAACAGTCTTTCTCAGAAAAGAAGATGGAGACTCGTTTTCCCTCTCATGTATCTGAGTTGTGCCTGTCCAGGTGACACTGCTGTCACGTTCGGTACCTTCTGGCTCCTCGCTGCTCTCACCATCAATTGTAATCACGACTGGAGAAGAACGCGCCGAGTTACTCATGTGACGTTTCCAGTGTTTCTTCCTATGCTTTTTCTTTTTCTTTTTAAGATGCCTTGCAGTGTCTGTTGCTTTTCCTTCATAGACTATCTCCACACTCGGACTCCTCACCCTTTCTTACGCTTTGTCTCGCTGCTTGCTCTATTGCCTGAAAGGCTATCTTCATTTTTGAAGCAGTCACTGAATTTTGAGGAATTTTTCTTGGGTTCATTTTCTCTCTCTAGACTTGTGCTCTCCGGGGATGCATTCTCCAAGTGGTGATTTTTGTACTTCATTTTTCCACCAGGCTTTTCACTTTTCATTCTCTCAGTTCCTCCAGAAGGGGTCCTTGGCCTGTTGTTTGACCGCCTCCTTGACCTGCATTTTCCATCACAGTGTCTCTCACAGAGTCCCCTCTGGCTACGCAGATCTCTCCTGTCAAGAAGTGATCACATCCTGTATCCTGGGCTATCAGACTGCCTTGAACAGGGCGCGTTAGACTGAGTCCTCCTGCCCGAGGATTCACTGTCATCTCCGAACACCTTTTGACTACATAAAGCACAGCATCTACTTTGATAACTGTCTCTTACATAGTAACGATCACGGTCTCTGCTTCTTGATGTCCTTTTGCCATGGCCTTTGCCACGGGATCATGACCTGCTCCCTTCTCTGGATGGAGTGCTCTCATGACTTAGCAAGCCTCTCTGGATTTTTAGAGACTCTCTGGTGTCATGAGTCCTCGATTGCCTGCTGCTTCTTTTGCTCCTATGTTTGCTACTATCTCTGCTTCTTGATTGCCTCCTTTTAAGTTGGTTCCTGCTACGACGCTCCCTCCCAGACCGATGGCCATGGCTGCGACTGTCCCGTGAACAGGACTGTGGGCTCCTGGACTTTCCCTTTCCAGAGAGTCTGTGACTCCAAGGGGAGCATACTGTGGCGCTCCCCAGAGAGGGGCTCCAGCTCACGTCCTGTGGAGACAGATCTTCTACTTTACATCATCTTCTCATCATCTTTTGACTGTGTCTTCCCAACTGCAGGAGATAAGCAGCTTCTGCAACTACCTACATCCTCCTTAGAGGTGGGGGAAGGTGGTGTTAAACTCCTGCTGGGTTCACTGTCACTTCAGCTGCGACACTGTATTGGCTGCTGTTTTTTCACATCTTCCCTTTGCTCTTCCTTGGGGGACTCCTCAGTGTCCGAGGACAGCTCAACCACTTCTAGTGTCCTCTCAGCTAATGGCTTAACACCCCCAACAACAACACAATTGTCTGAGGAAGAGTCACTGTTGTTCAGGTCAGCACCAGCCTGTAACTGAGTCTGCAGTTTGGTTCTTTGTGCAGCAGAGCCCTCATCAGAACTTTCTGACGTCTCCAGAGGAGAGGCTATGGTTGAATGAGCCTTTTCTGAAATGGAATAGGAAGGCCTAAGTGTTTCATCATCCCAGGGGGCCTGACCAAGATCAGTCACAGACCACCTGTTATCTGGCCCTCGAGAATATGCCCTATCTGGAGATGTAATAATTTGTAAGTCTGAGTGGTTTCCTTCATCGTACGATGGTGCAGGACAGTCATAATTGGCGTGCAGATCATATGCTTCTGAGTTAAAAGGACACCGGGCAAAAGCGATGAATTCACGTAAGAAGTGTTCAGTGCGATTCAGCAACAACGGCTTCAGCTCGTTAGCAAAGGCCTGACTGTCCAGATCACACCTGGCCACGTTACTCACGACAAGGCGCTGCACAGCGTTAGCCAACGATCCTCGGGCACCGAGCAGGACTGTGAGTTCTCGCTTCAACCAAGGGGCCAACTGTGAAGGCAAGCAGGGTTGCGGCGGAAAAACTCTGCTGAAACATCTCGATAGCGGCCACCGCCCTGGATGCTGCGAACCCGCAGAGCGCTGCGGTACAGAGCTCTGCGGAAGCTGATCGTGTCCTCCTCCGGGATCCGCGGCAGAGAGGCGCCCTGCGCCAGGCCAGGGCCCTTGGCGTAAGCTGGATCTCTCCGACCCTCTCCCGCACGGGTTGGCCAGACAGCCCTTCACACAGTGCCCCGTTACCTGGTGACAGGGGCCCTGGGGAAGGTGAGCTGCCAGTGCGGCGTTCCCGCGCTGAGGCAGAGCTGTCTCTGACGGGCTGGGAATAGACTCTTGAAAGGCATCCTCAGCACGGATGGTATGGGAAAGGGAGAGAAAGGGTCGCTTGCAGAGGGGGCATTCTGCTTTGCTGTTTGACCACTGCTGGACACAGCTGAGACAGAACCTGTGCAAGCAGCGATCTAGACAGGCGACACTGTCACATCTGTCCAAGCAGATGGGGCATCTCGAGTCAGGAGATGGATCTGCCGGCAGCTTGCCGGTGCCACCTTTTGGTGAAAAATTGCCATCTTCTGCAAACTCCTTATCTGCTGAAGCCATGTTCATAAGAGAAAGACACCAAGGACCATCGCTATCTCAGGGAGACAAAAACGTTACAGTTTAGACACAGGAACCTCTAACTGTCACCTTCAAGGCTGCAAAACCCTGTGTGGGCACCGAGAGAGCAGCGAACAGAGAGGCAGCACGGCCTGACCACTCGGCTGGGCTTCTCCTCACGGTGAGATCTGGCTCGTCAGGGTTGCAAGATATAGGAAGTGAGTTTTTCCTGAACATCTCATCTCTTTGCTGCTCTTCATCTTGCCATGGCTTCCAAGATGTGTGAAACTAATTTAATCAACTTTAAACAATGTCCTTTATTAAACAGAACATGTGAAGGGGAAGAATTTAACCCGTGCATGGTGTGAGAGCACAGACATTTGTCCTGTTCATGTCTAATGCCTTTTGTTTTTGAGAAGAATATTTGACACATGAAGTATAGTCAGCAACTTAACTCTCCAGTTTGCCTTCCTGACTTGCTTCTGGTGCCTCACCCCAAGAGTTATGCACCAGTCAATGTATTTCATATCCTCCTACTGGCCTTGAAAAAAGGCAACAGCCACAAAGCTGTCTAAATGCTGCCAGATTATCAGGTGAGCCTCACTGTTCAAAGACAAACTCATCAATTACTTTGTAATGAGAACAAAGGGAACAAAGAATCAAGAAGGTATTTTTAGCACTAACCAAGCCCAATGCATTCCAATATGCTTAAGTACCTACACAGGCATATTTTATAAAATATGTTCAGCTTCCTGAACAGAGTCTGAACTGACAGTGCAAAAATCAACCCCCTTGCTTTTTTTACCCTTTCATCAGGGTCTGCTGATGTTATAATAGGACAGTAAGTTGAATAAAAAGGCACGTCCTCGGCTTCTTGGTCTCATCCCACACCTCTCCTTCCCAGCACTGACTGTGGATCCCTCCTCTCCCAAATCCTCCTGTGCATATGAGAGGTGCCATGTTTGGCCTTTCCTGTGTGAGGACAGAGCTAGCACAAAAAGGAAATATCAGGAGTGCTTCTCTGGGGTGAGTTGCATTTGCCACTAAACCATTCACAATGGACAGCTGGCATGTGAATTGTGTATCTCTAAATAAAACTTGTGAGGACATAGGAGTGAGGAGATGGGCAAACTCCACGTGAGCTGGGTTCTTCTGCTCTGTTTTTTCACCCAGAGGAGACCAACACTGTAACAAACTCCGATTTTGTTCGTCTCTGAAGATTGGGCACATCCCCCTACCACCCTCACGAATCAGAGAAACAATGGATTAATATTTAAGTAGCAGGTAGAACCACAACTCTGCCTAAGAAAAGACACTTTCCAAGGGCTTAGCCTTGCTTGCTGAGCTGATCTGCCAGGCTGCACCGCCTGCCAGAGCGGGCAACGTGACTTCTAACAATGAGATCCAGTCACGCAGTGAAGAGATTAATTCTCATCAGTTATAATACCTATGGAACAACTCATTAAATCAGCCAGGTTGTGCCATCCAGCACACATGATCGTCTCAGTCTAATGTCTCACCCTGGCCCTGGGGTCATCAGTGGGCAGCTGTAACTATAAGTGATGGAAAAGACATTTTCCCAGGAGAGTGTCTGTTTCCTGGAACTCAGGCATCACTGACTATCTTCCCTGTGTTGCCCATTTCAATCTTTCCTTTTCAATCTTCTTATCCCCTAGAGGGCCTATGCAGCTTTTTAGTGACTTGAAATCAAGGTATGAAATCAGCAATATTCTGATTACAGGTAAGTTCTGAAGGTAACACCTGTGGGCTCATAACGACACCGCGTTAGCACTGTATCGATCTACGGATCTGCTGCTGTCTCTGCAAAGGGAGGAGCTGATTCCTCTAAAAGGTCAGATTTTGTTTCCTTATTACTGCAAAGCCTTGAAGTGTGTTATGCTTGGAAGACAGAAGAACTTTCAGGAATGCCAAAGCAATTGCATGCATTTTTTAGAAATTATAGACTTCTTTAAACATGAGTCTTTTCAAAGAAAATTGACCCACCAGGTACACATCTCTCAGCTAACAGAAAGCACACGGCGTCCACCACATTTTAAGGTTCCCATTTGGCTAGTTGGGTCATTGCTGCTGAGAAGCACCTTGGAGACGAGTCACACCCTGACCTGCACCGAGATGAGGAGTCTTTCCAGGCAGAGCACGGCACATGTGCATCTCCCATCTCTGTTCTTAGCACTCAGCCAAGGGTGCCCGCAGGGTCCCAACCTGCAGGACAAATTAGAGGGGCTTATTTTTGTTTGCTTTCCCCCGGTTTCCCTTCAGCCTCGAGGACTGGACTTGTACCACCATCTCATTTTGATGTGAGCTGCAGGCAGCTGTCAGATGGCAACACTGCTCACTAATACGTGAATGGGAATTGAGACAGCAACTTGGAAAGTAAAGGTTTAGCTTCCATAACTGTTCCTTTGAACTGCCCAGTCCCTAGAACCCAGTGAGCTATTTTACCTTTAAAAATTATGATGTTCTGGGAAGGAAGAACACACACATCATCCCCTCAGGCATGGCACACTTGTCTGATGCCAGCGCTTCAACCATTTCAAACACTGTGGCCAAGGGGCAGCACCGTGCTACAAACAGCCAGAGTCACTTACCAACATCCTCAGAAAGGAGCACAACAAAGAACGGAGTGACCAGCTCACTGATTCCCTGCGCACAGCCGCTGGCCGGGTGTCAAATGGCCCAGATAAACAGGACTCTTTCAAAGATCTAGGGAACAATGAGGGAAAGCAGGTACCTGCATTAGCCATGCACAAAGCAAAGGCAGAAAAGCATAACTGCTAAACTCAGGGAGAGGAGATCACGCACTGACAGGCTTTTCTGCAGCAATATGGGTAAGATAAGAAGCATGCAAGTCCTAGGAGAGACTCTGGTATGATCCACAGATTCCCCACACAGGCCAGCCCACACTTCACCGAACAAAGCAGCCCAGGCCCCTCAAAGCCTCTGTTTGAAGAAGTGCAGACCCAACTTTTCAAGATCCACATGGCTTAAGACCCTTCCATCCCTAGGGCAGGGCTGCCCATTAGCAGAGCAGCACACCCTGCTGAGCATCAGGTGGAAAGCCAAGGCTGTTATCAGCACAGTTCTCCCGGCAAAACATCATGGGTCGGGATAGTTCCCAATAGAGCAGCCTCCCCCCAACAACCAGCATGTTATTTCCAGACTGCTCCAGCCCCAGGACACCGTGCTCTGACATATACACACACGCTGAGCTCATTTCTGAAGAGGACAGATGCTCCTCACACCTCCTGGCCACCTCTCAAACCCCTCCCTGCCCGTGTTTCTCACATCCTGCTTCACACAAAAGGGTTTCATAGCAAAACACACCTGATCTCCTCTGGTTCAAACACCTTGAAGTTGTCTCAAAACAAAAGCTTCAGGTCTTTTACTGGTTTTTCACTACATCTCGCCACAAAAGAGCTGATCTCATCACTCCTGAGCTCCAAGTCTGATTTCAGAAACATGGGACCAAGTTTCAGCAGGTATTTGCATCAGGAGCTGTCAGCCAGGGAAGTTTCCCTGCAAAACCAACTCACTCGTAGCAGTGCTGGTCTAACCCCACACACACCCCACAGCAAATGTGGGGCAGGAGCTTCGCTCCCCCTCTTACCTCCTGGACGAGCAGCTGCTGGAAGAGGGGGATGAGTGGGTTGGTCCTTGGAATGTCGATGTGGATCTGGAAGAGAGGGTGGGTTACACACACCAGCCGTGCTTTCCAGGGCCACAGTAACTCCTCACAGGCTAACAGAGGGGAATCCACCCCTCAGTGTCCCCCCAGGCGAGAGCTGCACTTGCTGACAAGCGCAGTGAGGGCTGCAGATGACGGCTGCCCTGAGAAAAATCAGAAAAATAGCTTACTCTCCAGTCTCCTCTGCTCAGGCGTGGGCAGGTGCCCTGAGCTGGGGTCTGAATTCCAGTTATGAGGTCGATTTAGGGAAGGCTTAAACTACTACCTGTAAAAAGACAGACAGAAACATGGTGTCCTGTCCCCAAGGAGAAGACTCCTGATAGCTACAGCTAGAGGAAGTCCTCACATGATCTCAACCGCACAGACAAGTGGCAGCAAGTGGGAGGAAAGGGACACAACCAAGGCAGAAAGCCAGGCAACAGGCAGTGGGCTCGTACCTGTCGGTAGGTGTCCTGATGGTGCTCCTCGTCCTGGGATTCGTAACACTGCTGGATGAAGCCGAAGCACTCCTCCTGCTTGTGTTGCAAGGTCAGCTTTCGCCGCTCCATGTTTGTGGGGAGATAACTCTGTGGCAGGAAAGCTGTGTCAGGACAGACCCCTGACCACAAACCATCCCCTGAAATCCTGCCGGTCAGCTATGCACCTGGAAGCATCAGGCACAGAGACCCAGGAGCTGGGGAAAGAGCTTTCATGGGATTTGGCTTTCTCAGACCCTGATGCTTTCACTGATCTTGGAGCAACCCACCTTCATGGGACTCAGTTTCCCAAAACAAGAGGAACCACACGTTCCCAGCACCAGTCTGGGCTTTGTGCTCAGAGAAGATGTAGCAATTACACTCTTTGACCAAAAAAAAGCCCCTACAGCTCACCCATAGAGTGGGCACAGATACAAAAAGAGCAAACTTGGTTACAGGACACAGCGAAGGTCTAGCAGCGCATGTCCCTGGCTCAGCATGTTCCCCCCAGACTCCCGCGTCACAGCTCCGAGTACTCACTGAGAGGAGACGCCACGTCACGGGCCGGACCTCTCTGGGCACACGGGGCCAGCTGCATTTCCTCAGCTCATCTGCAAATGGACAGTGGTGGCAGCGGGTTGGATCCTAGGCACGTCCAGGCACCACTACACCCAGAAGGAGAGGAAAGCCCAGTCTGCTCCTGCAGGCTCTGGAGACACTTGAGCCTCCAGGAAGGCTCCACATTAGCAATGACGGGGGATGTGGGTCTGCAGCAAGGGGAGTAGAGGTGTTTTCAGCTCAGTCTGGGCACAGGACTGGTGGCTGCAGGGGTCCAATCCTCCAGAGCCTCAGTTCTCCTGCAGAGCCCAACAGCCCCCAGTGGTCACAATCATCATTTGTGAGATGGAGAAAGACTAGAAATGGACAGGCAGTGGACTGGCAGTGGAGGACATAACCATCTGCCAACAGAGCAGTTTGTGCAACTATCCCGCTTGGAGCAACTGCAGGGAGTCATTTCACCCAGGCCAGAGCAGACCTGACTGCAACCTGGAGCAGGCAGCAGGTCCCCTCTGCCTTCCCCTTCCCACCCGCAGGCACCCCTGTTCTGCCACACTCACCCAGGTCCATGTTGTGGCTGGAAAGGAGCTGCCAAAACCTCTCCAGGCGGGTTTTCTCCCTCAGCATCACGGGGGGAGCACCCGAAGCGTTTTGGTCAGAGATTCGGGCGATGAGCGGAATGATGGGCCGAAGGGGAAGGGACTGCTGCTTCTGAAGGGGGGTCCGCACACCGGCCTCCTCTGCAAGGAGCAGATGCTGCGGTGAGGTGGGGACGGAGTCTGCACCTCTCCAACCCCACCTCGCTCTTCTGGCCACTGTCAGAGACCTGCTGCTGCAGATTCCACCCCTCTTCCCCAGTCCCAGCAAACAGCACCGCTGGCCCTCTCTGATGGACCAGCTGCTTCACAAGCATCTGTTGTGGCTCTTCCACCATTTCCCCCCCATTTCTCCCTCCCTTCCTTCCTCCTGCATCAGACACCTGGCTGCCAGGGGATCAGAATTCCCTCTTCCCATGAGGCAGAAGGAGCTGCGGGAATCCCACAAGAACCAACCTTCAGATCTGTTCTGCTCACCGTTGATCTAAAGAGTGATCAAGCTAATTGCTAGTGCAGAGAGGAGGCGATGGGCTGCCAATGTCACCTGCTGGCAGCAGGGACCTGCTAGGTGACTTCCACAGTACAGGCAGCCAATGCCTGCGACGAGCAGGGGCTGACGCTGCCCAGTTCTCTGCCCAAACCGCCCCATCCTGGGGTCAACAGGACCTCATCCAGACCTCTACTAAGAGCAGCACACTGGGCCACAAAGGAAGCAAACAGTGAGCAACCCCAAGCAAGATCTCCACAATCCCTCAGCACCCAGAACACGGGATCCTCTGGGCCTGTACGCAGGATACTGAGCAGCAGAGGAGACTGAGGCATCACGACCAGGCCTCCAGAAATGGTTCCTTGGAGTACAGGATACTACAAGGAGGCGAAAGCCTCTGTTGAGCCTACAGGCTGTGCCACAGCCTCTTGCCCGTAACACGCGAGTAGCAGCAAGGGGCTGAGTTCAGCACCAGTCAGGGGAGCGTCAGAGCACGAGGCTGCTCCCGAGGACGGCTCTTACCAGCTGTCCTGGAGAGCTGGGCCTTGCTGCTGGACTTGATGACCTTGCAGTTGATGGGCACGTCGCTGAGAGCAGACTGGGCCCACTTGGGTTTCGCCCGCAGCTTGCTGTGGTTCTCCAGAACCTGGGCTGCCGTGGCCTCAGCCACTTTAGAGTTCAGAGTTTGCAAAGAAGAAGAGGAAGAGAAGTCCTCATCTGCATCATCACCGATGTCCCAGACATCATTGGTGTTGCGGACAAACTCGTGAAAGCTGGAGGCCTTCTTGATTTTCACAGGCAGCACGTTGGCCTTGGAGTGGTCCTTGATGAAGCTGGGAGCCAGGGAGAAACAGTATCAGAGCCATGCTGTCAGACCACTCCATTTTCTTTCCTTCCCTACGTCCTCACTCCAACCAGCCAGTCCCTTCTTCCAATTTCCCCATTCCTCTTCCCAACCCCACGGAACATGTTAAGTCTCTCCAGGCTGCCCGCTGACAGGAGGCAGAGCCCGAGCTGGTACGATGGCAGGGCATGGAGGCCACAGTGCCAGCACACAGCTGGAGAGGTACCAGGCTTCCCAGCTCAGAAGGGCAAAGGGGAGAGAGGTACAACTCCTCCTGCTCTGCCTCCCCCCACCCTAAAGAAAAGTGGTAGATTATCATCCAAGAAAAGTCCTGTGACCTGGGGAGAGGCATGTCAGGAGTTAGAGCCAGTCTGCGCTCCTGGATGTTCCTGATACAGCTGCGACAGCTGCCAGCAGACAGGACAGCCTGGTTCTTCTCTCAGGCACAGAAGGAGCCTTTGCATTTACCCTTTAGCTACAGGAGACAAAGCCCACCACCTGAAGCATCACAGAAAAGGGGGAACCTTCACCATTACACAGCACGAGACAGAGACAAGGAGGCAGTTCAGATCAGCTCTGCCTTCTCCTGCCAGGAAGGGGCTGCCGTTCTCCAGCCTCGCAGCTGCCGGGCAGCTTTACCTCCCCTTCCCTTAATTCTTCTGTCTCCGAAGGGGAGCAGAGGGCTCAGACACCATTGCTCAAAAATACGCCTGTCTCCTTTGATGTGGCTGGTACGATATGGATTTCTGGCCACAAAGGACACCAGCAGATAAGCTTTCCCTGCAAGCTTTCACAGAGCTCAAGGCAGCACCACACACCACCGCTGCCCTTCTCCGCTGGAACATCACAGTGCCAGAGGATGCTGGAGACCTCCACCCACTGCAGGACTGAGCAAAAAACCTGCAAAGCCTCATGGTCTGAGTCTCCAGAAGATAAACACTTTTTGGTGAGCTGGGGATCCAGCAGAGTATGCTGTGCTCCACAAACAGGTTGAATGCTGCAGAAAAGGGAAAGAAAAAAGACAACAATGCAAAAAGCCACACAGCACCCATGCATAATCTCCTCAGCCTAGTCTGGGGTTGCACTTCTTGCCTGTTGTTGGGAGCTGAATACAGACCAAAAGCAGCTTCAATAATCTTCTGTCTTCAAAGCCTTAGATCCAAAGTGCCACATTCAGCTGAAGATTTGTTCTTTGCAGCAGCAAAGAGAAGTCTTGTTTAAACTCTTAGGCTCTCTCCAGCCTGAGCTGGGATTTGAGACCAGCAAACGAGACAGGGTCATTGAGATGGAGCCCAGGACAGCTGGGTTGGATGGTGGCCACCAGCACTTGGAAGCTCAGGTCTCCAGCCCAGCTTCGGGACAGGATGTTCGTGTTCCCGAAGATCCCTGCTCAGTGCTGCGGTGGTGAGGAAGCCTGGTCTTCTTTGCTTCTTATGGCCAGGAGAAGCCTGGAGCTGTTATGTACCAGGGTCCCGAGCCAAACCGTGCAGGTGGGGTCTCTGCCATCTCCTAGGGCAGGTGGATGCCTCGCAGCCAGGAGTGCTTGAAAATGTCCTCCAGAGATGGTCTGTCTGAAGGCCGCAAGGACAAGCACCACCTGATGAAATGCTGGCACTCTTGGGAGAGAAACCAGACACCGCCAGTCAGAGAAGGCTCCTGTCCACCTTCCACCACCATCCGCAGTGCCCAGGCCATGCTGGGTGCGCCCAGAGCTACCCTCAAACCTCCCAATCCAGGAGCTGTTTTGGAGGAGAGCAGGATGCAGGACGGCAGGACATGTGCCACCTCCCCCAGCTAACCATGGGAAATTGTATTGAGGAAACCACTAAGGCTTGTAGCCCATGTCAAAAATAAAGACAAACGGAAGGAAAAGACCCTTATTGTTGCCATATGAAAAATCACCACTCAGAAACGCCATGGGCAAAATTCTGATTATGTTGATTGAGTGTGCGGGGGGGGGGGGGNGGGGGGGGAAGGGACGAGAGAAAAATCAAACCATAAAGCTGTTAGACTCTGTCGGCTTTTTTCCTAAATGACTGTTCTCCGTTACCTGAAATAACATAATGAGAAGATGCTACTATGCATAATATGACCCTGCATATCAATTCTATTAGATTATTAAACTGCTGTATCTGATATAGGATGTTCTGCAGTAAGCCACAGTCAGTGGTTTTGTTAAGCAATGTACAGGGAAGTTTGACAAGATAGATCTCAAATATTCAATATCTCCAACTTTAAAAAGTGAAAAAATATGTTAAAATAAAAATATGCCTCTTAAGATGGTTCTGAGGTGTGATTCTGATCCACAGGCAGTACTGTGGAAGAGCGGTACACATCATGAGGAAAACGTCAGCAGGTAACAACTCAACAAAAACTGTGGGCAGTAGGGCTCACACGGGCAGAGACCAGTGCAGGAATCTATCCCCCAGGATGTAATTTATCTCAGAAAAGTGAACAAACCCCACCATCTGGTCTGGCATGCTAGGTGAGGCCCATGTTTCAGTTCAGTCAGACTGGTTAAGCCTGTCCTTAAGGCACAGCTCTGGTCTCCACCCAGCTCAGGGCTGGGACAAGAGCACAACACGCAGCATCACTTCTCTCGAGGCCCAATTCTCGTTTTCTTGAGACACAAACAGCAGCGTGTGAGAGGGAAGAGCACAGCCCTGTGCCCCAACAGGCAGGCTGCCCTACACAGCCCAGGGCCATCCCACTGCGGCGCTCACAGTGGCACACCCCTGCCTCACAGACACGGGGCGAGCAGCACGTGTCCACATGTGTCAGTGCCAGCAACGGGGCCACAAACATTCCACCTGACATTGCAGTTAGGCCACATATTTCATGTCTCTGACAGCTGGAGTAGTCTGCTAAGCAATCTGGGGGGAAAAATAATCTTATTGCATTGTATCTTTTCCTAATTTTCACTCCACTTCTTGGTTTTAAACCAGCAAATGAATCTGAATTGCTCTTTAACAAGTAATATTGCAAGTGCTAAAGACAGCCAGAAAAACCCCACCATAAATAAATTGCAATATAGCCTTCCAACGGGTTATAAAATGTGCATTTATATATTTTAATTACATTTATTACATAAGATGAGAGAATTAACGTTAATTGAAACTTAAATGACCCAATTAGAGTCACGCCAATAATTTCTTTCACTGTGCAAACCCCCAAGATGCAGGAGCTGGCGTAACACCCTCACCTCAGAACTGCCAGTCAAGTCCCCTTTTTAATCCACTGCTTTATGCCATCTTTGTACTGTTTGCAGTTTGAAGCCGGTTTTACCATCTCCAAAATTTTTGTTTCAGTTTATGGACAGCACAGAAGCAGCTTTAAAGACGCAGGGCAGTGTGCTGCTGGTGCCTTGGTGCTCACACCACGGTGGAGGCTGCTGCTCTCAGAGCTGCAGGCTCCACAGTCGAACACCTCCTCGGTATCACCTCGGCATGTCTGACCTTTCCTCTGCGAACCCCGTAACACTGGGTAAAATGTTCAACGTCATCCCATCCTCGTCCTGAAAAGGTATTAAGTAATTCGAGCTGTGGTAATACTCACACACTTTGAACCACACTTGTGTCAGCAGATGAATTACATTTGATTTGGGGGATGCATCAGAACGCTTGGAAATTCCAGCACCTCAGTAAGTTTATCTCCATGGGTGTAAGACCCAGAGCAGTCGTTACTTCTGGAACGGTCAGCCTTGGCGCACGCATCACCATGAGAGCACCATCTGGTCAAAGCAGCATCAGCAGTGTTATACTGAATTATCCATGCACTGGGGCATGGACAAAGGGTTACAGCCTGAAACAGGAATAACCAAATGATGGAAGTGAAGGTATTTCCATGAGATAGTGCCCTACTCTACTGCTACTGCATTATGTACATCATTTTTTGTAGATAAAATATAAATATGTACTATATATTAAAAATACATATAAAATATTAAATATTACATACAATATAATTTAAATATATAAATATATGTACACCCAGTAACTATTTATCTGCTTGTATGGATAAGTAGAGTCTATAGCAAGTGAAGTATATCACTTCGATAAACATCACGCCCTTTAAAAGGTGAAAAAAAGTATCCACTGTAATGTTCATTCTAACACCTTCCCTGTGCTTTGCTCTGTCTCTCCCAGTTCCCCCACCAATTGATCCTTTTCTCTCCTAAAGATGCACTATCCAGCCCCCTGCCTTCTTCCTCACCATAACGCCTCCTGCCCAACGTCTCTGACACCCTTCTTCAGGCAAACTGCACCTTCACCGCCAGCTGAAGTCTCCATGGAGAAAATAAAACACCTCCTGCTCTTCAGAGAGCTGCTGAGGATGGTAAAGGAATATAAACCAGAACGACAGCGGCTGAAGGTGGGGAAGTTCACTCACTGTATTGGTGCTTAGAGGAGGGCTGGAGGAGCGTCAGTTCGCAGGGGAAGGCAACGCAAAGGGACACGCTGGGAGAGCAGCACGGAAAGGGCAGAACCTGGGCAATCCTTCTCATCTGTGATGAGAAGAGCACTGGCAGAAATCAATCAGCGTCCAAGTTCACACCTCGTGACACCAGTACACTCCAATCCAAAGGGTGAAGGCTCTGCTACGTAAAGGAAGAAGAAAACTCCGTACCTAAAAATTCCATCTGTCAATGTTGCATGCTTTTAAAATAAAAAGCATAAATAAACTGTTAACTGGCTAACCACAGTATTCCAGAGAACTGTAAATATTACTACAACGAAGATCTCAGTTTCTGTTTAGCATAAAACTGGGAGCATCTCTGAAAAACAGACTGTTGTGTTTAATTACTGCATAACTTAATAGAGATATATACAGGGCAGACACCTATAATGTGTCTCTCAACACATGAAATACCACAGCTTCAAAATGATGTAACTGTTCATAGCAGCTTTTCAGAAATAGTTGAACTTCATTTCAATTTTTCTTAAATCACCAATGGCATTTTCAAATGCTTATTAGCAGCTACTTTTATCTACCCATTTTAATTGAACAGAACTTAATGAAGAGCTTCCAGAAGTCCTTCTTAAGGGTTTAATATTTCTAGCTTTCATCAGTTTCTTAGAACTAAAATAACATTTTACACTTACTAAACCAGAATTTAATTCTTCACTTTTTTGTTTTAATTTCCTTCTCTAGATCCTTTTCTGTTCTGCTACTCCCTTCTCCCCTTACAATCTTCTGTTATTTTTCTCTCCTTTTTCCACCTTTTCTGCATTTTCTGCTCCTTTTCCCCCATTCTTCCCTCTCTCCATCCTTTTTCATTATATATAGAAAATCTTTAAAGGCTGTGAGAAGGGACAGAGGTGAACTGTCAAGAATGGAAAAGTTGCAGCCAAAAATTGGTATTAGCTTCTAATTATTTTCTGTGTCTCTGTTATTGCTCCCATCTGACCCCATCCCAGGCCCAGGTGTGCCAGGCCCTGAGGAGATGAGGGGCCATTAGAGCCCATTCCCAGCAGTGGGGAGGGCAGGAGCCAGGCTCGGTAACCTTCTCAGTCCTTATCTCCACAGACGGGGCACAGCTGGGGGAGGTGGGGGGAATCACACCCAGCACCAAGCACCCAACCAGGAGGGGTGAGAACTGCATCCCCCCAAGCTCACCCTCTGACCCAAGGATACAGGGCACAGCCCCCAGACAACACCAAGAAGTTCTTACCACA
>PYXB01032346.1:0-22134 GCA_010365825.1 Otus sunia
CGCAGTTGTGTCCGTGACTTCCGCGTCGGCAGTCCTCTGTGTGCACTCAAGATGATCTGCTCCATAACCTTCCCTGGCACTGAGGTCAGACTGACACTCCTGTAGTTCCCTGGATCCTCCTTCTGGCCCTTCTAGATGGGTGTCACATTTGCTAACCTCCAGTCAACTGGACCTCCCCGGTAACTAACATAACTTTATCCTTGCATCCTGAAACTATTAACATGATCCCTCTGTAACTTTACTAGAATAAAATGGCATCTCCAATTATACAGAAGAGCAATTTTGCTGAAAAACTGAGGTAAATTGTAAATAACAATAGCAACATTAGTCCAACTCGCAACTCAGTGATGCAGATCAATAAATTATTCCCCTATAGCAGCTAAGCCATCATTGCTTTTTTACAATATGACAAAACAGATTAAAGTATTCACAGACTCTGAATCACTTACCTGCTGATGAGAGAATTTAACTTTAGGATTGTTGTCAATTTCCCATAATCCTTCATTAAAGCCTTTTCTTTTATTTGGTTTGCCATATTTTTCTTTATTTTCATAATAAGGGAATATATCCTTTGGTCCCAAGAATGCCCTTCAAGAGATGAAAACATTAGTTACCAGAAACATCACATTTTTTAAATTGTCACTCATCAAGTTAACTTTAGTACCAGATATTATAAAAAAAAAAACAAACAAACATTAATGAGGCATCTGAAGCAATATCCTGTAATCAGCAAAGTGCTGCTACTGAAGCATCTTTAGTCTTCTAAACTTTTGCTTTCAACAAACCCAGTTTCCCATTAGTACTACCACACTCACTGCTCTCCTAGGTGTTGAGTGTCCCAGCAAGAAATGGTTAATGCTATTTCTTGAATGTTATGTCTTGTTAAGATCACAATTGACAGAGCCACCCACAACTGTCAAACAATGATTAAAAACTGAGTAGCTGACTGATGTACAGGAAGAGCCATTGCTTCCTTAGCAAACCAAGATAAAATGTAAAGAAATAAAGATTCCTTAAAACCTGAAAACAGTGCAAGATAATGAGTATAAGAAAATGTGGCTTCAAGCAAAAGAATAATCTTTCAAAATTATTAAATCAAATCCAATACGTCTGGGATGACAAAACAAAGTTGGGATAGAATGATTGCCTAGATCTTTGTAAGAATGATATATAGTTTATCCTGAAAGATATGGAAATCTAACCAAAAAAAATATACAAATTTATTAAATGCTTTACATTAAATGCTCAACATTTCTGTCTAAGTATCTTATATATCTGAATGAAAAGCACCTTATTAAGAAAAATATAAAGATAATTTTGCTGTTCAAAGATAATTAAAAAAGGCCTAAAACCTTTTGTTTTGAAATGAGGTGGCAAAGAGTTGGAAACAAACTTACAATTTCTGTATATTTTTTTTTTTTAATTAATTAGTTTTTTAGTTTAGTGTGAAGAGAGAGATACTCAATTTGGCTAGTAGAAGTGTTAAATTTCTCATTATTTTAAATTTCTCCTCCATCCCTACTCATAAAAAGAAATGTGGGGAAAAAAATGTCATCTGTTCTCAGTACCTGGGGCTTAAAACTGCTTCTTTTTATCTTTGTTTCATCTACAGAAACTGGCCTCCCTTAAGGCAGGCAAAAAATCCTCCCCCTAAAACCCATTCATTATTATCTGTAGTGCTAGTTTCACAACTATGGCTATTAGATTGGCACCTTTTCCCACAAATTGCATTGTCTACACAGTAATTTTTTCTAATCCAGACCTCGGAAAACAAGGTAATAAAGTACTAAACACTGATATTCTGCTTTGCACTGCAGAGCATCAAGGCACGTGAAGTTTCTGCTATAGTGCCATGTCCTCTAGAGTTCAGATATCATAGTAGCAATCCAACTGCTGTTAATAGCAAAACAGAAAACCTCAGTTACCAATGTTCTCATTTTCACCCCTGTGCCTATATCCAGCTCTGTCTGACAAAATATAAATCTAAGACACAATTGCTTGAATTCAATATGCTGCTACTGTTTTTATGAGATAGTTCATGGTAAAGTTCAAACAAACAAAAAAATCCCTAAGTTTCATTTCCCCATTTTTTTCATCATCTCTGTAATGAAGTATTTGAGACTTACTCCCTATTCATTTAGAGAAGATAAAGAGAAGTTGCAAGTCATCTAGGAAGCTTAAGCATTTCCTACTCCAGTAGCATAAAACAATCTAATCTTTCACAGTGACTATCATCCATCTCTTTGCAGAAGATTGTTAGAGAGCATCCAGCCAGGGATTCACACACTGGCAAAGGCTACTTAACCAGAGCAAAAGGGGGGATGGGGAGAAGAGAGAAAGACAGACCAGAGGAAAGAGAAAACATTGCTGCTTTTCTTTCCTTTGCTCTGAAAGGAAGCCTTTTTTCCACAGTTATGAGTCTCTACCCACACTGTTCAGACTTGGAGAAATATTAGGAATTAGCTACCTTGCTAAGGACATGTAGCTTACTGGGTTTTTGCAGTTAAATCCCCATAGACAAGAAGGAGAAAAGGTCAAGGAAACCTAAACAGGACAGATATCACCCTGACATATAGGGTCCAGGGTCCTGAGTCCAGCGTATGACCTTCTGCCTGCCTGTGACTAGCTAAAATTTGTGCTTATGTGATTTACACACACAAGAAATTCACACAAAGCTTTGTTAAAATACAAATATCTAGTTTATATCTAATTTTCCTTTAGAAAAGGGTAATATTTCTGAAACAAGATGACAGCTGGCAAATATCTTGAAAAGAAGAAATAGGCTCTTAGGGTTTTGTTGGGGTTTTTTTTCAAGAATATCAAGAAGTCACAAATTTAGGTTTTGGTGAAGCTCAGAAGAAAGCAACAATGAAAATCCAAGTACAAGCTTGTCCTGGTTTGAGTGAATGGGGGGGGGGGGGCTTATTGGTAGCAGGGGAGGGGGCTACAGTGGTGGGCCCTGATGAAAAGCTTCTCAAAGCCCCCCTGGCTACAAGTCAGACCCACCTTTGCACTGAGGCCAGGCCAATTAGCTGCACCTCTGTGATAATGTATTTAAGAAGGGAACCTGGGAGGAGTTGTAGGAGTTGTGAGGAGAAGTTGCGAAGAGAATATCTATGCGGACATCAAGGTCAGTGGAAGAACGGAGGAGGAAGGGGGGGAGGTGTGCTGGAGCAGAGACACCCCTGTATCCCGTGGTGAATCACAGAATCATTGAGGTTGGAAGGCAACACCTCTGAAGATTGTCTAGTCCAGCCCCCCATGCTCAAAGCCAAGTCAACTAGAGTAGGTTGCTCAGGGCCATGCCCAGTCAGGTTTTAAGCATCTCCGAGGATGGAGATCTCAAAACCTATCTGGGCCACCTGTTTCAGAAGAAAGGAAGTACTTTACAACACTGTAAGATATGAGAGGCACAGATTCAAAAACATTTTTCAAAGTTATATTCTAAAGAAAACATTTGAGAACTTTGAAATGCAGTAGCCCTGAGTCTACCACATTACCAAACCCAGATTTTAGTAAAACTGCTTTGTATGAGTATCAAAGAGTGAGTATAAGGTTTCAAATTTGCCAATAATCTACATGCAATTAAACATGATTTCAGAATCTAAGTCACATTTGAAAAAAGGTCATTGCGCTTCTCAAAATTCTACAGAAACTTTTAAGATTACATATATATTCATTTCTTTCTACCCTACACTTGAGCTGTGTTCCTTGAATACATCTTCAGGAATGACAGTAAAAACAAGTAGTGCAATCTAGAATGGCATACATTAAAAAGGAGAGAAGTAAAAGGGTGCTTTATTTTAACTGTCAAAACATCCTGAAAAGGGTATAAACCTACTGAACAGTATAAAGCAAGAACAAAAAAGGGGGGAGAACAGAATGCAAACCTTGCTTCCTCTCCCCACAAAACCACAAAAAATAGTTGAGCCTATATAGAACCATATGGAGTGATGTGAACAGTCAATGAAATGCATGGTTTATAGGAGCCAAACATCCATAAAGCTCATTGACAGAGAAGTCACTTCTTAAAGAGTCAAATAGAAAGTAGTGTCAGTGAGAGCTAATTGTGCTTTCTTTTTAATTCATCAGAATACTGTATTTTCTCTACCACATTTATTTTTAAAGATAGGTAGGAAGTACCACCTTAGAGAGATTTTTATAGCTTTCTTGATGGTCTGAAGGAAGACAAAAAAAGCTTTCTGCAAGCTGGACAAGAAATGAAACAATTATACAAACAACTAACTCTGTGACCTGGTTTACAGTAATATTTGCAGCTTATTAAAAAAAAGGGAATAAAACCAGCATTTCCCCAAGTCAAACAGGAAATTAACACTGAATTAAAGATCTCTGTAATCTACAGTAAAACAATATTTTGAAGTAGCATGACAAATTTCACTATAATAGTCAGAGAATAGCATAAAAACATATTTAAAAGTGGAAAAAATTGAGTCTTTTCAAAGGAAATATTACATTCCATTGCAAAATGTTAGTGTTACCAGAAATATTTGTCTTCCTTGGATACTTCACATAATAGCAAGCATGAAACTAACTGGGGTGAGACCTTGGACTTCAAATGAACCTCTTCACTTTTTCTCAAACCTTTCCCCTCTCCCCCTCAAAGGACTCAAGTGCTACTTATTCCATAGTTTTCAGCTTTATTTCATTTTCCTTTAGAAAACAGTTTTGAGGATTCACGGGACTATAATTAAAATCCCTTACAAATGAAAGAAAGATATGTTAATCATACCACTTTGGGTAGGTTCTTGCTTTTTTACTGAGCAGGAAAAAGTACATGTTGCAAGGAATAGTAGACTATAACACCACACCATTTCACAGCGAATGTGAAAAGCAAGCTGCCTATATTGACACTAGAGATTAATTTAAGAAAATATAGTCTGCCACTGAATCACATAATTTTCAAACATACAATGCAAACTGCTAAACTACTGTTAAGACATCCTGCAATGAAAACAATATGCATTTTACTCTAAAGGACTTACGTCTCATGAGTGCCAAAAAAGAATATAGGCATTTTATTCATAGGAGGTTTTACTGCTCCATCTGGAATTTCATCCACCTAAGAGAAAGAGAGACTATAATTAGTTTAGTAACAATTAAAAATACTATAGGGGAAAACACTTAAGTGTTAACTATTGACCCAAAGAAACAAAATACTATCAAAGTGAAAGAGATTTAAATAAGACTCAAGGATTATATATTAAAAAAAAAAACCAAAGAAACAAATGGCATTTGTAAGGGTATGTAGAAGGAGAGTGTTTGCTCCTTTAAGAATATCTGGTCAGGGACCTTTTTAATGCAAAAAAGGTATAATAAGGAAGAAACCATAAACAAGAATATACAGGGACACAAACCTGACCAACAATTAATAAGGGATGCAGTGACCAGAACCAAACCTGTTCACTCACTCTAATTCTAAGGATATGTGGAATGTGGGAATGCTTATTCCAGCAAGGTTATCTAATCAAGGACCTTGTCAGTTGGGAAACTAAGGAAAAAGGGGAAGCCAGAAACAAAATATGCAGACACACAGACCTGACAAAACAAACACAGAGTGAGAAGAAACAAACCTTGCCATTCACACTAAAAGATGGGCTACCAAGAAACTACAGGTGCCACTTCCGGGAAGATCAATCTGGACTTTGCAACTAAGATTATAAACCAGGGGAGATCCTGGACACCAGACTGGGAGGTGTAAAGGAATTAATAGAATTATGCAAACCCATGAAGGGACGTGTTGGGCAAACAGAAAGCTGGGAGAAACAGAGGGGTTAACAAAGGGTCTGGCTGAGTCCCATGCCTGATCACTGCACTCTGTCCTATCGTCTTATTAAATCTTTTCTCAACTGTCTCTCTGTGTAATCTCACTCTCTATACCTTGTGTATGCTTGCTGCAAAGACTAAGTGCCAGCTACTGGAGTCAGATCGGGGGTGTAGGCACATGCATTGGGTTTACATATCAAGGTTTTGGTAGCAGGGGGCAGGGGCTGCAGGGGTGACCTCTGTGAGAAAATGAGCAATTGAGCTGTCTCTATACCAGACAGGGCCAGTTCCATCCAGCTCCAAAACAGACCCACTTCTGGCCAAAGCTGAGTCAATCAGCAATGCTGGTGGCAGCTCTGTGACAACATATTTAAGAAAGGGTAAAAAGAAGGCTGTGCAACAGCAGCTGGGAGAGAGGAGTGAGAAAATGTGAGAGAAACAATTATGTAGACACTGAGGTCAGCGAAGGAGGGGAAGAAGGTACTCAAGGTGATGGAGCAGAGATTCCCCTGCAGCCCACAGAGAAGACCAAGGTGATGCAGGTTGTGTCCCTGCAGCCCAATGAAGTCTATGGTGGAGCAGATATCCACACTGCAGCCTATGGAGGACCCCACACCAGAGGAGGTGGATATACCCTGAAGGAAGTTGCAGCCTGTGGAGGACCCCCCCAAGAAGTAGGCTCCTGACAGGAACTGTGGCCCATGGAAAGGAGCCCATGTAGGAGCAGGCTGTCCAGCAGGAACTGTGGCCCATTGGGAATCCACACTGGAGCAGTCTGTTCCTGAAGGACTGTACCCTGTAGAAAGGACCCATGTTGGTGCAGTTCTTGAAACATTGTTTCCTTTGGGAGAGACACCATGCTGGAGTAGATGTGTAGGGAGTGGCGTTCGGAAGATCTCGCGGTGTATGGAACGAATAGCTGTAACCCTCCTTTGTTACAAGGTAAGGTGATGGATAGGCTTGTAACACTAAAGGCACACCCACGAAGGAGGTGCTTGGTGAACATATATATGCAAGGCACGCAGTTTAATAAACGGACATTTTGTAGCCATCATATTGGTGTTTGTACTGATGTCCCCGAGAAGGTCTTAGCCTCCTGCCGTATTAGACTCTGCAGTCTGTGACCCACTAATATGTGGGTTGGCAGGTTTAGAAAAAGCAGGGCTAATCATGACAATGCAGTATTAGTCTCTGCTGCCTGAACACCACTAAAATGTGAGTCTGCAGGCTTAACAAGGTAGAGCTAACTGCAGCACAGATGTACACTGTGAGGGGGAAAGAGCAGCAGAGATGAAGTGTTATTACCTGACTGCAGCCCCCATTCCCCATCATCATATTTGTGGTCCTTTGCTGGACTCTCTCCAGTATGTCCATGTCTCTCCTGTACTGGGTAGCCCAGAACTGGACACAGGACTCCAGATACGGCCTCACCAGTGCTGAATAGAGGGGAATGATCACCTCCCTCAACCTGCTGGCAATACTTGGCCTGATGCAGCCCAGGATACCATTGGTCACCTTTGCTGCAAGGCCACATTGCTGGCTTATGTTCAACCTGGCGTCCACCAGGACCCCTAGGTCCTTTTCTGCAAAGCTGCTTTCCAGCTGGGTGGCCATTCGTGCATGGGGTTGTTCCTCCCCAGGTGCAGGACTTGGCACTTCCCCTTGTTGAACTTCATGAGGTTCCTGTCAGCCCATTTCTTCAACCTGTCAAAGTCCCTCTGGATGGCAGCACAACCCTGTGATGCATCAGCCACTTGTCTCAGTTTTGTATCATCTGCAAATTTGCTGAGGTTACACTCTGTCACATCGTCCAGGTCATTAATGAAGGTGTTGAACAGGATCAGACCCAGTACTGACCCCTGGGGTATGCCACTAGTTACTTGCCTCCAATTGGACTCTGTGCCACTGATTACCATGCTCTGGGCTCAGCCTTTCAACCAGTTTTCAAACCAACTCCCTGTCTGCTCATCCAGCCCATACATCAACAGCTTCTCTATGAGGATCTTATGGAAGACAGTGTCAAAGGCCTTCTTGAAGTCCAGGTAGACAATAGTGACTGCTTTCCTGTCATCTACCAGGCCAGTCATTTCATCATAGACGTTTATCAAGTTGGTCAAGCATGACTTCCCCTTGGTGAAGCCATGATGACTACTCCTGATGACTTCCTTGTCCTTCATATGCCTGGAAGTGGTTCCCAGTATTAGCTGCTCCATCACTTTCCCAGGGATCAAGGTGAGGCTCACCAACTAGCCTGTAGTTCCCTGCATCCTCCTTCTAGCCCTTCCTGAAGACAGGAGTGACAACTGCTTTCCTCCAGTCCTCGGGCACTTCTGCCAATCACAACGATCAATCAAAGATTACAGAGAATGGCCTTGCAATATCAGACAGCCCCCTCATCACTCATGCATACATCCCATCAGGACCCATAGACTTATGTATGTCCAGGTTGCTTAAGTAGTCCCTGACATGATCCTCTTCCACCAAGGGTACATCTTCCTTGCTTCACATTTTCCCCCTGGTCTCTGAGACCTGGGATTTCTGAAGGCTGGTTTTGCCAGTAAAGACTGAGGCAAAGAAGGCATTCAGTACCTCAGCCTTTTCCATGTCCTGTGTCACCAGAGCCCCTGCTGCATACAGCAATGGGCCCACATTTTCCCTCATCTTCCTTTTGTCGCCTATGTAGTTATAGAAGCCCTTCTTGTTCCATTGACATCCCTGGCCAGATTCAATTCTATTTAGGCTTTATCTTTCCTAACCTCATCCCTGCATTCTCAGAGGATGATTTTGTATTCCTCCCAGGTTACCTATCCTTGCTTCCACCATCTGTATGCTTCCTTTTTGTGTTTGTGTTTGGCCAGGAACTCCTTGTTCGTTCATGAAGGCCTTCCAGGCATTTTTGCCTGACTTCCTACTCCTTGAGATGGATCACTCTTGAGCTTGAAGGTGATCCTTGAATATTTAAACAGATTTCATGGGTCTCTCTTCCCTCCAGGGCCTTTTCCTACAGGACTCTTCCAAGCAGATCTTTGAAGATGCCAAAGTCTGTTGTCCTGAAATCCAGGGTTGTGATTCTGCTTTTCGTAATCCTCCCTCCTCTGGGGATCCTGAACTCTACCAGCTCATGATCACTGCAGCCAAGGCTGCCTTTGACCTTCAGATCCCAAATGAGCCCCTCCTTGTTGGTAAGTATGAGGTCCAGCAGACCATCTCTCCTCATTGGCTCTTCTATCACTTGGGTCAGGAACCCCCCTGGATTGCTTATGCCCTGCCATGTAGTCCCTCCAGCAGATATCAGGGTGATTGAAGACTCCCATAAGGAACAGGACCTTTGAACATGCAGCTGCTCCTATCTGTCTGTAGAGGGCCTGATTCACTTGTTCTTCCTAGTCAGGTGGCCTGTAGCAGACACTGACTAGAATGTCACCCTTATCTGTCTTTTTATTCCTGACCCATTTAGGATCACTACAGGTGTTTTGTGTTTACATCACAGAAACTCTTCATTTGTTTACTGGCATTGTGTACTCTCCATATAAGGAGTGTTATTTATCACTAGAATTTACCCCCCCCAACAAAACTTGAAAAAATGAGTATCCTTCTCCTTTCCTTACTCTTCATTTTTTCTCCCATATATATGGTGGGATTACTTTGATCTGTGCAGGGAAACTTAACAGTCGCATGTGGAAGGAGAGTGTTTTTTTTCCCCTAAGCATTTTTTTTCCTATTAATTTTGTATTTAGAAATTCAGATTTTCTCAACAGAGGATGGGCAGATTCCTGATTATTTAAGGATGTTTTATTGTTTAAACAAGTGTACTATTTTTAAAATGTAATACAGGAAATACAGATACAGCCAGAAAAGCTTTTGGGGATTCCTCCATAATGGTGCCTTGTAGGTACTTCCTTGCTTACATGCAAATACTGGAGGTGACCCTGCTTGAGTCCTGTTTTTTTGATTTTGTGATCCCTTCCTGTCACATTACTCTAGGCCCTTTGCTTATCAACCCTGTCTGAAATTCCCTCACAGGGCTGCTGGTAACTCCCTCCCCCATCATTCCTATTTTAAAGCCCTCCTTACCAGGTCAACCATCCTACTGACAAAGATACCTTTGCCCCACTTAGTGAGGTGGGTCCCACCTCTCCCAAGCAGACACTGATCTGCAAACTGGGTACCATGGTCATAGAAACCAAAACCCTGTTGCCGACACCAGTTCCAGAAGCAACTGTCAACATGCGTTATCAGTGCCCTCCTCCTCATACCCTTTCCCCTCACCAGCAGGATTAAGGAGAACACCACCTGGGCCTTCATGCCCTTAACTGCCACCTCCAGAGCTCTCTAGTCACTTTTGATACTCTTCAGGTTGTCCCTGGCAGCATCATTGGCACCCACATGGAAGAAGAGCAGGGGGTAGTAGTCAGAGGGCCAGACAAACTCAGGCAGTCCCTCCACAACATCCCAGATCCAGACCCCCAGCCAGCAGCAAACCTCTCATGTTGATAGGTCAGGTAGGCAGATGGATGCCTCCGTCCCCTGCAGCAGGGAATCACCCACTACTATCACTCGCTGCTTCTTCCTGGTAGTCTTGCATGGTTTAGGGTGAGGTGGCCCAGATCCTTTGCTTGAAAGCACATCTGGTTTCTCTTTACCTTTGAGGGCAGTGAACCCATTCTGTAGCTATAAGCCCTTAGGTGGGGCAGGAGCCTTCCTCTTGGTGCTACAAGTCCCCAGCTTCCATTCTTCACCTTCTCCAGAGGTTGCACTTACCTTAGTACTAGGGGTAGACACTGCCTGTGTCTCTACTGCAGTTGGGGTCTGGGGCTCTTCGAGATGTTGTATCTCAGAGAAGATCCTGTCTATCTCCCTTTCATCTTCTCTGATGCTGTGCAGCCTGCTCACTTCCTCTCATAACTCCTCCAGTTGGTAACACAGCTCCTCCAAGACAGCACACCTCCTGCAGGGCAGAGGGCCATCTCTCCTGGCCTCAGAGAGAGGACCCAGGCACTCCCTGCAACTTGAAAATCACAGGGCTGCATCCTCTATCTGAAAGTCTGCCTGTGGCAAAGCCTCTGCAATAGCATAGGTAGCCACCTCAAAAATCTGCCAAGGAAACTGCCCTGTGGTGTATCATCAACATAAGTGAAAACACTTAGGCTGATTTGAATTAAAAGGAGAACCCCTTCTTTGCAACTTTTTGTATAAGCTGTTGCACTGGGCATGGCTTTTATAGAGGCCTCTGCCTAGCACTTGCTAAGCAGGTGCTTGACCATCCCTAATCAGGGTGTAGCTGCAACAAATTCTCCAGGCACCCTGCGTCATGGGCAGCTGACCAAGCTTGTTAGAAGCCGCTAGAGCTTCCTCAGGTTTCTTAGAGGTTTCATAGGAGTTCCTGGATGATCCTGTGCCCTGTCCCCAGCAGATCTAGAAGCTCCCAAAGAAAAATGCAGAGATTGCTGCACAAACTGCTACATCTGTTTTCTGCTTCTGTTAGCTGTGTCTCCCCTTCCTCCTTTTCCCTGACTGCTGAGAGTGATGTCATATGGTATGGAATATCCCTTTGGTCAGTTTGGGGTCAGCTGTCCCCTCCCAACTTCTTGTGCACCCTCAGCTTGCTTGCTGGCAGGGCAGAGTGAGAAATAGAAAATTCCTTGACATTGTGCAAGCACTCTTCAGTAATAGCTAAAACATTGGTGTGTTATCAACACTGTTTCCATCACAAATCCAAAACATGGCACCATTCAAGCTACTATGAAGAAAATTATCTCTATCCTAGCCAAAATGAGAACAATCTCCGCCCATTATTCCATACCATTTACCCATTTACATCATGCTCAGAACCCACACTATCCAATACATCCTCATTAACCATCCCTCCATTCCCACCCACAGACATCATTTCCTTAGTCTATGGGCCACCCATATAAAATGTCCACTGAGTTCATTTAGTCCAATGATTTGGACTCCATCTGTTATGGTGGCTGCTCAGGACAGGAGAGGCAGTGTGTTGTGTGGAATTATTGGCCGACCTCAGGCTGGATTAGTTGGTGAAGGACCATATCCCGTGGGAGGGACACGATGCTGGAGCAGGGGAACAGTACGAGGAGGAAGGAGCGGCAAAAAACTGTCATGAACTGACCATAACCACCATTCCCACTCAGAGTGCAGGGAGGAGGTAGAAGAGTTGGGAATGAAGGAGCAAAATTAAGCCTGGGAAGAAGGAATGGGGTGGGGGGAAGGTGTTTTTAGTTCTATTTTTAATCAGCAATAAACTAAATTAATCTTCTCAAAGTTGAGTGGGTTTTGCCTGTGTCCTGGTTTAGCCAGGATAGGGTTAAGTTTCCCCAGCAGTGGGGGGGGGAGCTCCAGCCGGGTTATTCCGATACCAGCCGGTCATCACATCCTGCTGCGCTGCTGCCGCTGAGGTGACCGGTCGGTTAGCACGTGTGTTGTACCACTGCTCTGTTCTCACTGCTGGTTTGGTAGCCATTTGGCTTTGTTCATTGTTATTGCTGTGGTTCTTATTGTTATTGTTGTTGTTTGTTGTTGTTGCTGTTGCACTGTTGTATTAAACCTTCCTTATCCCAGCCCGGGGCTTTGTACTTCACTCCCTTTGTGGGGGAGGGGCAGCGGCCGCGTGGTCTCAGACCCCGGCAGGGACTAAACTATTTCATTTAACCTATTTCACCCTCCTACCTCCTCACACTTTTTTCCTGCTCCAGTGTGGGTCCTCTCTATGGGCTACAGTTCCTGTCAGCAGAACCTGCTCCTGCATGGGCTCTTCACAGGCCACAGATTCTTCCGTAAAATATCCACCTGCTCCAGCATGGGGTGTCAGAGGTTGGTTACCCTGGAGTTATCCAGATATCCAAAACTCCTTACTATCTTTGGGAAAGAAATGTGCAGCTCAAGTTTGTGGCCTCTGGATTCAGGATTCCCAACATATCTGGATGAGCAGACAACTGGCTGAATGGCCAGGCCCAGGGGGTGATCAGCAGTGCAGAGTCTAGTTGGAGGACAGTGACTAGCAGTGCACCTCAGGGGTCAATACTGGGTCCAGTCATAATAAAACCTTCATTAAAGAGCTGGATAATGGGGAAGAGTGTATCCTTAGCAACTTTGCAGATGGCACCAAAACTGGGAGGAGTGGCTGATATACCAGAAGGTCATGCTGCCATCCAGAGGGACCCTGGCAGGCTGGAGAAATGGGCTGACAGGAACCTCATGAAGTTCAATAAGGGGAAGATGATTAAGGAACTGGAGCATCTCTCCTATGAGGAAAGGTTGAGGGAGCTGGGACTGATTAGCCTGGAGAAGAGAAGGCTCAGGGGGGATCAAATGTATATAAATACATGAAGGGAGGGTGCAAAGAAGATAGAGATGTGTTCTTTTCAGTGGTACCCAGTGACAGGACCAGAGGCAATGGGCACAAATGGAAACACAGGAGGTTCCCTCTGAACATAAGGGAACACTTTTTCACTGAGGGTGACTGAGCAGGTTGCGGAATCTCCCTCCTTGGAAATATTCAAAAGCCATCTGGACATGGTCATGGGTAAACAGCCCTAGGTGGCCCTGCTTGAGCAGGGGGTTTTGGAGGGGGTTGGGACCTCCAGAGGTCCCTTTCCAACCTCAGCCATTCTATGATTTTAAAAATAGGAAATTTATTGAATTTTAAGCTTTGTTCAATTTTAAGCTAGAATAATGATTAAGACAGATTGCACAGAATAATCTATCCAAGTAGTTTCAAATACAGAGGCTTCTAACTAATGATAGGCAGCTTGGAGAATGGGAACCAGGCCTCCATGACTAATGCACAGAATCATGTGCTAGGCAATATCCTTCTCAGAGTGTGGAAAGATCCATTCTGCAATTCTGTGATCTTAGCAAGGAGCCTACCAGAGATGTAAGAATGAGACATATCAAATGAACCAGAAAATTGGGCAGCGAGATGATTACAATCCTCCCAAAAGAGAAGTCTAAGGTAACCCCAAATATACTTATGTTGGGTTTTTTTTTCTGTGTGTAAACTGAGAGAGCTAACATTGCTGTGTGAACACTGGACATTATCTATAGTGTCGTGAAATACACACACTGAGCCTGAAATCTCGACCTTACTCCTATTAATGCTCAGTTTCTTTTTTTATTTTAACACAAAGAAGCCTCTAACTCAGAGCCTGCGGAAGATTCTCAGGTGTGTTAGTTACACAGCTGCTTCTTTTTGTTATATCAAGGGGTTATCTCTCTGTCTGTGGTGGTTGCATAATGTATTTGTTGTTGTGAAATTGTTAGCTATTAATACTTCCTTTACATGGAAGAATTTAGCAGTTATTTAAAACAGTTGGTCCAGAGAAGCAATTTCTAGATACAAATTTCACTCAGTAAGTGCTCTGTTAAGAGAAAATATTCTTCCCTGGAAGGCTGACACATAGGGCCTAATTTTTAAATTCTTTAATTTTTAATCAGGGATGCTGTTACACAAGCAAAATTATCCCAGAGCTGTGTACCTGTTACTGATATAATTGCTGTAATTATACTGAGTTTCCCTAATATTATATGGAATTTACACAGCACAAGGCATTAGCTTTGAATATTTCTCCTAAAATATTTGAAGAGATTTTTAATGAACATCATCAAGGCAATATTCTTTCTTGTTTTAAAAAAGGGACAAATTGTGTTTGGTTATTTTCTTTTTCATTTGTTTGTTGTCAGCTGCACACAAATGGTGCAAATCCAGTATGTAAAATGACTCTGGCACCTTCCATAGATTAGTTGTAATTTTCCAGAGACAGTTCTAGCATATCTGTTGGCTTACTTACAGAAATTAGCATTTCTCTACCTGTTAGTGCTATTATTTTTTGCATAGATGGTAATGATATTAAGCTTCTCTATTTGATGAGCATATACATGTCTAGTTTTCCAAGATGGGTTATATGTTCATTTGCAAATATTTCTGTACCATCTTTGTTGAGAAGCTGTCTTTGATTAATAATATTGAATTTCAATACAAGCTACAGAGAGGAGTGTTTATATTTAATAGACAAGAGCATTAATTTAAAGTTAGGGAAGGACAAGTAATCAAATTGAATGACAGATTCTACATGTAAGGTGCCATTCTACCTCCACACCCTTTATGTACATTCTGTTTAGTTTATATTGGTAGCATTTCCAACCCCTTGAATAATCCAGGGTTGGTAGGACAAAAATCATGGCTTAAAGCCACCATACCCCATGTTCCCTATCACATGCAAGTTTGGTGACTCAACACCAACTCCTACCTTGCGTTGTCCATGAGAAGGTATATAGTAGTCCATTTTCTTAAAAGAACAGTATTCTATATCCATGTTCATATCCATGTGTCAAATTTTGTTCCCCTTGGAATTTGCAATGGTATTGCCACTGGCTTCAGTGATGCTGTGATTTGTCTATTTGATGTGTAAACTCAGCTGATCACCACTATCCCAGGTCAGGAAAGCACTTAAATGGGTTGAACTTACTCCAAGTTTGTATAAAGATGTTTCCATGAATCTGGAGGTAAGGCCTTTCATTTTCCAAACTCATACACATGCACAGGTATGGAGCTTCAGTGGAATAATCACGACCTTCAGATAAGCAAGTGTTTAGTGACTGCAGGATCAGGACACAAAGCACTGACCTTTTGATCAGAATGAAAGCACCTTCAGAGTATCTTACAAAAACAGTTTGATTGAATATCTACTGTCCTCTGTTATATTTTAATTATTTTATATATACATTGTAAGTAAATAAAGTTTTTCCTGCAAACTACACTATGAACCTAGTGAAATGTGTGTGCTCTATATTGCAGCAGTACTATTGCATTCACTTTCAGAGGAAAATATATGATGAACCTTTCTGAATGACATGGTGGTGTTTGTGCATGATATGTCACAGGCACAGTGACTGGTGAGAACTTAGCACAACTTTCTCAGTGGCATGTTTCCCCAAAGGTGGGTCAGTTGGTTTCCTGGAAGCAGTAAAGCAGGATTTGTTCATGTATAAATTGCCTTTGACTGGAACCACCATACTTGAAACTGTTTAATCAGGTATGAATTCAGCTGAGGCCCCTTTCCTTTGTGCCCTTCTGCACAAACTGCTGCATTTGTTGGCCGACTTTGTTAGATGTGCTTTGGTGAGTCTTGAAGGGAGCAGGGAGATCAGGAAAGAGGACTGGAAAATTTATCATATACTTGCTTCCTCAACCTACTCTATAGAAATAGGGATAGCTAACTTTAATAGTCAAGAGTACTCCTACCAAAACTGAAGATTTTGCAAGGGTTTGTTTTGTTTTGTTTTTTTTTTTTTTATCACAAAGGATAAGTTATTTGGCAGTAGCATTTCTGTACCATTTGGTTCTTGTACAATCTCAGAATTTGTTGTGCTAAGGGTATAGCAGTCTTCATTTCTAAAAATGAACTTGCATTATGAGAAAACTCAAACACTTTTGTTGATTTATCACAAAATCAGAGTATCAAATTCTCTATTTGAAAATATCTACACATCACAAAAAGACATTGTACTAGATCTGGCTGGGAACTTTCTTCGTAGCAGCCCTTATGGTGCTGTGTTTTAGATCTGTGGCTAAAACAGTGTTGATAACACACCAACATTTTGGCTATTGCTGAACAGTGTTTGCACAGCATGAAGGCTTTCTCTCTTTTTCTCAACTCTTCTCCCCTCCCAGGGAATAGGCTAGACATGGGCAAGTATTTGGGAGTAGGCACAGCTGGGACAGTTGACCCAAATTGACCGAAGGGATATTCCATGCCATATAAAGTCATGCTCAACAATAAAGAGAAATGGAGGTTTGGTCTTTCCAAAGTAGCTGTTGCTTGGAGACTGCCTGGGTATCAGTCTGCTGGTGGGAGGTGGTGAGTGACTGCTGCTCCATCACTTCCAGGTTTTTTTCCTCCCTTTCTTTCACTTAATAAACTGTCTTTTTCTTAACCATGTTTTTCTCCTTGCTTTTTCTCTTCTAATTTTTCCCCATCCTGCTGTGAGGGGAGTGAGCAAGCAGCTGGTGGGTGTTTAGTTGCTGGCCAGGGTCAACCCACTACAGACATATAGAAAGCTTTAAAGAAATAAATATGAAGTTCAGTAGGACTTTTTCCTCCTAAAAACACTATTAATTAATTCATTTCCAGATTTTAAGAATCTCAAAAATTACTGCTTGTCATTAACATAAACCCAATACATAGCTTCACATAGCAGCCCTTCCACAACTTAATAAATCTTATGACAGCTAATGACTACTAGACAGTGCAATATGTCAAAAAAGTGACTTATAAAGCACCATAAGCCAAGAACAAACCATAGTGTGGGATCTGTGGTGGAATTTAGAAGTCACTTTCAGCAACAGCATGCTACCACACACACAGACGCACACCCCCACACACACTGGGCAAAACAGAGGCACGACACAATTTTTCTTTTTCTCTATAAGTGTCTGAAAACACTCATCTCAACACAAAACTGAAAGAGCAGAAAAGGCAATGAGGAGGAAAAAAGGACAGGTAAAGAGGTAGCAGCAGCCTACACATAGAGGAGGGAGTGTCTTACCCTGGCCGGCCAATGGGGATAACCTTTCATCTTGGCAAAGATCAAGTCTCCGGGTTTGAAATCTCGGCTCATGTTTTCACAGCGATGTGATGCCTGTTGCTACAAGACGAATAAGGTCGGGGGAGGGATCTGCACCTCCTTTTCCCGCCACCGATGTGCTTCCAGCCGCTCAAGATCACACTATCAGAGATAAAAACACCAGGGGATAGGAAGAGGATACCAACAGAGCACTCCACCAAGAGTACCCCCCCACCCCATGTTATTACCCTCCCTGCCCACCTTCTGGCTAGAAGAGGGATACTGAAACCAAGCTGCCAAATACATCTATACCTACACGCATGCCCAGACACCACCCAACCTCATTCTGACCCACAGAGACACCTCTCCGTCCACGCACAGTACCCCCTCCCCCAACCTCGTTCACACACGTGACTTCCCCCTCTGCTCGTGCTCGCTCACTCCCGTTCCCCACGCAATTAACACCACACATATGCATATGATACGTGCTTTGTATAATACACATACATAAATACGACATATATGTATACACACCTCTCCACTAAAGCTTCCCCGAGGCCAACTGTGCTCTCGCCGTACCATCTGCTCCTACCCCACACGTATGCGCATGCGCCAGAATGGGAAGAAGGACGGAAGAAGAAAATTTTGCTTGCCCTTCCCCCATAGTTTCAATCGTTGCAGCCTAGTCTCTAACACATTCATATCCCATAGTTCACTTCAGCTTGCGGTAGAAAATATCACTATGCTCCCTCTCTCACTCTCGAAAGCTTGTTTATACTAACCGGAGCGAAAAGAAAAACAAACAAACAAAACTAGGGAAAAAAAAAGAGAAAGAAAAAATAAGCAAGCCCAGCTGAAAGGAGTTTAATCCCTTCCTGTGTGGGCGTGTAGAAGGCTAAAGGGGAAAAGAAAGAAGTGATATTGTCTTCCTGCGTTAGAGAAGGATAAGAGACCCTAATTTGTGTTCTTCCCCTACAGAGCAGATTAAATAGTTCATTCCTTCTTTCGCGGCTGCTGCTTGGGGGGGGGGGATGTGGTATGTTATAGTTGGGAATAGGGGAAAGAAGCACTTCTGTAGAGGAGGCAGTGGCGGCTGTGTTCAGGCAAGGCAGAGGGAAGAGACGGTCAGCATGTACTAAGCTACTACAGTGTTTGTCTAGTAACTTCACCATTCCAGACAGTGGTTGTGACGGTACTGGCAAGTTTGACCTGTTTGCGCAGGCAGTTACCTGGGAGGGAGCTGTCCCCGGATAGAAGCCCGCGTCAGCTCCTGGCGACAGCTGTGCAGAAACAGAGAGAAAAGTCTGCTGAGAAGCACTGATCCTGGACTGCCGGGGGCGGGGGAAAGGTTTGTTCTGGCTGAGGCGGCTTCATCTTAGCTTCAGGAGTCTGCATCATTTCTTCCCTTAGGTATGCAAAGCTGTGTTTCCTGTTTGCCACCCCCGAAGGGCAATGGCTATTGCTAGTGATAGTTCAGGCTGGCAATTCACCTCTACTTTGCAAGTACACTTTTGGGGCACTGAGGAAAAAAAAGTAACGGATGGTTCTGGGGCCGTTTGTTAGAGACATCCTCCTCAAAGCAGGGTATAATCAGAACACCAACATGAAACTGCATCACAAGCTTTCCAAAGAATGAAAAGCAAGAGAGAGTCAAGGACCAACTGTAGTTAAGCAATTACTTTACATACAAACATTTTATTTTGGTGATGGCTCACATGCAGTATAGAATACCATTTTTTCAGACCTGTGTGTGACTAATTCTGCTAGTATTACATTCATTAGCTGTATTCTGGTAATTACAGTTTCATGACTTAGGTCTTCAACCCTTTTCATCAACTTTTTATTTGTGTGTGCTTCAGGATGTACTTAAGGTATTTTTATACCTTAGAACTTCAAGTGCGTGGCTAGAAAGTTACTCAAAAGGTTGCACATAGTTTGTCCAGAAATGTGGAATGCCTGTTTGTTCCACTATCTCTCAAAAGTAAGATGTACTTGCTGAGGTATCACAGAGCATGACATTGTTACAGATCATCTTGAGATGGTGAACTAGGAAATTAAAATAGGATATAGAAATTAGGCACTTAAGAAATGAAGATATAACTTAGTTTAGAGATAAAGATGGAAGACTTAGAGATCAGGCTAGGGGCTAGAGGCCCATTAGTTAAAAGATAACTAAGATTAAACAGGATAATGGATCATAGTTGATGGGCCAGAGAGCAGAACAATATAGAAGCCTTGATTAATAGAAGCTATGAGGGAATGCTTCCTGATGGAATAGGAAGACATCCCTAAAAACTGGTCAAAACCAACCCTATGGTCCGGCCTGAGTCCAGGACGCTACAGAGACTGCGCAAGAAACCGAGGTTAAAAGTTCAACAGTGAGGAAGAGGAGCTACTTCATCTCTGTGATCCCAGCCCATGACCACTGGGACACACTGCGCAGATGTGACTAGGAGAAGACCGGGGCGGGACATATGAAAAAGACTTTCAAGCTCATTATAATATGAAGCGGGGATAGGTCATGCATATGTATAGGCGTATTATGAATATGTGATGCTTTGTAGCATAAAGCCAAGACAAGGTGCCATGAGAGGCGTGCACGTTTGTGGTGGAGCGATCCCCCATGCATCTCAGCGCTGAATAAACATACCTACTTTATAACCTTATAGGTTATGGAGTCATGTTTCCACAAGTCAATCTGAAATACTGTTCTTTATAATCGTTGAGAGAGAAAACTGAAATCTATGTACTTTAAATATGTGAAGATAGATTTGAGATGTGATATTCAATCCTGACTCTGGAATTTCTTAAATCCTGTTGGTGCTTAGCTCCTGTGATGTTCTCATAATATTTAGCTAAAACTAATGGCATGGTCAAGTTTAGGCTTATTTTTGTGGAGGCAGAAAAAACCTCCTATCCCTAGCAGAAATATCAAGTTCCTAAAGGAAGTACAAGAGCTTATCAAAAAATAAAATATCAGTAACACATTTGACAGGGACAAAAAGCCCCCTGTATTTTCCTCACCTCCTAAACACAAATGCCTGACCATTTGGGACCCTATGGTGCTGTGTTTTGGATTTGTGATCAAAACAGTGTTGATAACACACCAGTGTTTTGGCTGTTGCTGAACAATGTCAAGGCCTTCTCTGTATCTCACTGCCCTCCCCAGTGACGCGCGGAAACAAACTCTACAACTCGGAGAGAGTTATAAAGCAGGTATGTTTATTCCGGCCAGGGATTTCTCCACAAAGCTTGCACACTGTCTCTGGCAAGTAGCCAAATATTTATTACACCAAAGCATACGTATTCATTAGGAAAGGCCAGGTTATTACAATTAGTTTGGGGAATAGGCGTGATTATTATAATTATTTCTCAGAACTCATTTGCATAGTCTGAGCATGCGTAGTAAAAATAGGGTGAGGGTCTTTGGTGGTCAAGGGGAGAAGTACGTGGTCTTCCTCACGGTGTCCGCTCTTTCCAGGGCATGCACTGTGAAGCAAAGTCCAGGTGTCTTCTTCCTAAATCCTCGAGATCATCCTCCCTAGATAGCATCTCTGAGTCCTTTTGTTCAAGTTTTAAGTTTGCCTAAGTGCCCTTTGAGGGCTTTGAGTCTGCTATCAGTGAGTTATCTTTTTAATTCATACCCCAGGGCTACCTGCTACTTTCTTATCATAGCCAATCCCAAACTATCTGGTAAACTGGAATCAACAAAACAGTCTGTGCAAGCGGGATTCTTAGGCAACATTCAGAAATCATCATATGTTGCTATAAGTAAATAATTTGCAAGGAAAGTGGTCATTTCTCTGTATCACCAGCAAATAGGCTGGAGATGCACAAGAAGTTGGGAGGGGACACAGCTGGGACAGCTGACCTGAATTTACCAAAGGAGTACTCCATACCCTATGACGTAGTGCTCAGCAATAAAAGCTCAGGGAAAGAAGGAGGAAGGGGAGATGTTCATGGTTATGGTGTTTGTCTTCCCAAGTAATCATTATATGTGCTGAGGTCCTGCTTTCCAGGAAGTGGCTGGACATCTGCCTGACAATGGGAAGTAATGAATGAATTCCTCTTTTTGCTTTTGTTGTGCATGCAGCTTTTGTTTCACCTATTAAACTGTCTTTATTTCAGCGTATGAGCCTTCTCACCTTCCTTCTGTTTTCCCCCTCTCCTGGGGGGGAGGGTATTGAGCGAGCAGTTTTGTGGGTGCTTGGTTATGGCTGGAGTCAACTCAGCACAATTTCTATTTAATCCTACAGTTAAATTTATTTCCACATATTATGAAATAAGTTTATATTTTAGTTTTAAACTGATGCTTTTGAAATCTCTTGAATACATGGTCATTTTTTCAGTCTTTTGAAGCTGACTTTTTGAAAATTAATGTTTCTCAGGAATTAGAATCCGCCTTGCACCTTGTGCAAGCCTTAAGTGAAAATAATTTCTTTAAGGAAAGAACTGATTAAAGTATGCTTGCTTCCAGAAAATTGAAAGAAAGTATATTAAATACAATTTAAGAAGTAGAGAAAAAAATACTGAAAAAATTTAAGGGGCTCATATTTTGTTTGTAATCTGGTTCATTTATACATTTTTAAGTAAACATAAAACTGAAGCCAAATAAAATATTCAAGTACAGCCTCTAATAGGATGGCAATGTATATATTCTGCAAGCAGTCTTTATGATATAAACTCTACAGTGAAGTAAAACAGCTATATTATTGCTTTTAAATTTTGAGTAGGACCATATTGTTACCGAAAATCCGGAATAAAGAA
>ML998138.1:16100-29159 GCA_010365825.1 Otus sunia
TGGCCAAGAAGGCCAATGGCATCCTGGCTTGTATCAGAAATAGCATGGCCAGCAGGGACAGGGAAGTGATCTTTCCCCTGTACTCGGCACTGGTGAGGCCGCACCTCGATTACTGTGTTGAGATTTGGGCCCCTCACTACAAAAAGGACATTGAATTACTCGAGTGTGTCTAGAGAAGTGCAACGAAGCTTGTGCAGGGTCTCGAGCACATGTCGTACGAGGAGCGGCTGAGGGAACTAGGGGGGTTTAGTGTGGAGAAGAGGAGGCTGAGGGGAGATCTCATTGCCCTCTACAACTTCCTGAAAGGAGGTTGCAGAGAGCTGGGGATGAGTCTCTTTAACTGAGTAATAAGCGATAGGACAAAAGGTAATGATCTCAAGTTGCACTAGGGAAGGTGTAGACTAAATATTAGGAAGTATTTCTTTACAGAACAGGCTGTTAGGCATTGGAATGTGCTGCCCAGGGAGGTGGTGGAGTCCCCATCTGTTACGGAGACTCCCAAATTAGCAACCAAACACCAATATAAAAAAATAAAAGATTTATTATTAATAACACAGAGAATCAGCTCTCCGTAAATTACAGGTTCGAATGTCTGTGAGAGGAGAACAGATCAACTTTCTAGGGTTTAACGGCAACCCAAAATGCTTTACAAAGAACTTTCTGGGGTTTAATGACAACCCCAAATGCAGAACAAAGCCTCACTACCTAGGATTAACGGCAATCCAAACGCTTTATCACTCACCTGATAAGTGAGGGCTCTCAACCTCGAAGACCTGCTCAGGGCAGCATCCCGACCCAAGGGGAGAGTCTTTGACCACAACGTGCTGCTTCAGGGGACGAGCTCAAAATGGCTTCCCCAGGGGACTCCATTTATACCCAGACCGAATCTGATCTGTAGTCAATAGCGGCTCCCATTGGCCAGAGGTCCCAACTACCGTGAGACCTTGAGAACAAAGACAGCCAGAAGCTGCCACACTTCAGCAGCCAAGGAGCTCTGCTTTCACTGGTTGGATGCACCTGCCACACCATCCCTGGAGGTGTTTAAAAGTAGGGTCATCTTAGTGCCGAGGTATATGGTGTAGTTTGGAACTGTCAGTGCTAGGTTAATGGTTGGACTAGATAATCTTCAAGGTCCTTTCCAACCTAGATGATTCTGTGATGGTGGCATTTTCTAGGCTGTGATGGAGTAGGCCCAGGTCTCTGCCAAAACCTGTGGGAGCAAGTTCCAAACCACCTCTCACCAGTCTTGTGCTGTAGGGCACTCTGATTGCTTGCATACACGCATGAACACTCACGTGCACACACAATCCTGTACACACACACACAGAGCATTTTTTTCACAAATTCTTACTATTGCTGTGGCCCTCCACCAACTGCAGCTTTGAAGTACCAGAATTCAGATGAAAGCATTAAAACTTTCTACACAATAAAGTAGCCAACACCTGCCAAAATTGCTTATAGAAGTTTACATATAAGTTGAAACTTGAGGTCATGTGCAAAACAAATTCCTGTTTCATTCCAACAGAACTTTAGTATTTGATAAATTTAGTAAACAATTATCATAAAATACAACTGCTAGCACAGAAAATAGCTCTGTAGTACCCTGTGCTGCTGAAGCACTTTGTATTGCATTTCTCAGAAACATTTGCCATCTGTTTGGAGAATCCCTTACCACATTTTTTTTTCATTTTGATGATGGAGATAGCATAATGATTCAGTCTGATAACTCTTCTAACCTGCAAACTACTGACATGGAGGAGCTGTGAGAAAAATTAGGTTTGACAACTCACCATATTCTGAAGGTGGCAAAAAAATGACCTGCAAGGTTTTTGGAAGCAATAGCAAATGGCCGTAAATGATTTCACTGGACATGAACACTGAAACTTCAGGTGTAAAAGCTCTTTGAAAACTGTGCTTCCATAAACATATGTTTCAAAACTTTGAGGGCTGGAAATTTGGACTGAAATACAATTATACTGAAACTCCTGCTATTTGGATTCAGTGTGTATAAATTATGCCACTATGATTGCTTCTGCTTTTGGTATGCTGCTGCTTTCTGTTTCAGAGAGTTCTTCTCTGCAGAGATCAGCAGCCCTTTTACTGTTATATTCTGTAGCAGAAGACAGGCGTAGTGTTGATCCCATTTTTAATAAATTTTAAAATGTTCCACATTGAAGTTGTTTGCTTAATGTAGAGAGACATTTGTACAGTGAACAGCGATCCACATACAGGTATATTCAGGTATATCTCAAGATGAAATGGATTTATATACTGTTGCGGGAGGATATGAAACCAAACTAGATAAACTCTATGAAGGGGATAACCAACAACTCTGCCTAACCAGCAACTCTCCCTAGGCCCTTTCCAGCAGGGCTCTCATTCAATTCACCTATTCAGTTCATCAATTGTATCTTCCATTTTTTCTCCTACCACCTTAAGAATATCTCAACACATGCTATGCAGACCAGTCAGCTTCTCGTTTACACGCCGCTCACACCGCAGTAACCTTTCACAGCTCAAAAACTTCTCCACAGTTTGCACGTTGTTTTTTCCTGCTCCCTTGGCACAACTCAGCAGCTTCTTACCCTTCTCCCAGTGCCTACTTTTCCTCCGGCCCGGCTGTTCCTCAGGAGCTGTGCGGAGCTGCCCGGCCGCCGCTGTCTCCCCCCGCCGCGGTCTCTCCCCCCCAGCCCCGGGCTCCGGTCGCTGCTCGTCCGGGGACCCCCCGCCTCGGCGGGCGGGGCCTGTGCGTTGCCCGGACCGGCCGGGCCGCCGCCGGCTCCGGCTCCGGCTCCGCCCCTGACTCTGACTCTGACTCCCAGTGACCGAGCCCAGGGGCCGCCCGGCGCCATCTGACCCCGCGGGGCGGGGGCAGGGCGAAGCGCCCCCCTCCTCACACACCTGCCCACACCGCCACACATATATACCATTGTTACCTCTTGTGATTGAAAGTTGCCATGTCTTATGCTGCAATTCTATTATCAGCTTTAGAAAACATTAGCACGAAATTTTAACCAGCTTAGCCATCTGAGAATTTTACATATTTTTTTTTTCCATCAGAAAATGTCAATAATCTTTCATACATGAGCATTTCACAAGACACATCTTGTGCTTCTAGTCTAAGAAAATTGTCAGGAAATCAATGAATTAGAAGTTCAGGCTTTATGTAAAGTGAATTTCTGATGAAGGTATCTTTATATCAGCAACAAGAGTATAACTTTTTTTTAAAGTTATGAAAACAGTGAAATAAGAGCAGAGAATCTGTCTTACTCCAAACATAATAAACAGCCCATTAAAACTTAAAAACAACAGGCTATCCTCGGACTACAGTCAAGTTAGATCTTGACAACCCAAAGAAAAATATGGAGTGTGTTGAAAGGTATCCTGTGAATGGAGCCTTATCTGCTGCCTGTCCCAGCCTGTGGTGATCTGGAAGTGATATTAAGTGATATCTGTAGTGATATTTCAAGCTCTGCCAAGAATTTACAGCAAATTAAAATGGAATAACTAAATATATTTGTCAGTATCAGAACACTCAAATTGTTAAGCACTTGGACGATCACTATATTGTGTGAATTTTCTAACTGGTATGTGGAATTTGTCTGCCATTACATTGAGTGGTTTAAGAGTTGGTTTCTGGATTTAGTCCAGTCAAGGCTACTGCTGCTGTAAATCATTTGAGTGTTATGAAAGAATCTCTGCTAGGCTGACTACACTAGCAACACAAAATTAAGTGCTTTAATCATGAAAGTTCTTCCTCAGCTGAAGAGAAGAAGCAGTGATATGAACTGCTGAAGTGGCCCTGACAAAGCTGGTACTGAATTGTCTTCCTATTCCTATTACCTGTGGGACCTCCAATAGCTCCATTCTCCCATCCATGTTTCCAGTATTTAGAGAATGTAAATACATTGGGTGAAATGTGAAGGCCGGTAGGAGTTTTGCCATTGCTGTTCACCAATACAATTTTTTCAGATTTGTTTCTGATCCTGATCTAATTTGCAGGAAAAGGAATGTATAGATCAAAGCAAAACATGAAATGAAATTCTAATAACATAATGTATCTACCAGCCACATTAAGAATGCAAGCAGGAGAACTGAATTTGAATATGATTTAAAAACTTGCTGATCAAAATATATATAAATATACTTACATACACATGGTTTTGCTCAATTTTAAGACTCTTTGAGATCATTTAGAATTACTCTGAAAATTTGATGGTGCAATAGATCAGATTCTGGTCTAAATGACATCATGCTGGCCAAAGGGTGGCAGTAATTAATCTCTAAATTCAGCATTCAAAAAAACCCCAACATTTGTAGCTGAAATGCCAAGTATGTTAAGCCCTTGAAGAGAAATGATCTAAAAACTTGTCTGGAATGTGATGATTTCACCAATCCATGGGACAGAGTCTGCACACAGTTGCAGATGTAGAAAACTGTTCATGGCTTTATGACAAAGCACTAACCTGACTATGGGCCAAGTTCAGATTTGGCGTGAAGGAGAGCAGAACCAGTTTAAACAGACAGAGTTGCACCAAGGCGGACTTGCTCCCCAGAGGCACAGAAAGGTCCCTTATGAATATACTCCAGTTAACAAGGCTATGTTCATTCAGAGCCAGATTTTGCTGACCTTGCTCATACTGAATAACATCTATTTAGGCCACTTCCATATCACTAAATTAGTTGGATAAGGTAGGAAAGCCAGACTGGAACCAGCCCTACAGAGAGTACCTTTCCAGTACTTGAGATGGGGGGGAATGCACACCTTGCAGCACAGCACAGCTTGGGAGAGAGGTAGTCCTGAGTGCCTACAGAGCAACACAGCTGTCACTCACAGAGCCCTCTGTATTCAGTGTTGGTGCTGCCTCACCTTGAGTATTGTGTGTAGTTCTGGGCCCCACAATTTAAGAAGGATGTGAAGGGACTTGAATGCTGGAAGGCATGTCCTATGAGGAGCAGCTGAGGACTCTGGGTGTGTCTAGTTTGGAAAAAAGGAGGCTGAGGGGCAACCTCACTGTTCTCTACAGCTTCCTGAGGAGGGGAAGTGGAGAGGGAGGTGATGAGCTCTTCTCCCTGGGATCCAGGGACAGGATGCGTGGGAACAGTTCAAAGCTGCACCAGAGGAGGTTCCGACTGGACATTAGGAAGCATTTCTGTACTGAGAGGGTGGTCAAACACTGGAACAGGCTTCCTAGATAGGTGGTCAATGCCCAAGCCTGTCAGTGTTTAAGAGGCCTTTGGACAATGCCCTTAATAACATGCTTTAGTTTTTGGTCAGCCCTGAATTGGTCAGGCAGTTGGGCTAGATGAGTGTTGTAGGTCCCTTCCAACTGAAATATTCTATTCTATTCTATTCTATTCTATTCTATTCTATTCTATTCTATTCTATTCTATTCCTCTGTGTTCCTACTACACACACAAATTTGAATATATTCAGAATAGAACAGAGCTCTTCAGTGAGATCAATCACCGTGAAAAAGAGACAGCCAGACTGGCTAAGCAGTGATGTGTCATAACCCTGAATATAAATTCCTCTTGCACACAAATCAAAACTCAAGCTGTTAGCTGGGAATGTACATGATTTAGAGATGAAGCCTGTATAACAACCCTGAAGATATAGCACTTTAAGTTTTAGCAATTTAAATTTGAACTTTCACTCATCTTAGATTTAAAGACAAAAATAATAAAAAGGAACAATTTCATAAGTGATCTAATGACTTCCTATTAAAAAGCAATTTTATTGGGTTTACATAGCAAGATTTTAGTAGCAGGGGGGATGCAGGGGTGCCTTCTGTGAGAAGACACCAGAAGCTGCCCCTATGTCATATGGAGCCAGTTACAGCTGGCTCTAAGACAGACCCACCACTGGCCAAAGCTGAGCCCATCAGTGATGGTGGTAGCACCTCTGTGATAATGTATTTAAGAAAGGATAGAAACTGCTGTGCAACAGCAGCCAGAGAAAGAAGTGAGAATATGTGAAAGAAACAACTCTGAAGACACCAAGGTCAGGGAAGAAGAAGGGGAAGAAGGAGGGGAAGGAGGTGCTCCAGGTGCCAGAGCAGAGATTCCCCTGCAGCCTGTGGTGACGACCATGGTGAGTCAGGCTGTCCCCCTGCCCATGGAGGTCCATGGTGGAGTAGAAATGCACCTGCATCCTGTGGAGGACCCCATGCCAGAGCAGGTGGATGTGCCCTGAAGGAAGCTGTGACCCTGTGGGAAGCCTGTGCTTGGAGTAGGCTCCTGGCAGAACTGTGACCCTGTGGGGAGAGGAGCCCACGCTGGAGCAGCTTTGCTGGCAGGACTTGTGACCCCGTGGGGACCCACGCTGGAGCAGTCTGTTCCTGAAAGACTGCACCCCGTGGAAGGGACCCACAGTAGCAGTTCTCGAAGAACTTGGAGCAGTTATTGAAGAACTGCAGCCTGTGGGAAGGACCCACGTTGGAGAAGTTCGTGGATGACTGTCTCCTGTGGGTGTGACCCCATGATGGAGCAGTGGAAGAGCGTGAAGAGGAAGGAGCAGCAGAGACAGTGTGTGATGAACTGACTGCAACCCCCATTTCCCATCCCCCTGCACTGCTCAGGGGGAGGAGGTAAAAGAGTAGGGAGTGAAGTTGAGCCTGGAAAGAAGGGAGGGGTGAGGGTAGGGTGTTTTAAGATTTGTTCTTATTTCTCATATTCCTACTGTGATTTGATTGTCAATAAATTAATTTTCCTGAGTCCAGTCTGTTTTGCCCATGATGGTAATTACTGGGTGATTTCCCTGTCTTTTTCTTGACCCATGAGCTTTTCATCATATTTCCTCCCCCTCTCCTGTTGAGGAGGGGGAGTGATAGAGCAGCTTGTTAGGCACCTGGCATCCAGCCAGTGTCAACCCACCTCAGCAATCCATCCAGAACACAGAGAAATTTGGATTTATTGTTATGCTATTTTGCAGTATAAAATAGGTTTCTAATATCTATAATTTTATTTTCTTGAAATGTGGAGAAAAACAATGATTACAAGAAAAATAATTGGTGATGTTTTTTGCAATGCTCTTAGCAGTACAATAAATCCAAAAATACTCAGTAAATCCAAAATACTTCATTGGACTTCACAGGATTCATGCTCATATAAGAGATTAAGATTGTCTTCACAGTTATATAGGGCAGGCTGAAACCAGTCTTGCCATGCATTATAGAAAATCTTAATCCACATAGTAACTTGACATGTGAAAAATTAACAAAAGCAATATTGCAGTTGAGCACAAGAATTATTTCACTACCAGTTGCTCCCTGTTGACAGCTATTTACAGTATTGGCTTGAGAGTGCTGATTCACTCCCACAACCTGAACTGTGGCATTACAGTTATTAAGAAAAAGAACAGAGAAGAAGCCTGTTCATTATGTTATTGATATTTGTTAACCATCTGATTTGGAAGCACTTGAAGATGTACTGTCCAGATATAACCTCTATGAATGGGACAGCTACTAATAAGAGAACATGCAATCTCTCCTCCCTTTTTCATGCTCACTGCCTGGTGAATGTAGGTTGCCTTTTTATGCAAGTGAGCAATCTTTGCATTGTAGGTGGTTTCAAACAAATAGAAGAAAACATAACAGCATGTCTGAGAAGGGATCGACAGGCTTGGCTGATGGCATCCCCATGCTAAAGGAATGATCCAGTAGCTCTTTTGGGTTTCTTTTCTCTTCCCCTAGTTTATCAACCTACTCATTGTCAGATGCCTTATTTCCCTCACTCCTGCCCCTCTTCTCCAGCTCCCTTCCTTAACTATGTTATCACAGAGGCACAACCAAAGTCGCTAATTGGCTTGGTCTTGGCCAGAGGTGGGTCCAACTTGGAGCTGTGGGAGCTTCAAGAAGCTTCTCAAAGAAACCACGTCTGTAGCCCCTCCCCTGCTACTAAAACCCTGCCACACACAAACCCAACACAAAGACTTGGAACTGCATAAAGTAATTTGATCTAACAGCAACTTTCATGAAGGATTTCTTCTTGGCAGGAGACAGCAAAAGGCAGTAAACAGTATGCAGAGGGTCACTCTGAATGTCACTTCCAGCTGTAGTCCATTTCCAATACTCTCCCTTAAGCAGCAGGAGAAAATGTCCAGCATTTCAAGTCTATGTGGTTGACAGAAGACAAAAAAATAGAAGAAAATTCAACACACATCATGCAGTCTTAATGATCCAGAGATAATACTTGTTCTGTAACTGCAGTCTTCAGTTCAGCCCCATTTTGTTCTTCCATCCTCCTTTTTAATGACTGTTGTCTAAGACCAAGTATTGCCAGTCAAAAATCTCAACTGACTTTAAAAAATAATTAAAACTTCCCCACAAAATAGACCTGTTATCAATCACTACAAGCACACATGCACACACAATTTCTCCAGAAATATTCAGGAACCTTTCAACACTGTTTACTGAGCAATAACATCTTAGAAGGGATATTCCAGCATTATGCATATACAGAATGACCACTGATATAGAAATACTGAGAAATTAAGCACATGACTAATAAGATGACTAACATTATTAGGCCTAAGAATTGTCGGTTTAAGCTAAAGAATGTTGACCTCTGGAAACAAAGACACAGGCCCACAAAAACAGAGATAGAGGCCCCAGGGCCAGAGGAGGTAAAACTATGGCAACAGAAGATAACGGGCATTTTATGAGCCTAAAGAATGAGACCAGGCCTAAGGATGTGCAACAGTCTTCAGATAAGGAGGATAACAGGCAATTTGACCAGAAGGGGACTGGTTTTGAGGCCTCGAGATGTCGAAATTGGGGAAAAGGTGACGAGGATTGGCTGCAACTCAGTGAGAAAAGGACTGTTTGCATAGTTTGGAAGAAGGGACTAGCCACTCACAGTGATTACAAAGAGACTGTGAGGCTATGCAGGGCAGAAATCAGGAGGTCTAAAGCCCAGCTGGAAATTACTCTGGCTTCAGCAATCAAGGACAAGAAATGTTTCTGTAAGTACATCATTAGCAAAAGAAAGAACAGGGAGAGTCTCCATCCCCTGCTAGATGCAGGAGGAAACATGGTAACAAGTGATGAGGAGAAGGCTGAGGTCCTTAATGCCTTCTTTGCCTCANCCTGAAGATCCCTGAAGATGACCACCAGGAGACAATGTGCAGGCACAAGAGTGACATAGCTGTTTCAAAACTGCTGACACATGTCTTTTGAACTAACCATACCTTAGTCATACATATGTATGCTTGTGTTGTGTAACCTTATGAATATGTATAAGGTACCTGCATTTAAGATGTAAACTAAGGGGTTTGGGTGTGCACGTTAGGTAGAGAAATCCCCCATGTACCCAGCGCTGCAATAAAGAATGCCTGCTTTCTAATACTCTGATTCTGAGTCTTAGAGAGTTCTTCTCTTTCGACCGGCTTTTCAGTATCAGTTTTGGCGACCCAGGTGGGACTCTGCTTCTGAAGCTCTACAGAGCCTGGGATCACGGAACCTCATCCGGCACCGGGGATTTCTCGGAGAGGGACCCTGATCCCCGGACTGAAGCGCCAGAAGTAAGAACTTCAAATTGTAAGTAAAGGCATTCTTTTTTTCTGATTTTGGAAATTTTTGGTTTTCTACTTGTGAGTAGCAGGTGCATAGCTGTGCAGGATAGACATGGGAAAGTACCCACGAAAAGGAGGGATACGGCTCCCTAGCATATACTCTGGTGTATTTGGTAACTTTGTATACTACATATGTCTGTTTGCCTCAAAAGCAAACAGCTGCTGTGGAACAACTACTTTGAGTTCTCAACCTGTATGATTGTGTGAACTGTGTGTGTGAGAGTGTGAGACATACGATTAAGTATGAAGTGAATGCGGAGTCTGGATCTGTGGTTCTGTTATCCCGTGAGAGGTACAGCCGGAGAAGGACGAAGCGATTGATAAATAATTACTGTAAATATTGTACTTTTATGTGTATATTTCTGCTGCTATTTTGTGCACATATATTTTTGCTGCTATTTTGTTTTATATACTTTACATATAATGGGGGCTGGGAGTTCCACCGGTGGAATATTAAAGAAATCACCTTTAGGATGTATTTTACAACATTGGAAACAAATCAGTAGCCCTCCTGGAGGGTCTCCTAAAAGGGAAGATTTGATAAAATACTGTAATCAGTGGTGGCCTTTATATAAGCTAGACAAAGAGGAAAAGTGGCCAGTGAACAGGACTTTGAATTATGATACACTGTTGGAATTGATGCTTTTTCTGAGGCGGGAAGGAAAATGGGATGAAGTAATGTATGCTGATATGTTTTTCACACTGCGGCAACATCCAGAGTGGCAGAAAAGTGTGGGATTAATCTTGCCCTGGCAAATCCTCTTGTTTTGTCATTAGAAAAAGATAGAGAGGGTAAGACAGTTTTAAAGACATGCTGCTCTGCTTGTAGTATAGGGCAGATGTGTTTAAAATTGACACGGGAAGAAATAGAGGAAGATTTAGAGATGTTGACTGTGCCAGGATTGCGAATAACAGGCAGGAGAGATGAAGTGGTGCAGGAAGAAGATGAAGGAGATAGTGAAGAATCAGGAGTAGTGGAAGTGGAGGTGGGGAGCTCTACGCCCATTTCAGAAAGAACTTGGAGTAGACAAAAACCGAGTTTGCAAGTTCCCTTACGGCAAGCAGTCGGGAATGATGGTCCAGTTTTTAAAAAAGTCCCATTTTCAATTGCTGATCTGAATAATTGGAAAATAGCTGCTGGAAGTTACAGGGATGATCTGGAAAAGGTTGCAAGTGCATTTAAAATGATGATTAAAACTCAGAACCCAGATTGGCAGGACATAGAGGCAATATTACAAGTATTGTTTGACAGCACTGAGCAAGATATGATTCAGAGCACGCTACGAACACACTTGCAAGCTCAAATAGCCTCAGACACATTGCAGGGGCGAGTGGAACAACACTTCCCCTCGGCTGATCCAACATGGAATCCTAACAATCCAGATGACAGGGAGATGATCGGGTGTTACCAGAAGTTAGTCCTATTCGGAATATGAAATGCTACTCCAAAAGCTGTTAATTGGTCTAAGTTATACGAAATCAAACAAGATAGAGATGAATCTCCAACTGACTTTTAAAATCAGCTAAAAGAAGCAGCTAGGAAATACACTACTTTAGATATTGAATCAGAAGAAGGAATGGGACATCTAGCCTCTTTATTTATGGGGCAAGCATCGGACGACATCAGGTGGAAGTTACAGAAACTGCAGGGAGCAGTTTCTAATCTAGGGATTTAGGAAAAATGCTGGATGTTGCTTGGATGGCATATTGAAACAAGGAAGAGGAGAAAAAGAGGACTAATGCTAAGTTAGTGGTGGTTTTAGAGGATATTCAAAAAAGACAGAGGAAATTTTTTTTTTAGAGGAAATACAAGAGGTGGAATGTGGGGTAAAGGAAAAAGATGAGGACTGCCGAATCCAACTGTGGGTCAAAATCAGTGTGCTTACTGTAAAAAGGATGGACATTGGAAAAGAGAGTGTCCAGTTTTAGCAGGAAACAGGGAGGTGGCGCCCATTGTGGCCCTAGAGGACTGAAGGGGACCGGAGCACTCTTCCCCAGCAGAGCCTCTGGTTACAATCAAGCTGGGAAACGAGGAGATGGAGTGCTTGGTAGATACAGGGGCAACTTTTTCGGTTTTAAATACAAAGAGGCATGAATTAGGATCTAATATAATAAAAATTGTTGGTGCAACAGGAAAGGCAGAACAGAGACCATGTTTTAAACCACTAAAATTTAAAATTGGAAAACAATGGGTAACTCATTAATTCCTTTACCTACCAGGAGCTCCAAAACCTCCAATAGGTTGAGATCTATTAGAAAAATTAGAAGCCAAAAATAAATTTAAGGATGGAGATGTAGAAGTATTAATACCAGAATCTAAATATGTCCTGGCTTCAATATTTTTGTTACAGGAGGACAAATTGGATAAAGAAGAAATGCCCCAAAAATAGAAGAAGCAGTAATTCCTCTTGTTTGGGCTGGAGAGGTACCGGGGAGATCCCGGAAGGCTGAACCTGTGAAAATAGATTTAAAATCAGATTCGACACCAGTAAGATTGAAACAGTATCCATTGAAAATTGAGGCTAGGTTGGGATTGTTACCTCTCATACAAAAATTCTTAAAATATGGTTTATTAAGAGAATGCAAATCTAAATATAATATCCCCATTCTGCCAGTAAAGAAATCACATGGAAAGACTTATAAGATGGTTCAGGACTTAAGAGCCATCAATCAAATAGTACAGGATATTCATCCAGTTGTACCAAATCTGTATATTTGCTAACCTCATTGATAGATAAACAAGGATGGTTTACTGTATTAGATCTCAAAGATGCCTTTTTCTGCATTCCCGTGGCCCCAGAAAGCCAAGATTTATTTGCCTTTGAATGGGAAAATCCAGAAACAGGGAGAAAAACTCAGTATACCTGGACTGTACTTCCACAAGGATTTAAGAACAGCCCGATGATTTTTGGAAACCAACTCGCTAAAAGAACTTGAAATTTGGCAATTGGAAAATCGAGAAGGTATTGTTCTTCAATATGTGGATGATATTCTATTAGCAGGAGACACCAAGGAAGAATGTTTGCAGTTGAAAAGCAGCCTTCTGAATTTCTTAGGGATGAGTGGTTACCGAGTATCACGGGAAAAAGCTAAAATTGCCCAAGAAACTGTAATGTATTTGGGTTTTGAAATTTTTAAAGGACACTGACAGCTGTCAGCCAAGAGGAAAGAAGCCATCTGTCAACTACCGGAACCCAGAACCCTGCAGGAACTGTGAACTTTCCTTGGAATGACTGGTTGGTGCCGTTTATGGATTGATAATTATGGACTGATGGTAAGACCATTGTATGAAATATTGAAAACTTCTGCTGATTGTTGTTTAACATGGACTGAGGATTAGAGGAAGTCTTTCAAGGAATTAAAACAGTCACTGTTAAAGGCACCAGCATTGGCATTGCAGAATCATTTAGGTTGGAAAGGACCTTGAAGATCATCTAGTCCAACCATTAACCTAACACTGACAGTTCCCAACTACACCATATCCC